>QLOD02000002.1:24678552-24720822 GCA_003260245.2 Sideroxylon spinosum
CCGGAGCATTTTTGTTAAACCAAACACCGGATTGGATGGGGCCCACGGAAAACAAATCCAATCCCACATCCTAATACCACAATCAAACAAGGCCTACATTTATAATCCCACATTAAAAACTAATCCCATATTTTATCCAATCACATATATTATCCATAGTATTACTTATACCCCATCATCCAATCCCTCCAAACAAACATACCCTCGGGTATGACCGGTGCATCAATGCACTGGACAATTGTCAAGTGAATTCCTGACCGTTAGATTCTCGTTCAAGAAATCTAACGGTTCAATCCTTTGAATCTCTCCTACGTGTCTCTCCCTTGGTATTTGGTTCACAAAAGTTTGGTAAAAAATATAATAAAAATATACAAAATTTGATATAAAAATTATATATAATAAAATTTAATTAAAAAAAAGTATAAAAAATAGATAAATTTTGATTGGTGTTTGTCAGCCGAAAAAAAGTATAAAAAATAGATAAATTTTGATTGGTGTTTGTCAGCCGAACAACTCCTAAATTTTAAATAGATAAATAAATTTAACTAAGAGATTCACATACAAAAAATATAATATTTTTTAAAAATATAAAATTCACTTGTATACAATTGATTTGATGATAGACGATTTACTATATCTTTTCTTTTATTTTTAATTAATAATCTATTACTTTTGAGGCACCGGTTAAAATGTGTGAAAGTATAGAAATTATTAGGAGTATGAGAGGGAGAGGGAAATCTAAGAGAAGTTGGAAAGAAACCGTTAAAAATGACCTTACCTCTATGAAACTCACGAAGGACATGTCCTAAATAGAATTGATTGGCGTCGTTAAATCCACATAGTCGATTCCACCTAATAGGAAAATGTTTGGTTTGGTTTGATTTAGCTGGTTTAATTAATAATCTTTTACTTTGGCTTTTAAAAATATTCAATTTATATTTATTAAAAAATATAATTTTAAAAATAATTTTAAGTACGCAATCGATTTAATGACAGACAAATTTGTTATATCATTTCTTTACTTTTAGTGGCTAATTTTATTATTTTTTATTATATTTATCTTTACATAAATATTCAATTTGTATTTATTAAAAATTATAATTTAAAAAATAATTTTAAGTACGCAATCGATTATTTGATGACAGTAAAATTTATTATATCTTTCTTTACGTCTAATTATTAGTGTCTCATAATTTTAAATCGATTATTTGATGACAGTAAAATTTATTATATCTTTCTTTACTTCTAATTATTAGTGTCTCATAATTTTAAGTGTTTGATAACACTTAACTTAAAATTATTTTTTAAATTATAATTTTTAGTAAATATAAATTTAAAAAATAAAAATAATAAACTCATAATTAAAAATAAAAAATAAAAGATATAGTAAACTTGTTTGTCATCAAACCAATTACGTATGAAATATCATATTTTTTTTATGTGGACTCTCTTATTTAAATTTTTTTGTTTATTTAAAAATTATTAAAAAGTTTGTGACCGGCAGGTTGAGGCGGTGAGTTTTGAAGCCGAACGAAGCATGCGTACGGCAGTGACTGGGACCAGCGAGAGACGCAAAGGAGAGACTAAAAGGATTGAGCCGTTAGATTTCTTGAAAGAGAATCTAACGGTCAAGAATTCACTTGAAAATTGTCTGGGCGCGTGGATTCGGGGCATGACAGGTGCATCAACGCGCCCATTTAGGAAGAGGAGGCAACTTCCTAAACAAAGAACGATGCGCTGCCCAAGGAACGATGGGCTACAATTTTTTGGATGCGCTGCCCAAGGAACGATGGGGACAGGCGCTACAGCGCTACAATTTTGTACCCAAGGAACGATGACTCAAATGAGGTTGTCCACGATTTTGTACCCAAGGAACGATGACGTTTTAGGTTGTCCACGATTTTGTAGATTTTGTACCCAAGGAACGATGACTCAAATGAGGTTGTCCACGATTTTGAGTCATCGTTCCTTGGGTACAAAATTGTAGCGCTGGAGCGCCTGTCCCTATCGTTCCTCTTTTCCTGCCCTCTGGTTCCTGCACTCTGTTTCCATTGACGTTCTCTTCCTAAATAATCACCTAATGCATACCTGTCCCTATGTTCGACCGGATGACCCCGAATCCCCTTCCTCAGCCCCCTGGTCTTCTTCTTACAAAGGTGATGTTACAAGAGGCACGACCACCATGGCGGGCAACTCCGGGAAGACCTTGCTCCATCTTCACCGGATTTAACGTCCCCCACCACCACCTCCACTCCTTCTACGCAGAGATTCGCCAGATTTATCTTTCAGATAGCTGGTTATCTTCAGATCTGGAGAACCCGTACTTTACTGGTAATTTTGATTAAGACTTTCCAACTCATCCTTGTTGGTTCTATCGATCTTAGAGTTGCAAGTCCGTGGTTCCAGAAAATTTCAAACCCTCTAATCTGGCATCAAAAATTTTACGTGGTTGGTTTTCCTTCCTATCTTTTACCCACCGGTTCACAATTTCTTTTTTTAAAGCTCGTTCATCAAAACCCATCCATGTCTGGATCAGATCAGATCGGGTTTAGTGCATCTCACATTTCTTATTACGTAGATCAATCCATTGTTCCTTTTTTTCCCCTTGGGCTACCTGGAAATTTCCAGTTTCGATTTGCTAACTTGTTTTACATCAGGATCTTGGGATAGCAGATCTGGGGATAGTTATTGCTAATTTCTTCCAACTACGAACGGCACACTGATTGAGAAGCTGTGTGGAGTCGGAGACCAGACTGAAATTTTTTCCGGTTGAAGGTGGAAAGCGCCTGAGCGGCCGATTCAGTCTGGGAAAAGAGCTGCGAGTCTGTCAGGTTAACTTTCTTTATTCCATTTTTTCTTTTCCTTTTTCTTTTTTTTATATGTCGGTATTTAGCAACTTACTAGCCAGGGTTAACTTATCAAAGAAGGGTGGGCCAAGTCTTGGGCACGTGAAGAGTTTACGCTGCTATCTGCCCTTGGTGGACCAGACGAGATGTTTTATGCATCGATTGAGCAGCAGCCATGTAAGCCCACCAATTCCAGCTCCATTTGTTTCTTAATAGTCTTTAGAATAACCTTTTTTTTTTTTAAAAAAGGTGCTTAAATTGTTGGGCTTATCCAGCTCTAGAAACTTGTAGGATAGGAATGGCTGAATGTTGACGAACTGATTCTTTTATTCATACACTCATGTTAGTACTCGTTTTCTTTTTTGCAAATATTCCTCTTGTTTTGTCATCATTGCCAATTGTATGACAAACATTTAAAAAAAAAAAAAAACACTTGCTGTTGGTAGTTATCATTGAGAAATTGAGGTCTAGACCGACAAACCACAGTTGGGGCATGAGCTAGCAACCATAACTTCTTGTATATGGAGTAAATATTCAATAATTGAGTTAGATTCATTTTTCTATTTTACTTTTTAGATTGCTTGAGAAAGTTTCAGTGTTTGTATTGCTGACATTGTCAAAATAAAGAACCACAATAGGTGGATATGGACATGCACAAAACTGAGCTCAATAAATGCTTGGTACAAAATTAGTTAGGATCGGTTACATGAATCATTATTCAATCCTATCAAACTTATGTTTTTGAAATTGGTAATCTTATGTCTACTGTTGTTCTTTTTATACCTTCTGCTTGGATCCTATAATTCGTTTTTACTAGTGCAGCTCTAGGCCTACTTAGACATAAACAAACTATTTTAAATGATACTTGAAAAAAAAATTAGGAAATAGATTATTAACAAAGTGCATTTGGCAGATTATTAACAAAGTGCATTTGGCTTTCTGACACAAATATTTAGAACCTAAAGAATATTCTCATTAAGAGTTATTTGGATAAATTATTACATATTGATACAGAAAAGATTATTCGTCGATGGAGGAAAAACAAATGGAAAATACAAACATCGAACGTAAACTATATTTATTGAAATTAAATAGCAATTCAACAAATTAAGCTGGGAATGTAGAAGATAATTAGAAGGTCTGACATAAATTATATTTATTGAAAGGGAGCACATTATGGTCCACTTGACAAAGTATGCCAGGAATGTATAATATACTCAAAACATCTTACATTCTTGAACAATAATCATGTTTTCATGTTCCAACTACCTGGAAAAATCATTTTAATTTTTCTGAAGAGTTTTGGGAATTTTGCATCAAGATCATCTAACATATTCAGCACATCAGCTGCTGTAGGGCGATTCTCAGTGTTTGGCTCAATTTATTTGCGAGCCAAATTGGTGATAGATTCAGCTTTTTTTGTGTTGCAACCTGTGCGCATCAAGCTTGCATGAACCACGTGATTAGCACCTTGCAAGCGACATCTCACTATTGTTGATATGTGACCATCTGGGATAGAAATGCAGGGTTCTTTGGTGATTTACTGTTGCATGATAAATACAGTTTAATTTATTTTTCTCTCACTAATTGGAGTTTAAAATATAAGAATAGGAAAATAATATTATTATCTGTATTAATATATATATCAATTGATCTAATTTAAGTTTCTCCTTCCAGGTCTGAAATCGAAAGAAACAAAAGGATTTGACTGCACCCAGTAGTTATTGCTAGTTTCCTCCAACTACCAACAACATACTGAAGAAATCCTCAAGGATACTTGTGGTAATGGATGCTTTTGGAAGCGCACCTTCTTGGAGGCATGTAAGGGGTTGATTCAGTCTGGGAAGATGCTGGACTTTCTACGGTGACTGGACTAATGAACAGACCGACCCCAGGCTATTTTCCAGGTCTGTTTCTTGATGGCCTTTAGATTAACTTTCTTCAAAGGAGCTTCAATTGTTTGCCTTATCCAGCTCTAGATAATTTAGAATTTGAACCCTTCATGAATTGCAAACGGAAAAAATAAAATAAAATAAAATAAAAAATGAAGGGACAATAAAATTACTAATTTGTGCAATTGTTGTGTCCTTAACCAGTTAAAAATTAAGCCTTTTTTTTTGTTTTGATAAATATCTAATTCATTTTATTTCTCGTTTTTCTAACTCAATAAAAAAAAATAAATAAATGAAATAAATTTGACCTTTTCACTTCATTTTGCATTCTTACCATTTTCATTCACTTTTTCTTCCCCTCGACTTATTTATCTTTCAAACATAGCCTTAAGGTACATCTTTTTTAAATTTTAGATTACTTGATGACACTAACTAGGTAGAAAGAAAATTTCAATATTTGGAATGCAGACGTTGTCAAAATGAATAACCAACAACTGTTGGACCTGAATATGGATAAAACTCAACTCAATAAATCCTTAGTCCCAAATTAGTTAAGATGGGTTACATGAATCATTGTTCTATATTTATTTTTATCAAGGGTTACGTTTTCCATGAGTTTGCTTGAAATTAGTAATCTTAGGTTCACCATTTGTTCTTTTACACATTCTATTTAGATTCTATCAATCTTTCTTACTGGTGCATCCTGTGTTGAATGAATTCTTTTATTTCTTTTAATGTACTCATGTCCACTGGATATGACCAGAATAAGGTATGGGTTATGTGTTCGATTCAAGCACCCAAATTGGACACTTGGATTCTCTAATTTTTAACAACTCTTAAAAGAGTAACAGCATATATCTGATGAAGAAAATTTTCTAATCTTTTATGTAGATGGAAGATTAGAATCTCATTGTTTTGGTTAATTTTATTTAATTTCAAGGACAATTCTAAATAATAATATAATTTTACACCAATATATTACACAACATATACTATATTTAAATGTTCATGATGTGTTTACGTATTCTACCCAATTTTGGGACTCAATTCCTAATATCCTAACATTAAAGTTTGGGAGGTATAATACACTTACCCCCTGCTCAACACTTAAAAAAAAAATCCATATAACATAGGATGTATCTTTAGATCTACATTGGACATGACTAAACAATCTTAAGATAATACTTGAAAGTAATATTAGGCAATTGATTATTAACAAAATGCATTTGGCTTTCTGAAACAAATATTTAGAATCTAAAGAATATTCTCATTAAAATGTATGTGGGTAAATTATGACAAAGCATTTGTCGATGGCGGAAACACAAATGAAAATACAAACGTCTAACACAAAATATATTTATTGAAATTAAATAGTGATAAAAGGGTGGTTTTGAGTTGCTGTAAGGTTGTTCCATTGCGACCTAGGAGTTAAGGGTTCTAATCCCAGAATCAACCTTTCTACATGCAGAGCGCATATTGTCCATATCTAACCCTTTCTAGACCTCGCAATGCAAAAATCCTTTGCACTAAGTTACCCTTTTTATTAAAATTAAATAGTAATGCAATGGAGCAAATAAGATTACACGTTAACAAAGTAAACTGGGAATGTAGAATATACTTATATGTTCTAACATAAAGGATACTTATTGAAACGAAGCACATCATGAGTACATCTGAACAAAGTATACCAAGAATGTAGAATACTAGAAATTACCTATGCCTAAAGGCGCAAAATATAATTTGATGTAAATATAACTCAAATGTAAATTTGTAAAACTAACTTATTTGAATTTTGATGACGTGGCTGATGACTGGGACAAATGTCACATCAAAGGATCTGTTTTATTATATAGGTACTTGAAACATATTACATTCTTGAACAATGATATCATATGTTCATGTTTTAACTACCTAGAAATTAACTACCTAGAAACAATTATATTCTGAAGCCACCTAAGTATTTGGAAATTTGCATCAACATCATCTAACTTATCAACCACAACAGCTGCTGTAGGACGGTTCTTGGGGTTTTTATCAACGCAATTGAGAGCCAAATTGATGATAAATTCAGCTTTTTTTGCGTTGCAACCTGTGCTTAGCAAGCTTTCATGAACCACAAAATTAGTACCTTCCCAGCGTCTTTTCGGGATTTTTGTTTCGCTCTTGTTTTTGAGCTCATTTTGGACAGAACTGCAGGGTTCTTTGGTGATTAACTGTAGCATGATAATTCCGAGGCTGTAGATGTCCGTTGTGGGATTGAATTCTGTCACAAGCAAAGATCATAGGCAAAATTCATTTATACTAACATTTTGTTAGCGTTATATGCTCTAAATAATGTGACATTGGACAACCCTTGATTGTCAAAACATGGCAGCTGTGTTAGGTCATGTGGTAGGAAATTACAAAGCTTCTAGACTAAGGTTTTGGATGAAAAGACTCATAAAAAAAAAAAAAAAAAAGGTAAAAAAGAGATGACAGAAGAAAAGGTTTTGTAAATCTAGAACCAAAATAAACTTGATTTGCAAGTCCAGGTGTGCAAGATTTTTTAGGAAACTTGTTCTTTATTAAGGTTAGGTACTGGCTTAAATTTTTAGTTTTTGGTTATTTCAAAGGTCAAATGGTGGGACAAGATGATGCTTTAACTTTTTTGATCCTCTTTCAATTCTCTCTTTTTGCTGGAAGCATCTCATTGATACTTTCTAATGAAATAGAAGGGTAGGAATAGCTTATAGTATTAGGAAAGATGGGAGATACACTCTTGGTTTCCCAAAAATAAAGTGTGATTTGATTTTTGAAATGGCACTTTGCTGGATTTAGAGTATTAATCAAATTGAAGGAAAATAAGTAAAAAAGGGCGTTATAATGGGTGTTGTTGCGATGATTTGCTATGCTTTTGGGTAAAAATCTAGACTTATCCAGGGCTATACCCAAAACACGTCCTAGATAACTTGTCTAAGAGGAAAGAAGAATAACTAGGAATTCTACCTAGATTTGCATAGAATACGGTAAGTTTTCACAACTCGTCACATGAGTTCACGAAAACTTCACAATTCTTTGAAATTTAACTCCTAAAGTTGAAAATTATACAGACGTTTCTGAGCCTTTAACTATTATTTTAGTAGGCTTGACTCAAATATTAGAAAACTGAGAAACATTGGTGAATTAAAATAGTCTAGACCTAATGGGAATTTTGTACAAGATACCAAAACATGACATATTAGATAACTCTTGGGTGTGTTCCTTTATAAGTTTTGAGTCTTGTTAACCATCAAAACAAAACACAAAAGAAAAGGAAAACAAGATAAAAAAAAGTGCTACGCACTGGCACCTTCTACAGCCAATATTTTTCAATTTGCAATTCACCAGGTGTACCTTTATTCCAAACAAGGCTATCATATATTAATTCTTGTCAACTACTAAAATATGAAACAAGACTGTCATGAGCTAATTTGCATCAAGTACTAAAATATAGAACAAGGCTGTTATAAGCTATTTCCCATCAACTACTGAAATCTGAAATAAGGCTGTTATAAGCTAATTTCAGCCTTGTCATGAATATAAATTATAAGGAGCCTTGTCATGTATTTATAAGGTTAGAATGTTCCTGAACAAATCAATAGCCTTTTGTTATATTTCAAACGAATGGATTTGAAATTAAATAAAATATAAGGAGGCCGCTAATTTATGCAAGAGTGCATCAAAAGCAGTGGTGTCACCACTCCCTAAAGTAGTGGAGCCATTTATTATGGAGTTCAAATAAAACCTTTTTTTTTTCTTCCTCTTTTTTTTTTTTTTTGGTGGTGATTTTAAATCCATCATAATATATCATATTAAATCGCTCAAAGTCATGTTGAAATTTATATCTAAACTAACAGTTTTATGTTTGAATAGTTTTTTTAAATAAATAACACCAAATCATTGATTTCAAATCTGTATAACTTAAAAGAAAAAACCTTGAAATCTGATCACAACCTTAAGAGTTTTATCTGTTATAGTTTTATCTTTTGCTATTTAATCTCCACACATGGTATCAATTACTATTAAGGTTACTATTCACATAACCAAAAGTAGGCTTTATGACCCTAGCACACCTAGTTATGCCTTAATCAATTGTAAACCCTTCCCCATATTTGCCTTAATGATGAGTCATCAAATGGTTTATTGTATTGGAGTCGTTCATATTTATGATTGTTGTCATTGAGACAGATTGTGAGATATTCTAGGGGTCTATGGCTGCTGGATTATCCTAGGTGATCCTTCACCTATCTATTAGTTACCCATATATTTTATATTGTTGTTAAGAGTTGTTATAGTTGACTATTAGATATTGATTATGAATTGAAGCTTGTGAGTTGAATTCCTTGCTCTTTTACGTCTTAGTGATGCATGACAATATAGATTAAAACAAATATATGAAAGAAATTAGGTCAAAGAAGTAGAAGGAGAAGAAGCCAAGAAGAAGAAGAAGAAGATGGAGGAAGGAGAACAAGCTACACGCTTCAATTCAATATTTTTGATTCATCAAAAGTTTGCTAACTTAATACAATTGAAGCCTTTATCTAGGCTAACCTTAAACCAAACAAATTTCCATAAATATGATATACTAAAAATAAAATCCTCATATAGTGAACAAAATAAAAGTCAATCTTAAGAATAAAATAAAATCTAATCCTAATGATATGGAATAAGATAAAATCCTAATAAAATAATTCTTTATTATTTTTGCTTCCATATTGCATCACTTATCTCTCTCTCTCTCTCTCTCTCTCTCTCTCTCTCTCTCTCTTTCTGTGTGTGTGTGTGTCTCAGAATACTATTTCTTCTCTTCTTTGCTTAATCTTTTCTTTGTCTCACATTTTATTTGGTATTAAAGCTGAAATTCCTATGCAACCTACAAAGTTTTCATTGTTTACGCTTGTTTCTGTAAGAAAATCCGTGTTATCTAAGAACATAGCATTTGAATCATTGTTCAAAGCTTCAAACCCTTGTCATTGTTGGTAAGCTTCTATCCCGCTACCAAGAGAACACTTTCTGACATCGGTAAAGTTGACCCACCATTTTATTGACATTGTTGGCCACTAGCGACCCCCTTGTATGCCCTCGTCATTAAAACAGTACCTCAGCAGCCAAAGCTCACCAACTTCCAACAATGTGCGGACATGTCATTTTACATATCATACGAAGTATAACGCTTGCCTGTATTCTCTACTCCTTGTTCCTAGTTGTCTATCGCAGGATGTTATTATGGATTGTGTTAGGACTTCCTCGCACTCCAAAGAGGCATGATTCTATTATCCTTGTTGTGAATTGTTTTACTAAAATTGCTCATTTCATACGAGACTTCTGATGCTTGTAAGGTAGCGAAGTTGCCCTTTTATGAGATTGTCAAGTTTTATGAACTTCCTAAAACTATTGTGTTTGATCAGGATGTTTGTTTTACTAGGCATTTTGGCAAACCCTTTGATACTTTGTTGGTACCAAGCTCAAATTCTCCACTATATACCTTATTTAGACTGATGAACAAACTAAGGTTATTAATGATAGTGTGCGAAACATTTTAAGGTGTCTATTCTTCGAAAATCTTAAATATTGGGATTTAATTCTCCCCACTGCTTATCTTGCCTACAATAGTTCTATGCATAGGTCTTTAGTGATTACTTCGTTTAAGGTTGTGCAAGGCTACAAAATTAGCCTATCTATTAGCTGCCTATATATTTTAAATTGTTGTTTGAGTTTTTATGGGTGAATATTAGATATTGATGCTTGTAAGCTACTCCTTCCCCTTGTGTTCTTTCTCTGAGCTTGTTTCTTCCTCGTTCTCTCTTTGCTATTTCTTCTCTTCGTTGCTTAATCTCTATTTGTTAGCTGTCTATATATTTTAGATTGTTGTTTGAGTTGTTATGGGTGAATTGAGTTGTTCCTTCTTCCCCTTGTTTTCTGTTTTTGAGCTTGTTTCTCCCTCCTTTTTTTTTTTTTTTTTCTTTGTTATTTCTTCTCTCCATTGCTTAGTCTCTTATTTGTTTCACATCACTTAGGTTGAATCATTGAAATGCTTTATTACGCCCTTTTTGGCTCCATAAATATCTTTTGTTATGAAAATTTTAAGGACTGCCATTTTCAAGAATCAAACCAAATCTTACCTCGAAGACCCCCAAAATTTATTCAGGACTCTTCACCCTAGTAATTAATTTAGTATTATTGCATAGAGAAATTAAAACACACATTAGTATAAATATAGGGTCCTACTAACTTGGACTGGGATCTCTATGTAATTAATCTTTACTATTTCAATACTAAAGCTGTTTCGCAACATTCATGTACAGTGACCAATTATAAAACTTGACCTAAACAAGATTTATAGTCATATTTATAGCCAATTACATTAAATCTCGAAGTATGAAAATACCCTCTGTTCCTTAAAAGGTAATTGTCCTTACCCATAGCGGAAGGATCAGTGTATCCAATTGGGAGCCTTGTGGCATTTCCTTTTGGTTGTCCTCCTTCAATAGCATCTTCAAAATTGGAAATTTTGGCATTATATTTCTGCAAAACAAAGTTTGATTTAAAAGGTAAGTGTAAATAAACATATTATACCTCAACTTAGGACACTATAAAACTTCAAAATCTTACTTCATCCAATAAGATATGCTTTGGCTGAAGTTCTGAATGGACAATGTAAGGATTGAAGTGTGTATGCAGATACTTTAGAGCCATTGCAATTCCTTTTAGTATCTTCTTTGTCTCATGCCACTTTAAGTCTGTACAAGAATATACATCCTTGATGGTATAAGATGAGGAAAACTTCGATTCAATCCAGCTCAAGCCTTTTGTCAAAACTGGACCTGATACTGACTTACCTCATCATAAAATTCTACATATTACCAATTTTAGTGCAGCTTATTAACTGTCATCATTCAATCTTCGACATAACAATAGATTTTTATATGTATTTAGGCCATGGAGCTTCATGATCTGATCAAGTGATTGGATGAAAAATTCTTTTCCAAGTTTCTTCCCGTACTTGTAAGGTGTTGGTTTTGAGTCAATGGTTGATCCGTACATTTACACATGCATGTATTCCAGTTAGTTTATTCTAAAGGTTTGAAGATATATGATGAATTCGGGTATGTCGCTTAGTCCTACCCCAAAACCAGGATTCATGGTTTTTTTTCATCAATTTCGAGTCTTATTTAAGATTATTTTGGGTAACTGGGACTCAGCTACCTGGCCCTGACTCATTCTGATCATCGCTGTGGTGAACAACCATTTGGACTGTGGCGCCTTTAGTTGACCACTTGAGATTGCACGACACCATGCCCACTAAAGTATTCTTGCTGGACTTCTTTCAGATTAGGAACAAGATCCGAGGATTTCTTCAACAGACTTTATGCGGGATCATCGGAAATTAGCAGATTGGAGGATAGAATCAATGGACCGTTGGGTTTTCTCCTAACTAATCTAGGGAGAGATTCTTGCAAGAAACCCTTACCCTGATCTGGCGCGTCAAATGAAAGGCAAATATCCAAGGCCTTGACTCTCGCCCAGAAAGGTTCCCTCTTCACTTGTATAAACTCCTCTTCTCTAAAGGACCCACAATCAACCATATTCATCACTCACTATCACCACCTCTCTCCCCCCTCTCTCTCTCTTTCTTGTTCTAGATTGTTTTAATTCTTATTCCTCCGCTGAACTCTGGTGACTTCGACATAGTCTATAGTTAGCATAATTTCTAGTAGGTTAAACCCCTCAAAGTCTACCTAACCCCCCACAACTATTTTCGTCAAGGTTTGGTTCTAATTTGAGGTTTATGAGTTGTGTAATTGTAATTGATTTTTAAGTTTGAATCGCGTCACTTTTTTAATTTCCAATAATATCCAACCAGATTTGTGTAATAACACGGACATTCATTGAAGGTGTAATAAAACAAAATGCGAGAATGGTGCATGCAATAGTAATGCAAGGAGAAAGCTGAGATAGTTAAAATCGTGTCTCCGAGATTTCATGATATGGTCAAGTGATTGGAAGATCTCTTCAGTGAAAAACAATGCTTTTCGAATTTCTTCATGTACTTATGAGGTGTTGGTTTATTAGTTAGCGGGTGACCCATAAATTTGCACATGCATGTATTTTAGTTAGTTGATTCTAGGGTTCCAAGGTGAATGATGAATTCAGGTAGTTTCCTAGTCCAAGTCCAAAAACATGATTCATGGTTTGTTTTCTTCAATTTCGATGGTCTTATTTTTTGCAAAATAATACGGAAATTCCATGAACGTAGGTATGATAGAACAAAATGCAAGAAAGGTGCGGACAATGGTAATGCAAGGATAAAGCTCTGATGGTTGAACTCGTGTGTCTTAGACTCGAAAGAATTTTTGATGCAGCAGTAGGTCGCATGTCCCGCGCATAGTAGGATGTCCAGAAGGATACAATATCTTATTCTAAGATTAACAAATATAAAGAACTTCTATTGGCCAAAGTTGAACTTGTCATGGGTTTAGAATATCACACTTCAACCCATGTGGTTCTTGTTATAACCCAAAAATTATTTAAATTTAATTAATTATTTTTATTTTTGTGTTATATGTTTAGGAAATTAGTTGGGTTTATTTAAGCAATATTTAAATTATTAATTTATTTATTTTTGGATAAGTGTGGATCATTGGATGTTTTAAAATATTTTATTAGTGATGAGATATAATTGGAGGTCTATCACAATTTAAGTGGACGTAGTGGCACACGATAAAAGAAGCTAGGTATATAAATATGGGTTGGTCAATTAAGATTTTATTATATTTTAATTAAAAAGAGAGAGATGAAGAGGAAGAGAGAAGAGGGAGGGGGGCAGCAGCAAGGTGAAGGGCAAAGGAAATTTCAAAGGTTAGTCTTTTCATTCATTTATTACTTGTATTGAATGCTATACATGAATGAGAAGTTGAGGAGAAATTGGTTTGAGGATTGATGGCAAATCAATTGTTTGGGTGTTTAAAAAAAAACTGATTTTTTTTTTGATTGATTTTGAAAATAACATATGAATGCGTGTATGTATATATAGAAATTAGCTTTAGTTATCTCACTGGACAGGTTTTTTGAAAAAGAAAAAGGAAAAAAAAAAAAAAAAGGATTTTGGTTTCCTAGATTTGTACGTATATATATTTGTGTATATGTATATGTATCTGTATGGATTTTCAATCATTATTGATTGACAGTGTGTATAAGACCAAAAAAAAAAAAAAAAAAAGATTAATTTACTTGATTGAGAATGGTGTGATTAATGATAGGTTGAGTAAATGCATTAGTATAAAGAGGACCATGTGCGCCCATGAAACAGAGTCATTACAGGAAAATTGCCTTCCTTATTTGGCCGGCAGTATATTTGAGAAATATTCAAATTAGCTCCCTTGTACAAGGTATCAATACCGAGCCAAAGGAATTCCCCCAAATGAACTTAAATTTCTGAATAACAATAATATTATAATACTGTGTTATAAAAATTGAGATATGATGATATAGTTTACCTGGTAGCTTTTGCCCTAAAGTGCCATTTTGGTAGTCTGGGATTACGAGGTAATATTCACCTTTCGGATGATCCGCAGCTGAATTAATCAATTCAACTACATTCTTATGCTGAAATTTTTTCAAGAAGTAGCGTTCCCGCTGTCAATGGTAAGTAGAAATATCAAGTTCGATTGGAGCAACAAAAAGAAGTTTAATCAGGTAGTGAATGGGGAGGGATTTAGTGAACACAGATTTAGGGAGGGAGTAAAATACGTACTTCCCAAGTGTTTCTATCATTGAACACTTTGACTATGCCCTGATATGGGATGTGGTATCTAGGGTGGATCTCTCCCCTGTAGTAGGTAGTCCCAAATAAGCCTTCCGAAATTCTCTCTCCAAATCTTATAAGATCTGGTGTGCTAAGCTGATTGGGTTCTGATTAATGTAGAGTAAATGCGTTAGTATAAAGATAAATGGGCTACCTGACATTCGTTTTTCGATTATTGTAGCATGATTGTTATCCAACTTCTAAAGCATATATATATATATATATATATTAAATATTTGTTAAGTCTGGGCATAAAAATTCTTTGCTTTCAGATGGTGTAATCCTGTTAGATCTTTATTTTCTGGCTAGGATCACTTGACATCGCAGATCTTCTTGGCGCTTACGATCAATAAAATCAGCAGTTTTCTGTAAAACTGTCTTTTTTCTGTTAATGACCTTGCTTCATTGTTTAAAGTAAAATTAGAAAAATAAAGGGCGATCTAAATAAGTAAAATAAATTTGCTTTTTCTTTAACTTGGAAAGCAACTCCCATGCTGGTTGATACTTCTACTTCCGATCTGTTGTGGCTTTGCATCTACTGTGTTAGTTCTGTTATGCTTAGCCTTGCCTTTTTTAAGTAAATTTAAAATGGAAATACCTCCATAAAGGGGCGACCAAGTATGGGATCTGAGTTGCTTTTCTCAGGACGGAAAAAGTAAAATTTGGTGGGGTGGGATGGGAAGCCGTGAATACCTGACATCGCGATGGTGTTGCTGAAGAGCTAAGATTTCTTGTTCGTCCTCTCTATCCGGCGACGCTCAACACCCTACAGTTATCTGATCGAACCTAAGTTTTTCCGTTCAGTGGTGACTGGTAGTGATTGTTGAGTCAGGTTAGCGTAGGAAGGAAAAAGGGCTGCATGTGGTATGAATTGATGGAGCAATTATTAAGGGGGTAGTTCTTAAAATGGTAAAGTTGTAGTTTTAATTATATTTGATTGTTTAGCTATGAAATTCAACTTTAATCTTTTAAAAACTAACATTGTAACTTTATTCTTTCTCAATTTTTTTAGAAGCTTAAAATTGTATTTTGAGGCAAAAATGGTTAAATTTTGCTTTAGTTCTTATCAGGTTGAAATTGGCTTAGTTGAAATTGGCTTAGTTGAAAAAATGGTTAAAAATGGTAGGGGAGGCAAAACAATTATTTTGCGTCCTTTTTTTTTGATTGAGAGTTTTAGTGCAAAAGTAACTTTTTTCATTCAAGCTTGGGGAATAGTTGTTAGAAGCGTGGGAAACCTAAACTATGAATTTGGATCCCTAAATTGGGTAAGAGTAAAATAGTTAATTTTCAATTTGGAGTTGGTATTGGGTTAAAATTTATTTAGCTAACACCATACGTGGAGAAGTACTTTTGAGACATTTTGGAGATTTAAAATGTGAATTTGAGTTAAAAATGAGCCAACGGGTAAAATTATTATTTTTAATTAGAGGTCAGTGTTGGCCAAAATTTACCTAACAAATAATTGAAAACTTCAAATCAGGTTTTGTGAAAATAAATATTTGTTTGGCCAAATTTATATTGATAAAGGACTTGGTTAAAATTGTAATTTATTGGTTGCGTCCGGTTTAGTCTAAAATTTGTTTAGCTAATAAAAAATTATCGATAAATATCTCTCAGCTTTTTAACAATTACAAAGTATGAATTTAGATGAAAATGAACGTAAGGTTATAATAGTTCAACAATTTTTCTTTGCATTTGGAAACAAAATTTTTAGTAGTTTTGGTATTTTTTCGTCAAAAATCAATAGTTGTAATTTTTGGTGTATTTGGAGAAATAAGTAACAATTGTTAGTAAGTTTTAAAAGTTTTTTTTTACAACTTTTGGCTGTTTGATAAATTTGTGGGTAACTTTTGATATTTTTTAGTAATTTTTGTTAATTTTCAATAACCTTTATCTATTTTTGGTAATTTTTGAGTTGAGAAGTTATTACATTAGAGTAGAAAAATAGTAAAAATTGATGGTTTGTCAAATATTTAAGGATTAAAAATTAATAAATTTCTGTTAAAATTCTTACCCTTCTCTTACACTATTTTTATTCCTTCGAAAATTATAATGAATATTATATATTAATAATTCATTTGTATCAAATTAAAAATAATTTTTATTAAATTTTCTTTTAGAATAAAAGCTAATTTTTGATAAATTATAATTTATTACATAAAATATTTTATTTTATTAAAATTAATAACTATTGAAATAATAATTTATGATTGAAATTATTTATTTTATTACATTAGAATTGATTTTAATAAGAAATTATGACTTATTTTATTTAAATATTTTATTAATATTTTTAATGAATTATGTATTTTAGTTATTAAGATGGTTTATGCTATTATATTATTAGTAATTGTTTGTGCTTAAATATACTAAAATATAATTTAGTGTCAGAGTATTTAAATTTAAATTTGTTAAACAAACTTATGTAAAAAAATTATAAAAATAACCTGTAAAATAAAAATCATTAATGAAAACAAACTAAATTATTTATATATTGTTTAATAAATGTATAATTTTTTTATTTATTATAAATATTACCATATTTTTTAAAATATAAATTTAAAAACTTATATATGTAAGAAGTATTGAAAAAAATTTGAAAAAAGAGAATATATATTTATATAAAGTGATGAAAGAGAAAGCTAAAATGGAAATAGAAAGAAATAAAATGGAAATAGAAAGAAATAATCTTAGTCATTAAATAAATTTAACAAATGAAAATATATGAAAATATACAAAAGTCAATGTGATGAATTTTTTTGTCATATATATTTTACTAAAATCAAGTTGCTTATTAAAAAATAATAAATTTTTTAATGGTAATGGTAATAATTAAATTGATCTTTAATTAAATTAAAAAATATTTTTTGAAATTAAAAATTATTTACCAGTGAATAATAATTTATTATTAAAAAAGTACTAATGTATTATTAGTCACTTATTATTAAAATGTTTCATTAAAATTAAATTGTAATTTATTGTCAAAACAAATCGTGATTTCAATTTGCCATTCCAGACATCAAATTCTACGTCCGTTCCTCTCTATCATTTTGAGGTTACTAGTCAAAATCGGACTATTAGATAAGAATTTGTTGGTTTTCTAAATCTGTGTGAGGTCTTTCAGAGGCTCAACAGATCGGAGAGTATCTATAAAATTCACACCACATCACATAATTCAATATACATTAAATGATCTAAATTCATTTAAAAGACCATAAAATTCAGAGCACATCACATAACTCACTATATATTAAATGATCCATATCTACTTAAAAGTTTAAGTTCTGTAAGTGGTGAGCCACCCAATTATATATTAAGGTTTAACCTATTTTCTATTTATGCGATGTGGGACTCAATTTTTACACATGTTTTCAACAATCTTCCTCTTATGTGTGAACTATGTATTGGGTTTTACTCATTATCGATTTTATCCACTTGACTCCCTCTTAATCCATGATTTTTTTTATTCTCCAACTCCGATTTAATTAAATCTTAGATTTTTTTGGATCGAAAACCATCCCCTTTTTGCTCCATTGAGAGCCCATGCAGTGATCCCGCCTACATACTTGTTCCATCGAGAGCGATTTTGAGTTTGCCTAAAGATCGTCAACCATCGACTCTGATATCATTTGTTGGGAGTCTAGATCCGCCTGAGATCTTCCAGCACGTGCATAGACCTAATCCGTCGGGGAGTCTCCATAAAATCCAGACCACATCACATGAATCCAATATATATTAAATGATCCATATCCATTTAAAATCATGAATACATCTAATGGCTTCCTACTTTATTTCCGAACTCCAAATTCTCCCAAATTTCGACAGCTCTTTACATTCGGCCGCCGCTGCCGCCGCCACCACCACCACTTAACCGGTTTCTGGCTTTTCACCAATTTGGAGAGCCATTTTTGAGATGACGACGAAGAGACATGGAAACGGAGCTTGAGTTAAGTATTTGTGTAAGTTACTCAAAACAAAAATTCTAAAATAGAGTAAAACTAGTATTTTTTTTTTTTTCAATTTTACAGATTTTATATTTAACAATCCTATACGTCAATTATTCTGTTACCTTAGTCGGAACTCTAAAATATTAAATAATAATTTTTTAAATTTTTTTCTTTTTAGTTCTTATTTACTAATTGATTGTCAAATTATACTGCTATAAATTTATTTTAATAAATAATAATTATAATATTAGTAAATAGAATATAAACTTATATAATAATGTTAATTGATATTCATATGATGTAATATTAGATATATTTATGTTATTGTTTATTAGAGTGTGAAGAAAAAATAATTAAATATATTATTATTATCATCATCATCATCATTAATGTTTATTATAAATATTTTTTATTAAAAAAGAAAATAATAAACAGTTCCGTTTCCAGCTGAAAACAGCAAGAGAAGTACTAATGATAAACATTATTTATTAAAAAATAATTTTAATCTATTAGAATAATTTTTATAATAATTTTAATTTTATTAAAATTAAATATTTAATATGTAATTATTATTTCAAAAAATAATTCTAATTTGATAAAATAAATCATTATAATAGTATATTATTGATTGAAAATTTATTTTAATAAAATATTAAAATAAATAATTCTTTTTAATATAATTTAATATGATGCAAAAAATGAATAAAGTATTAAAATTGATAATATGTTTATAAAAAAGAAGGGAGTAAAAACATAATTTTTTCTATTTAAGTTTTTACTTTTTTGATAATAAAAAAATAAAAATAAATTTTTGTCAATTTTAGAATATTTATAAACCTAAAAATAATAATAAATATAAACGTTACGAAATGGGATCGTAATATTATTTTTTTGCTTAAAGCCAATTAGCATTCCTAGATTCTATTCATAAAGCTAAAAGTTAGTTCGAAGTTATTGATCAGATGCAACTAGTTTCTTAGTCTCTATTTGGCATGTAGATTGAGAGGAGTTGGGGTTGGGGTTGGGTGGTGTGGGGTTGTGTAAATTGGGAGAAAATAAGGTGTGAAATTCCAACTAGTTTCTTAGTCTCTATTTGGCGTGTAGATTGAAAGGAGTTGGGATTGAGGCTGGGTGGCATGGGGTAAGGTAAATTGGGAGGAAATGAGGTGTAAAATTCCAACTAGTTTCCTAGTCTCAATTTGGCATATAGATTGAGAGGAGTTGGCGTTGGGGCTGGGTGGCATGGGGTAGGGTAAATTGGGAGGAAATGAGGTGTAAAATTCCAACTAGTTTCTTAGTCTCAATTTGGCATATAGATTGAGTGGAGTTGGGGCAGGGTAAATTGAGAGGAAATGAGGTGTAAATTCCCAACTAGTTTCTTAGTCTATCTGGCATATAGACCGAGAGAAGTTAGGGTAGGGTAAATTGGGAGGAAATGAGATCAGGTGTAAAATTCCAATAACTCCGTGATTTTTAAAACATTAACAGCACTTATAATTTCATGCAAAAATAAAGAGCATTATAAGAATTTCACACCCTAATTCAACCCAATCCAACCCACCTCCAAACAGAGCCTTACTCCCTTTGCGTTCTTTAAAAAAAAAAAAAAAATGGGCGGAACCTACCTAGCTAAATAAATTCATGGGGCAAATAATGTTTATTATTAATGTCTCAATGAACGTTGAGGAACCTCTTTCCCAATGAATTATAACAATCGTATATAATTTATTGATATTATTTAATATTTAAAATAATTTTAAATTTTAAATATATATTAACTATTAAATGCAAATTTAAATAATTTTCAATTATTTAATTTTAGTGATTATTCTTTTATCGTTTTTTATAGCAGTATTTTTATTGTCCTTTAAGGCAGCTAACTCCAAGAAAATGGGATAATTTACAACGATAGTTATATAACATTTTTTGAATTGTTGCGATATTGATATTGCGAAACAATTCTGCAACCATTGAAAGAAAATTAAAAAAAATAATAATAAATGTTATTTAGCAATGATTGATAATGAATTATTGCACAGAATTATATTTTGCAATTAAAAAAAAAAACTGTCACAAAAGTTAAGGATAAAAGGATTCTAAAGTTTTATTTTAATTTTAGGAATCTTAAGTTGAGTTTGAGTTAGCCGTAGGATAAATTTTCATTAAAATTTCGAATTTAAAAATGTAATTTCAAACATATAAGAATAAATGTCTCAACTTTAAGGTGTCCATTTCTTAAATGAAGGAATAGCTTTTCTAATGGATGTCTCAACTTTAAAATCTCAGTGATAAGGTCAAGAAAATTTATCTTATGCATGAAGGAATAATTTTTCTAATTAAGTCAATACGGAACAAATTATAACAGTCACATAATAGCGGTTGAGTTTGCAACAATTATGTAAACTACTACCAAATATAAACAAACTATAAAAGCTATATACAATCATTGTAATTTTTGTCAGTCATTTTACCCGTTGCAAGAAAATTTGAGTATAGACAATGCTTCACAAAATCGGTTGCAAGAGGCAGTGTAAATATACATTAATTAGTTATAACACTTGATACATTTAATTTTTACAATTAATCGTAAAGTTTTTAATTCCTTTTAATTATTTGTTTCGAGTTAACACTCTGGGAAAATAATTAATTGTGAGTCAGTATGTTATTAATTGTGTGTTATAAGCTATCATAAAAGTTTAGCCTATTTAAAGTAATCTAATAAGGTTTAAAGTTTTAGGCTTTATCTCATTCTATATGGGCTTTAGATACTTGAGCCTATATTTCGATTTTATGATGGGTCAAATAGAAATTGAGCTTTTATCGTTAATATAAATAGGTTATGGTTCCCATGTCATACGTAAGGTTTTCTAATTACTCTGACATCCCATCACCAGAGAGAATTAGAAAAATAAACTGTTGTATTGACTTGGAAGATCAGGAACTACAAAATACCAGGAAATTGTAACCATAGATTCAGGTATACTTCCGTAATAATTTGTTTTCTTAATGATTCAATATGTATAAGATCCGGATAATGTGATTTTTCATCATATTAAAATTTATTAAATTAACAAGTGGAATCAGAGTAAATTCATCATTGAATCATTGAAATTTGATGAATTTAAAGTTTTCATGGTTCGCAGCATAAATTTTTTTTGTTTTTTTGGATTACGGTGGATCAAAAAAAAAATAATTAAATTCCAGAACACTACCGCGCCGCCTCTGTTTTCTTTCCTTTCCTTCTTCTTCCGTTGTTTTCCTTCTGCCGTGCACCACACACACCATAAAAAAAAAAAA
Organism: Sideroxylon spinosum; assembly: GCA_003260245.2. Classification (NCBI taxonomy): domain Eukaryota; kingdom Viridiplantae; phylum Streptophyta; class Magnoliopsida; order Ericales; family Sapotaceae; genus Sideroxylon; species Sideroxylon spinosum. The sequence goes on from QLOD02000002.1 coordinate 24,700,358, forward strand.
AAAAAAAAAAAAAAAAAAAAAAAAAATGGCTCCAGAACACCAACGTTGGCGATAGCTTTTTCAATTTAGACTTTTCTGGGTTCAAATGAGATTGTCGCATGGGACTTTAGACTCAAGATGAAACTTCTTGGAATATACCTGGTAGTTCCATAAATGCTCCACAAAGAATCCTTATGGCATGGAAAAGTACCCACGGACTCCTCCAGTTTCATTGTCAAATGTGGTTCAAAATTGCAATATTTTTTAGTTCATGGTGGCGGCCGGATTAACTCACTTTGATCAAGTTGCTAATTTTAGGTATATAATATTCAATAATCAATTAATTAAAGTAACACGTTACCAAAGCGACCTCTCTTATGAAAATTGATTTATTTTTGAATATTAAAATGTTATGTGTCTGTAATTTATGTGAAAATTGACCGGTCCAAAGGAAGGTTAATATTTGACTGTATTATATACACACCCGTGATGGTAAACGTGTAACAATTATTAGGTTTTCAGGTAAATAGTAAATCAATCCAAAGATGAATTTATTATTTGACGGGAGTTATTATCAGTGTTTGATCACTACAACAAGAGTATCGCTTATAATTAATATTACCGTCCAAAAACTTATAAGAATTAATTAAAGTAAAGGCAAGTTAATTTGAATATTCCGCGTTATCAAAAAGGGAAAAAATAATAAACTCTAAACTAAATAAATAAACAAGTAGCCGTCCATTCAACTAATCTCTTGTTTACCGAACGCAGAATTCATACGCAAACCGCGTATGTTTTGGTCAATTAAATATACATCGTACATGAAGTGTACCCCAGTTAGTATAAAGCCCAATCATATCATCATACATGACCTAATATGTATACATCATGCATATGATGCATTTGAAGTAATAAAAAGTGCGATAATTTGTAGATTCGTAATTCGTATAGTAAGATAAAAAGTAAAATAACTATTAGAGATTTTTAAAATTTTTCAGTATTTTTTAGTAAATCAAATGCATTCATAATGTGCACTCCAGTTAGTAAAATGCCTACAAATGGTAAAGATATATATAATTTGATTAAAATTTAATTTTTGAATCATACCGAACAGATTCAAGAAATTTGATTTTGTTATTTTATGTAATACTCCACAATTAATTTCAACATTCTTAAATGGCTAGCACAACGTTGGAGTGAAATTGTAAAACTTAAATAATGGATTATTAGGCTATGAATTTAAAATTTAGGTAGGATATATCGACACAATTGTATATTTAAATTATTATTTGAAACAAAGTATTGATAAAGTTTAAAAATTAATAAAATCTTAATTTTTATAAGACTCTTTTAATTTTGTTACCGTTGAATTTCTCATCAATTTTAAATTTGGACAAATTTTTTAAAAATTATCCTTAATTAAGTTATTTTATACATTTAAAATTTTGAAAAACTATATTATTTTTCTTTGATACCCCTATTAGATTACACAAATAAAACGATAACCATAAACATGCGATTAGTAGCCCTCTTATTATATATAACAAGTTACATAAAATATTATTGATGGATTAAATTATTTTTTTTAACCTTACATTTTATACCGAATTTTATCTTACTCTTTATATTATCAATTGTAACAATTAAACTATTATATTTACAATCAAATTTTAATTTTTTTATTTTTTTAACAATTAGTAAGCCAATGTGATTGAAAAATGGCCAAAAATATTTTTGATTTTTTCAAAAATGCTAATAATTTCTCTCTTGTTTATAACTTTCAATTTGTCATTCCAGACATTAACTCAAAAGAAATTATTTCTTCGTTAATAAAATTTAATTCAAAAGAAATTATTTCTATGCTAATTAAATTTATTTTTTTATTTTCAAAGAACATTTCATTCTATTTCAAATTTAACTTGAAAATTTGTGTAAATCAAAATGACAAATTAAATGTAATTGGAACGTATAAATAGAACTTCTAGATTGTTTAAGAATTGATCATTATTTTATTTTGAACTAAATTTATTGTTAATTTACTTTAACAAAATTTAAAATTATTAAAAGACATGCATGCATTTCATAGGTCAGGATTGAAAATTATTAAAAGAAATATATTGCAACAGTGAATGTTACGGTACTCTCACAATAAAAATTCCATAACCCAGCTATTACCATACTTAGTTCACCTTACTATCTGAAAGCAATTTAAGCAAATAGGCTTCAAATCGACTACAATACACATTTTGCCGAATGAGAATTACTCCAATGCCAATTCCCTGTGCTTTCATCCTTTGAGGGTTCGATGCAATTGCTTGCCGACACCATTGGGCCCGCCTCGTTAATAAGTCTTCCTCACCGCGTGTACGCGCTGGCCAAGTTTGACCAAACATCGCGAGATACATGTTGACTTGATGCGAACTTTGAATTAAAACAACCAATTTTTACCTCATTATTACCAAAAAATAAAAAATAAAAAAAGAAAGTTTAGGATAATGTAAAATACTTATAGATCTACCACTTCAAATAAATAATTTCATGTATGATTTAATTACAACATTATTCTAATTCCAATCATATTGGTGCAATAATATATTTTTCATTTAGGAATTTTTTTGACCCTTCCAAACAGGTTTGAAACAAATGAAGACGGTCCAGTTGTTGGATATCCGCCAACATCAAACGTAGAAAATTTCACTAGAGAAACTTTTCAGGCTTAAAAAAAATTTGATTATTCAAATGTGATTTTTGTCAATGGATTGATATTCAAATATAAGAACCAATGGATTCATATTCAAATATAAGTACTAGAAGTTGTGCTGGATTGACATGAACACTGTAGAAGAAAGGCACTCCTCTTCAAATAATTATCTATATATTATGCATAAATTTATGACAAAGAATAATACATCAAATCAAATAATTTTCACACAAAAAAATAATAATAATTCAATACAATTAAAATGAAAATTTAATTAATTACAAGCCTTCTATTGGATGGTAATCCTCCCATCCAAAAGAAGATTATGATCACTAACTAGTATGTTTGGAAAAAGCATACTCCTCCATCTTCTCCACTTCTTCCTCACAAGGCCTCCCAAAAGTCATCTCCTCCTCCCCTCCTTCACGCATTAACAAGCACGGCCGTGGCCATCTGTGGGCCTAATTTTGAATTAATTCAAATTCTTCAAGAAACAAGGAAAAAGCATCATAGCAGAAGACATTATTCTTAAGAAATTGGTCCACTAATTTATTAATTTATTTACAATAAAAATATTACCTTTTATTGTTTAAAGTTAAATAAAGTTATGAATGATGCAAAATTTTATAACCTTCATTCATACAACAAAATATTGACAACTGTATTGGGTGGTTTCACCAAGCTTTAACAGATCTCTTAATTCTTTATTATTATTATTATTATTATTAGCGAATAATCCGTGCTTACGGCACTCTTCACTTCAATTAATATTAAACGCATTCAACCTTGTCAATCTAAATTTAAAATTAAAATTTAAAAAAAAAATTTCAATCCTCCAAGATTAATTTTATTCAAATATTTGTAAAAAATAAAAAATAAAAAGTAGAATGATGAATATAGAGAGTGTCACATAGATTGATAATAATTTTGTAATTAATTTTTAAAAACAACTCAAATAAAAATATTATTATTAATCATATGTGTTTTACAAAATAAAACAAATATAGTAAATGTGACTAATTTAAATTTAAAATTAGAATTTAGAAAAATAACTACTCCAAACCTAATTAATACTTGATATTTTTTTGTAGTTTTGAATTTTAAAAATATTAAGAGTTTTATTATAAGAAAAATAACCTAATTATATTTCAAGTTTTTTATTTATGTTTTTTAGTTCAACTTTATTTTTTATTTGTATTTTTAATTTAATTACTAATGTAATTAGAATATATAAATTTAATAATCCTATTAAATTTTTAATCAAGTGGATCCCTTTTTAGAACTCATGAGAGAATTTAATTCATTTTCAAAACGTAAAAAAGTGGGCCCCTTTCCAGAAGCCATGAATTTTTTTTGCATCTATCATTTATTAAAATCATGTGTTACAATTCTAGTAACCTTTATAGAGAAAAGAAAAAATAAATTTGTTATGTTTTAGCGAAATGGGATAAGAAAACAAAGGGTTTATAGACGTAAAAAAATCTCAGTCGTTTATTAAATAATAAAATTCAATCTTAGCCATTGTATATTAGTTTGTGAGATAAACAATTTCCAAAATCATCTTGTTTTATTATATTGATAGTCAACTTTACTAATTTAAATTTAAAATTAGAATTTAAAAAAAAAATCACACTCTCAAAACTAATTTTATTCAAATATTTTTAATAAAAAGTAGCATAATGAATATAAAGAGTGCCACATAAGATTTATAATAAATTTTTTAATTGATTTTATAAAAATGGTTCAAATAAAAAATATTATTATTAATCATATATACTTTATAAAATAAAACAAATATACTATATATAACTAATTTAAATTTAAAATTAGAATTTAAAAAATAACTAATTCAGACTTGAATTAAGATTTGATTTTTTTTTCGTATTCTTAAATTCTAAAAATACAATGAGTTGTTGCTATAAAAAAATAACCTAATTATCATATAAATTTTTTTTTTTTTTGTGATTTTTTTAGTTCAATTCTATTTTTTATCTACATTTTTAGTTTTATTATTAATTTGATTGAAATATATAAGTTTAACAATCATATTAAATTATTAAGTGAATGGGTACTATTTTAGAATCCATAAGCAAATGAATTCATTTTGAAAATCTAAAAAAAGTGAGTCTTTTTTTTATAACCGGTGATTTTTTTATATTTATTATTTATTAATCACAGTTTTAGTATTTTTAGAGGTAAAAGAAAAGATAAAATTATTGTACTTTAACGATTTGAGACAAAGAGATATTATGAATGTAAAACATTACAGTCATTCGTTGAAAACTAAAATTCAATATCAATCGTTGAATTTTAGTTTATGAAAATAAAATTTTCAAAAATCGTCTTATTTTATTGTATAGAATATTATTTTATTATAGTAGAGATAATGAGAGAGGGTTGTAAAGGAGAGAATACCTCCTCGTGGAGAGAGGAATTCCTTTCCTTGGCTAATGGATGAATAACTTGGAAGGTTTTCTCGGGCAATACTTGAACACGCATGATCAAGCACACTGGAAGAAATATGCAAACAAATTATATATATATATATAGAGAGAGAGAGAGAGAGAGAACAAGGAATTAATGCTCTTGCCCGTGGTGCAAGAGATTTTTGGAGTTCTTTAGACCCCATTTGGAGTGTAAAAAAAAATTCAAGTTAGCAACAGTAAATTTTTTTGAAATTTGGGGTATAAATAGTAATTTTGAAATGATAGTTATATATTTATGTTTGATTTGAATATAAAATTGTTAAAAATTATATAAGATGACATGTAACAAAATTTTAGTGAAGGATTTTAAAAACTTTTGAACTTTTGTAGAATTTTTTGAAAACAAATGTCAATCCAATTTTTTAAAAAAATTTGTGAAAATGTTTTGAAACGCACTACAATAGTTTGTTCCAATAAATTTTGATAATTTTTTTTTTTTTAAAGTTTGAACTTTTTGAAAAATTTCAAAAATTTTTAAACTTTTTTAAAACTCTAAACGGTCCCTTAGTGCTTCAAATGTGCCTTGAAAATGGACCTGGGTTTAGTGCTTCATATGTGCCTTGAAAATGGACCTGGGTAAAATAATTAATTTTTGAAAGATCCGAAAAACTGAATTTTTTTACCCTCTTACTCTAGCAATTTTTCACTCTCTTTTTACCTCATTTCCAAAAGATGTAAATTTAATCCTTTGATTAGCTATACGGATGAATAACCATTTACCCCTCTAGAAGGGAAAATTTTAACCTTTTAAATTTTTATAGAGGATACCAAATATAATTAAAAATAAATAAAAATACGGAGACAACATTTAAACTTTGAAACAGAATACTAAATATACTCTTAAATACGAGTGGAAAGGAGACAAACAGAGTTAAATAAGTATTAACTTATTCGAGTTCACCTCAAACTATTTATATTAGGTTTGAGATCGATTTAATAAAAAAGAATTTAGATTCAAAATTGATTCACGAATAGTTTGATTAAACTAGAATAACTTTATTTTAATTTAACATATAATAAATAAAATATTATAATATATACGTATTACTTTATCGAACCGGTTCACAAGCTATCGAGTCAAACTTTTCTAATCTCAAACTTAATTTTAATTAAGACGCAAATCAATCTTAATTCAAACTGATTTTACTTATAAAACAAGTTTGAGTAGAATTTTTTTTCAAACTGATCTCAAATAACTTGAATAAATATTGGTTTATTTTCACCAATATTGTTAAAAGTATAAAAGGACACATCAGTGTTTTATTTTATTTTTTCTAAAAAAAATAAATTAAAACAATGCAATTTTATTAGGGTTGGTATGTAGTGAGCTCAAAACATTCAACCCGGGCAAAATCGCGCATTATTTTTTTTAAAGTATATTAAAGAATTTAATTATAGCATGGGGGAGGGGGGATTTACACAACTAAAAGGTATAATTAATTACCGCAACACCAGGGTGGAAAATCGCCCCCACCCGAGTGAGGAAGTAGGTTCTCGCTTTAGTGGGTTCAAAATCACTATTCTTGGGAAAAAAATAGGCTTATATTTTTAGCTTACTGGTCCCATTAATGATAACCTCTTAAACCAGTTTACCTGGGTCTTCTCGCTTTCCCTCTTTTTTTAATTTTAAATTAAAAAAAAAAAAGAGAACCCCTAAAAATAAACTTTTTTTTTTTTAAAAAAAAAAAAATTTGCTTTTTGCCGTACATATTTATTTTTAGGAATTTGTTTGCCTTTTTCCTAAGATGGCTAATATTGCTAAAATAGCGGTGGTAATCGGATGAGCGTTCATATTCATATTTTGTGTCTATGTGGAAATATTTTAAGATTTAGTGAATATATTAAATAATTAATTTATTTTAAAGTTGCATCAAAATATTATTAAATTAAATTATTCGCCTTCTTTTTCATTAATCTCATTTTGGTATTGACGATATTTGCCGTGTCTAAAATTGGCACCTTTTATCTAAAAGCTAACTATCAAATAAAAATACAAAAGAACTAAATTTAAGAGACAAAAACCATACAAAATGACAATAAAGTAAGAAAAAGGTCGACTATGTCATTAAAATACTAATATTCTTTGATTTACCAAAAGTATGTTTTTTTTTGTGCGTCTGGAGTATTAAATTTTATAAAAAAGTTTCTGATATTTTCTAATTTTTTAAGACAAAAAAAATTAATTTTTTTTTAACTTTCTTTAACTTCTACCAATATTTTTTAATTTTTATTAATTTTTTATACTTTTTAAGAACTACAATTAAATACTTAATAATTTAAAATTTATTTACTTATATATATATTTTTTCATAATTCAAAATTTAACACTCCAAACAAACACTACGTCCCATAATTTATCTTGCAACAGTGAATGTTATGGTACTCCCACAATAAAAATTCCATAACCCAGCAATTACCATACTTAGTTCACCCGACTATCTGAAAGCAATTTAAGCAACTAGGCTTAAAATTGACTACACGTTTTGCAGAATGAGAATTACTCCCGTGCTACTTCCCTGTGCTTTCATCCTTTGAGGGTTACCATTAGGCCCGCCTCATTAATAAGTCTTCCTTTCCGCGTGTACGCGCTGGCTAAGTTTGACCAAACATCGTGAGGTACACGTTAACTTTCCTCCCAATTCCCATGAAAGCAGCCAAAAGGTCATTCCTTTTTCTTTTTTTTTTAAACGTTTGATCAATTAAAAAAACTAACAATTGTAAAAAGTTTATATATTTTTTTCAATCAAATTTTTTTTACATATCATTGTTACATCAATTTTTTATATTTTTACTATAATTTTGGATTAACTTTTTTCTAACTAAACATTCCATATTAAAGAGATTTATTTGACATATTTTCAGGATTCGAAGGGTGCTCAGATAAATTATAGTGAAAGGGTCGCAAATTTACAATGGATTGTGGGAGAGAGAGATCAGAGATTCAGAGTGGTCGGAGTTTGAGATGTTTTTTCTCCTTATATTGTAACTGAACTATAAATTATTTGTGCTTAAGGAGAGAAAACATAATTTTATTTTTAAATAACTCAAAAAACTAATTGAAATAATTTTAAAAGAAATATGTATCAAATTCTGGGTCACATTCAGCTTATGTATTTACAAACTCAACTACATTTGCACCAATTGGTCAAATTGTTTTATTGGGATTTATCCCATATTCATAGAATTGAACCTTCTAAATTAGTGTAAGAACTTAAAAATCTCTCCACCTCTTCTCAAGTAGTTGGTTTTGAATTAGATAAATAAACATGGTATTAAAGTAAGGTTTGGGAGGAGTCTTATTTCTTTCGTTTCTCAATATCTAACATGTGCATTTCTTGTTCGATTCATTGTTTATCTCCCTACGTAGGAGTCCATGTGAGGAGGCATATTGAGATGTATTCTATACTAATAAAAACATGCATCTTGCTCTCTATGTGTGAGTGGAGGTTCTATACTAATAAAAACATGCATCTAGCTCTATACATGTGAGTGGAGGTCCAATGTGAAGGATTGTGTTAATATTTATAACATATTGATAGAATCAAACTCCCCATATCGGTAGAACTTAATGAGACTTTCAATTTCACTTATTTTCAATTAATATTGAGGTAGATTTTTAATAGGCTCTTTCCCCAAATAAAGAATTGACAGGTTCATTTAATACAGTTTTATAGTTTTAAAACACGTTGGATTTTACACTTAATGAAATCCAAAAGGGACAATATTATAATATATAAATGTAGATCATTACAGATTTGATAAAGACGAAAAAAAGGAAACGATTAGGCTCTATTTGATAATATTGCTCGTTTTTTTTTTCGTTTAATTGTTTATAATTTTTTTCTTATTTTCTGTTATCGTTTTTTCTTCAGATGAAAACTAGTACTGCGTTTGAAAATGTAAATATATTTACAGTAATTAAAATTTTATTTTAATAAGATATTTAATTTTGATTAATTTTTTAAAAAATAGTTGAATTCAATAAAAATATATTTCATATTAAATTAGTTTTAATTCAATTAATTCAATAAAAATTAAATAATTTAATTATATTTGTTTCTCCTTTATTATCAGTATTGCTTGAAAAAGGTAAAAGTAACTACAATACAAACGCTTGTACTATTTAAAAATATTAATTTTCTTGAGGTTAAACCTATTTTTCTCAGCCTTAATTTCTTTGCTTTCACAACCGTAGCGATCAATTAATAGCTCTTCTATAGTTTAAAGTAGGACGACTTAACATGCATGCATTTATGGTTATATATATTTTATTTTATTTTATTTTCGTAAGAATACATAAACAATTAATTTTTGTAATTAATATCACATTTTTTAATTTTTTTTAAACATGTTTAACATATTACAAATTACATATACATATATTAAATAGCATTGGTGTGGTTCGATACTTCGATTAACCGCCTTCTGAAGCTACAAATGAAAGTGTACAGTTCGATGCTCTAATTAAAGACTATAATCAAACCATTAGATTCAAGAAACACGAATCAAACTAAATTGAATGACTAATTTGATTCAATTTTATATTTTAGCGTTTCAGTTATATATATATACGCATATTGCTTGAGTATTTTTGGAAGTAGATTACATAATTCTTAACTTGTCGTATAATATAAAATAATTGAAATGATTTATTTTATTCTATGTAAATTTTTTTAATTTTTTAAATAATTTTTATTTTATTTTTAAAAATAAATGGATCTAACGGATCATCGTCGTATTCGGCATTGTGGTGTCCCAAAGGTGAGAATCTCTGGTGAGAATAGTCGGCATGAACAAGCAGTGTGTATATAAAACCATAACTATTTTATTTGTAATTAACTTAAGATTATTTCAGTTCTTCGCATAGCTAAAAGGGTCAAATTGGTATTTAGACATACTTTGTGGGTGATGTCATTGTTTATGGTAAAACCCTGTCGGAAGGCAAACGCAAGGCGGGTCTGATTACAAAATTTCAAAATAAGGAAGATTTATGTCATTTTTTAATATTGAGGGAGTCTATTTGCAATTATCCAAATGATTAGGAGATCTAAGTGTAATTTATTCTATCTATTAATCCTAATAGTTTAACCCTTAAGTGTAATTTATCCTATCTATTAATCCTAATAGTTTAACCCTTTCATCTATTTAAAAGGGGGTTTCGTTTGAAAAATATTAAAACGTTCTGACAATTTTTATTTATTTGTTACTCCTTAATTATTTTAATAAGTTTTTAACGTGATTATTATTCAAGTATTCAAATTTAAAATTTATTATTAGAGGTTTTCATTAGTTAGGTTGTCATAAATTTAAATTTTTCTTATCCCATTCAAAAGAAAACTCAATTCCAAAACAAAAATAAAATATATATAAAAAAAATAGGGTGAGCAAACTAATGAAAATCAAATCAAACCTAATAATTTTGGGTTTTTAATCTTAAAACATTTTCATTTGATTTGGTTCTTTTTTAATTTCAATTTAGCTTAAAATTTTAAATATATTTAGAGGATACATTTTCTACTATTTATTATTAAATTAGATATATTTAATAAATATATAATGACGAAATAAAAAATATTTATTAATAGGATTTGAGAATTAATTTGGTTAGATTTTTTTATCAAAATTGGGTTTGTGTCGATTTTTTTATGAGATAAGAAAATTTTGATTTATTTAATTTATAACAGAAAATTGAATGATTTATCTAACCTAATCCATGAAAATCTTAAGTTATAAAATTTAAATTTGAATATATATAAGTAATATTTGCATTAGAAATAAATTGAGACAATTAAGGAGTAAAAAATAAATGAAAAGTTAATTGACTTTTCAATGGTTTTCAAAGGAAAACCTTTTTAAACAAATGCGGGATTAAAGAGTTAAAATTAATAAATAAAAAGATAAATTGAAAATCAAATATAGTTGAAAGCTACCAATCTAATTAAATTTTACTTTTTTAGAAGGTTTTTTTTCCTTTTTTTTTTTTTCCGGGAGAGACAGTTTTTTCAAAGTTTATCTCGCACATGTAGCTTTTACAAAAATTTATGTCGCACGTATTGGCACTTCTTTTTTTTTTTTTTTTTTTTTTTATGGTGGCAAGTAGCTTTTTGCAAAGTTCCCAAGCTTATTTTTTTATTTTTATTTTTTGGCAGGTAACTTTTTTCAAAGTTTGCTCTTTTATTTTCTTTATTGTTATTTCTTTGGATAAATTATACATATCTTGTCTTAATATTTAAGTAATTACGCATACAGTTTTTATTATTTAAAAATTACAATTTAACTTATTTTAAAATTATGTTAATATTAACTCATTTCATTAAATCAACAGTTAAACTTAATAGAAAATATCGAACTATTCTAAATTTTAGATATTTTTTTCTATTTTATCCTCCTTATTTTATATATTTGTCAATTTTCTTTAAAAAATTCTAAAATTCTTTGTTTTTACTTTTTCTTTATTTATATTTAAAAATTTTTGTAAATAAAATTGATGAAAATGTGAAATAAAGAGAGGTAAAATGAGAATAAAATAAAAAAATTTTTGGTTATTTTGATTTTTTTTCAAGTTTTAAAGGTTAATTTATCAAAAGATAGTTAATATCAACAAAATTTAAAGATAAAAAATAACTGTAATTTTTAAATGTCAAAAGTATAAATATAATTATCCAAAAACTAAAGGAAATAGTGGATAATGTATTTTTATTTTTTGTTTTTAAGAACACACTAGGAGGAAGATCTAGGTTGAGTTTGAAAAAAAAAAAAAAAGAGAGAAAAAATGACTTGTAGCTCACTAATGGGAGTTACTAATTTTTTTTTTCTGAGGAAGAGAAAAAAATTAATTTTTTAATAGATAAGTTTTAATTTTTTATTAATTTGATTTTTTTCTTTTTTAAAATATAAAAATTAATCATTTAAAAAGAAGCTAACACACTATTAGAAAAAAAAAATGTAATATTTTAATAGATAAATTTTTTACTTTTTATTAAATTGATTTTTTGCTTTTTAAAATTAGAATATATTAAACATTTATAAAAAAAAAAAAAAGCTAAAAACATGAGTAAGCAAAAAAAGTAGTAAACCGAAAAACCGAATTGAACAAACCAAACCGAAATTTGTGGTTAATCAAACTTATTATTTCGCTTTTGATTTTTTTTATTTAAGATTTTTGATTTTTAGTTCGGTTTTTAATATACATCCATCATTGGTTCAGATAACCGAACAAATTTTAATATTAATATAAATTATATAATATATATTTTATTATATATTAATGTAGTATTTAATTTCTTAACATATGAAAGAAAAAATATCAAAATTGTATTAATCTAAATTAAAATTATGTTATTGTTGTTGTCAAATTATATTTGTCGCTCAACTATCACATCAGCACCCCTTTTGTCCTTTGACTTTTCAATGTGAACACCCCCATAGAGGTGTTTTTCCCTTCCTTCCAACTGGACACACACTCCCTGACTCCACATGTATCCTCTTGCAAATTACAACTTTTTTAAATAAATTACTTTTTGAATTTAATTGTTTTATTTTTTTATTTTACTTTTTGATTTAATTCTTTTATTTTTTTATCTCATTTAAATTTTCTTAATATTTATATTTTTTTCTCATTTACTTATTTAATAGTATTTATATATTTATTCTCTTTTATTTGTTGTTATTTATTTTGTGTTTCTTTATTTATCTAATTTTCTTTTGATTCTTTATTAATTTATTTAACACTACTTAAGTAAAATAGAAATTGTTCTCTTTTATGTTAGAAATAATTCCATTTGTAACTAAAATGATTATGTCTGTAGCTTGCAAACAAACACTTTTTTCAATTAAAAAGTCTCTTAGACTGATCTTATTTTAACCATGTTCATAGAATAATACTTGTAATAATACACAAAATGAAATACACGAAAATATATAAAAACACAAATTCTAATTTATGTTGCCTCCAAATTCTTCTCCTAGCGCACTTGGTGATAGATGCATTATTTCTTACCACAACTGATTACGTATCCTATACCGAGCGGCCCACTCTTTAACTTCGTACGATAAATGATCCTACCACCACGTTGGGAAGGGTGGTACGGGTAATGAGAGTAGCATGAGCAATAGCTATTTCGTGACGCTCTTGATTTGGAACTAATGGGGACCTCAATGACAAGTGAGTATAACAATTTCAAATATTCTCACTAAATGTATACAGTACAAGGTTCTACCTTGATGCAACGACAATTCCCAAAGTCATAAAGTCCATCCAATATATCTCTGCTACCGAGGGCTCAAAGCAACGCAGTAAGTATAAATAGATTATCTGTCAAGTTGTTTAATGGATAAAGCCGATCATATGGATTCTTGTTTTTGTTGAATTTCTTCCATAAGATCGTACTGTACTTGACCTAAACTTCTTCGCCATACCCAATTAGTGCAACTATTACCCTAAACGTCAATAGTGTGGGAAATATAACACTGATAAGCCACAAGTAATTTCTTAATGTCGGTATCATGGACGGGTGGAACAAGAGAGTGATCATGGGTCGATTAAGTATTGCGAACCCCCGACCCCCTCCCACGTCTCTTGTTCCCTTGAGACATTGCAGTCGGTTGAGTGGCATTAGATCCTGGAGTGTAATTACCTCCATAAGAAGGTATGTAACGTCTACTTTGCTTGTTTTTGCCTATAAGTCGACCTTTATATTCGATGTTGTACGAAAAGGCTAGAATTGTGCTTTAAGATGGATCTGCTATATCGAGAAACCTGTCTATCATATGCTCTCGCATACGTGAATCTAGCCCATTTAATATCTTAACAACATGAGATAACCTGTTGGGTTGTGCTCTTTTGTCATTAAACTTATTTACGTGCATAGACAATCTCCTCTAATGAGTGTCAATACTCTATATCAAAATTGGAATGGAAAGGTAAGGGTATGTGCAAGATCATGCTCGCATAACAATTCGTATATTATTTTAATTGAACAGTTGTACATGCCGACTAGTTTGTGAGAAGCTTCCTCAACGCATTTCAACTGAACATAAATCAATTCCATTGCCTCTAATGAAATCTGATACCTTATTTGATTAAAAATATTTTCATGCAAATGCGTATGGTGTGGATATTGAGAGATTTCTCGAATGACTTCTGAATATTCCTATACTGAATTCTCAACATCTTATGTATTTTTTCAAAAGATGTTTATAGGGATGGCATGGTATCTCTCAGATATAAGTTCAGCCTTGCATGTGCAGGCTCTGTCTTTGTAATTGAAAAATGCATTATATTTTAATAGGAAAGGTTTTCAAAAGTAATACAATAATGAACAGAATTGCTCCCGGGGTGCATACATGTATCAGTTCATGCTGAAACAAACCACTCTCTATAAGGGTATAACTATGCCTCCCAAAAGTAATTTACAACACCTTGAATTTTCTAAATTCCTCGTGCATGACTTCCCACTTCTGATAGTAGGACCACTGTGTCGATGAATTAATAAGCGAGTGTTATGACACATAGAAGCGTTTCCATTCCAAACCAAACATTGGGTTGCATTACTTCATTACGCACTAGTTTATATACCAAATACAAATGGTGTGACGTGCCATGGGAAAACATGCTTCAATGACATTGATAAGTGTCAAATCCCGATCTGAAACAAACACCGATGACAACGATAATAAATAACCTGGTTTGTAGTAAATTCACGTGTATAATCTCGATTGTTCCCCACTTAGAACATCATTTTCAAGTGACCAACTATTTAAAAATAAACCAAAATTGTAGTAATCTATAGTGTTCTAGAAAAACTCTATTCTAAAAAGAAAGAAAGAGATGCTTAAAGGAAAAGAGTAAGGGAGAGATATGTGACTTGAGAGTGAGGCAAATTGGTAAACTGTCAGATCTCAAATCCAAAATTCAAAGAAACATAAAGAGTACAATAATTATGACTGATACATACTGCTTTTATATAAGCTGATCAAACAATACGAAAAGTGGAAGCACACGTGTTTATTACACAACCAGAAGACTCAGAAAGTGTAGATATTAGTTTGATAACTTTTTTTTTGTTTCACACATGTGCTTTTTATTTTCCGTACTTTTTGATCAGATTTTATAAAAGCAGTTTGTACTAGCCGTAATAATTGTACTATTTATGTTTGCTTGAATTATGGAATTGAGATCCGCCAGTTTACCAATTCAACTATACAATTCTACCATTCTCTTTTTATTTAAATTTATTTTGTAATTCTTATTTATTTTATTCATTATTAATTAATTAATTTTATCTTTTTATTTACTTTTTTTCTATTAAATTTGATATTCTTTATATTGTTGTTCTTCTTTATTTATTTAACATTCCTTATATAATTTATTTTCGTATTTATTTCTTTGAATCTATTTCTTTTTTATTTAATTAAATAAATTTTTTATATTGTTGTTATTTATTTAATATTACCTAAAAGTAAAAATAATACAAAAAAGTACATGTGATGCTTACAAAAAATAAAAATTAATTAATTAATTAAAAATAAATAAATTAATGGTTAGAATTGAAGATAAGAAGAAAGTTTGGATTAAATATATTTAAAAAAACTAATGTGTATTTGACACATAAATCAATGATCATTAAATAAAGTTAAAAAAAGATAAATATAATAAATAAGATTTATAAAGAATATTAAATAAATATAATGAAATGAGACAACAGAATTAGATATACTAAAGAAAAAATATAAAGAATACTAAATAAATAAAGTCCAAATGAATTTAATTAATAAGATAAAAATAATAAATAAATAAATTAATTAATAATTATATATACATACGCATAAATGGTTCGATAAACTTGGGAGGGGGTAATATTGTAATTCTCTTGGGGGCGCGGGTGTCCCGGGGCGCGAAGAAATTTTCACCCCCCCGCCACCAGCACTCTTTTCACCTTTTGGACTCCTTATTGTTATTTAAAAAAAAAAAAAAAGAAAAAAACAAAGAGGGGGGGATTGACGCACCCCCCATTGGTAAGTTTCTCTTCGCTCACCTTTTCTTATGCAAATATTCCCACTCCTTTTCCCTTCCCCGGATTTATCTTTCAAATGGCAGCCAACAGATGCTTGTTATCTTCAGATCTGGAAAATCCGTTCCTTACTGGTAATTTTGATTTAAGTTTTTGCAAATCATCCTTGTTGGTTCTCTCTATCTATCTTGGAATTGCAAATCCGTAGTTGTTAACTTCAGGCTATCCAATCGTACGTCAAAAACGAGGCAAGGTTGATTTTCCTTCCTATATTTTACCCAGCGGTTCATCAAAATCTTTTTCCCTTTTAAGGTTCTTTCATCGAAACACCCATTCATCTCTTGATCAGGTTTGGTGAATTAGCGATCTTCACATCTCATATTTCTTGCTTCATGGAACGATCCGTTCTTGTTTTTTCGCTTTCTGTTTTCCCATGTGTTGTTGGGCTACCTGGAAAAATCCAGTTTCGGTTTGCTACTCTTGTTTTACATCAAGATATTAGGATTGCAAATCAGTAGTTGTTCCAGAAAACCATAAAAGATTGGGTTTCTCTCTTGATCTAATTTAAGTTTCTCCCTCCAGGTCAGAAATCGAAAGAATCAGCAGGAATCGACTGCATCCAGTACTTATTACAACATATTGTAGAAATCTTCAAGAATACCCCTTGAGAAACCGTGCGGGAGTCGGAGTTGGACTGAAAACGATTTCCGGTTTCAGATGCAGGATAATGGGCAAGAAAATTTATTTCCTTCCGCCCCCGCGGCCCCGGGACAGCTGCACGCCGATTCCAAATTACAATATTACCCTCCTCAGTCCGGGAAAAGCTGATGTGGGGTCCACGACGGACAGAATAATAATACCCGGGGGGGGAGGGAAGCTGATGTGGGGTCGAGTCGAATCTGTCCGGGGACAAGATGATGAGGGGTTCACGAAATTCCTTCGGTTAATTTTACTTTTGGTTGGTAAAGCATGGGCCGAGTGGTGGGCCAGTCGAGGATTTGGCCCAAGAGAAGAGTTGTTAGTGAAATAGGAAAGGGCGTGTGAAGAGTTTACTGTATCGTATGCCCTTGGTGACCAGCCCAAATATGTGTTCTGCTGCTGCTGGTTGTATCGCTGAGATGGGCTGAGGAAGCCGGACTTCCACAGTGTCTGGACAGAGGAACAAACTTACCCAAGGCGTTTTGTCATAGATCCATCAATTGAACAGTCCATCTTGAGTCGACCAATTTCAGGTCCGTTCGTTCTTAGCTTTATTTTTTCGGGGGATAGGATTGGAATGGTTGATTATTGATGATTTGATTTCTTTTATTCATTGACGAATATCTGTACTTATCAGTTTCTTTTTGTGCAAATAGTCCCCTTATTTTGTTATTATTGCCAATTGTGCAACAAACATACGCATGAAGAAAAAAAAAAAAAAAAAGAAGCTTGCCACTGGTAGTTATCGTTGAGAAATTGGGATAAATAGTTAATAATTTTAATATTTGTGTTACTTGATTACGCATTAATTTTTAGTTGGGATGTGGAATCATTTTTCTCTGCTCATTTCTATAAAAAAAAATTATGTTTTCCATGAGTTTGTTTAAAATTAGTAACTTTAGGTCTATCATTTGTTCTTTTTGCACTTTTTACTCGTATCCTATTACCCTTCCTTACTAGTTCAATTCTAGGCCTACCTTAATACAACCAAACTATTTCAAGATGATACTTGAAAAAAATTAAATAAATATTTGGAGAAAGATTAGTAACACAGCGGATTTGGGCTTTTGGACACAAATGTTTAGAATCTAAAGAATATTCTCATTAAGACTTGTTTAGATAATTTAGTACATAGCATTTGTTAGATGAAATTTACAAATTAATAAAGAAAAGATTATTTGTCATTGGAGAAAAAACAAATGGCAAATACAAACATCTAAGATATTGTATATTTATTGGCATTAATAGTAATGCAACAAAGCGCATAAGATTAAGTGTTAACAAAGTAAACTGGGAATGTTGAATATAGTTAGCCAGTCCAACAAAGCATATTTATTGAAATGAAGCACATTAGAGTCCACGTGAGCAAAGTATGCTGGGAATGTAGAATAGACTCAAAACATCTTGCATTCTTGAACAATAATCACACGTTTATGTTCCATTTGGTTGGAAAATCATTTTAATTTTTTCTGAACAGTTTTAGGAATTTTGCATCAAGATCATCTAACATATTAACCACAACAGCTGCTGTAGGGCGATTCACAGCGATTAGCTCAATGCATTTGAGAGCCAAACTGGTGATAGATTCAGCTTTTTTTGCGTTGCAACCTTTGCGTATCAAGCTTTCATGAACCACATGATTAGCACCTTGCAGGTGACGTCTCACTATCGTTGATATGTGCTCATTTTGGTCAGAAATGCAGGGTCTTTTTGTGATTAATTGAAGCATGATAATTCCAAAGCTGTAGATGTCCACTGCGGGTTCGATTATTTCTGGCATAAGAAAATATCATAAGCAAAATTTAGTTACACTAACATTGAGTTAGAAGTATATGCTCGTAGACTTTGGACCACTCTCGATTGTCAAAAGATGGCAGCTTTGTGAAAAGTCATATGGTGGGAAACATCACAAAGTTTCTAGGTTTATGGTTTTAGAGGACAGAAGAAGGGTTTGTCCCAAAAAAAAAAAAGAAAAAAAAAAAAAAAAGGATGACAGAAGAAAGGGTTTTGTATATGTAGAACTAAAACAAGCTTGATTTGCAAGTCCAGGTGTGCAAGATTTATTTATTTATTTTTTAAGGAACTTGGTCTTTATATAGGTTAAGTAGTGGCTAAAAATTTTAGGTTTTGGGTTATTTCATAGGTCAACTGGTTGGAGAAGATGAGTCATATGTTGGGAAACATCACAAAGTTTCTAGATTTACAGTTTAAGATGACAGAAGAAGGCTTGTCAAAAAAAAAAAAAAAAAAAAAAAAAAAAGGATGGCAAAAGAAAGGGTTTTTGTGTATTTATAACCAAAATATGCTTGATTTGCAAGTCCTGGTGTGCAAATTATTTTTTAAGAAACTTGGTTTTTTATTTAGATTAGTAGTGGCTAAAACTTTTAGGGTTTGGGTTATTTCATAGCATAAGTAGTTTATTTTTATGATTGTTGTGATTGAGGTAGATTGTGAGATATACTAGGAGTCTATCTCTGTTAGCTTATCCTAGGTGACTGTTAGCCTATCTATTATATTTGAGTTGTTATCGTTGAATATTAGATAGTGGTTTTGAATAAAAGCTTGTGAGCTGAACTCTCTTTCTTCTATTGAGCTTTTTTCTCTCTATCTCTTGGCAGTTTCTTCTCTCTTTTGCTTAATCTCTTTTCTGTTTCACATCATATTTTGTACAGGAGCCAAGTTTCCTAAGCAACCCACACTATTTTCATTATTTACCCCCGTTTCTATAAGACCATCCGTGTTACTTCAGCATAGAGCCTTTTGAATCACTGTTTAGAGCTTCAAACTGTTGCCACTGTCAATGAACTCCTATTTCTTTGCTAAGAGAACACTTTTCTTCAACATTGAAATTGTTGACTCAGCATTCCATTGAGCTCAACAACCACTGGCAACCTCCAACATTGCCTTCCTCATCCGAACAGTGCCGTGGTAGCCAGAAACTCACTGAATCCCTCGCTTCATCATTGCAAACTTTGAACATTAATTCCCAATCGTCGAGAAGTTCAACCAATGCCCCCAGAGGTTATGCACTATGCTGCGAATCGCTGATGACCAAACTCTAGTGAAGGACTTCTAGTCCCACACCACTGCCAGGTGCCATCATCTTCTTTGTGTGCTAGATCTACACCCCCCTTTTGTTTTTCGCACACGACCTATTGACGACTCTCCGGCAGTACTTCGGTAAGGCCTAGACCTCTGACATCTTCTGGACACTTCGAGATATTCTGTTTTTGGCCAGTTTTTGCGAACAAGGTGTACTTGTGCTTTCCCTCTCTCTTGGTTTGCTTCCTGTGGCCTGATAGTAATTAGTTGTCCCCTTTGTCCCACAAGATGTTTTGATCTATAAATGCATCTCTTTCACCGATGATGATAATCTTCTTGCTTTCTCAAATGGTTTTTTTCCCTTATCATTAACCATTGAGCTTAATTGAACGAATTAAAATTTTGTGATTAAGTATTTGGATCTTGTTTTAGAATTTTAGAACTCAGCCTTAGCTGTTGCACTAATTTGGATTGATACTAAACCTCACCCCGACAGTCCTCCCTCCCCCCCCCCCTCCAAATCTACCCGTTTTGAAGTCGCCTTTG
>QLOD02000002.1:24743485-24755759 GCA_003260245.2 Sideroxylon spinosum
TGATAATTGTACTAAAAAAGTGAAAAGTTTTAAAGTTTGTTTTGAATTTTTTGAGTTTTTTTTAGCTTTAAACACTCTTTTTTACACCAAATTATATTTTTGTGCCGTTTGAGAGATTTTTTTTTTTTTTTTAGTTTTTTTACTTACAATTTCAATTTTAATGTGTTTAATATAGAAATTTTAAAAATTTTGAATTTGGATTATTTTTAATCGTTGAATTTATTTAATAGCCAAAATTCTTATTATTTTTCTTTCCATTTCAGTTGTTTTTCTGTCACTACATTCGTATTTTTTAAATAATGACTTTTACTTTCATAAGTTAGTTTTATAGTTTTCCATGTAAGTTTACTATATAAATTAAAATAGTGAAATTATATTTCTGTGCCTTTAGGCACGAGTAATTTCTAGTAAGTTAATAAAATATGATAGAACATCTTACATCAAATATAGAAATAAAATATTTATACTAGTAAATAACATATTCTCATAATTACAAGTATAAATGACATAAGGATAATAATGAATTTGGGTGGACAAGTCTTGGAAAATACAAGGGAGAAAGGATGTGGTAATTCCATATTCTACCTGCTTTGTGCGAGTTCCATGATAGGAGGAAATGATGGATATTGCTTCCAGGAAAATCTATTGAGATCTACTGAAAGGTGCAAAATAAAGAGTGGGAGAGAATACCAAACAAAGAATACTACTTTACAACTATAATTGGAGGCTGAGGATAATGACTAACCAAAGACACCATATGCTAGGCCGACCTACATATATCTCTCTTACTTTTTCTTCCATCCCTTGTACCGTTCATCTTTTTCAATTCCTTCTTTCCAAGGGTCATTATTAGTTTGTCTAGTAGATTAGAACATTTCACCTGCCAGGTATAGCGCTCCCTGAAAAGAATTTTCCACCGTTCTGCCATTGAACAAAAATTAAAAGATAACACAACCATTTGAGTAGACATTTTGTCTGTGCTTAAGCCTTGGATCCTGGTCGGTACCCCATTGCTAAGCTGATAAGTCGAACCAACCCACAAACTCTCCTCAAAGCAAAACAGAAATATACAATCCTTTCTATATATCTATACGTATATCATATTTAGTGTCTTATATTCTGTTCGCTGCTACTCCCAAAGGCAAACAGGAAGGATACTAACCTACAGAGCCAAAAGGATTATGCAAAGAATTGCTGAAAAGTTCAGCATATGATTTAAGGAAGATATAGGTCTAAACCTAAGAAGCATGAATACGTATATGGAATACATACATTTTATGAGTATGAACGCAAAAACAACAATTTTGAGAAATAAAATGCGAATACGGACGCGATAGAGATACAACAAATATATATATACACATAAACTTTAATATATTTTTACTTGCTGTATATACACTTTAAATTTTTCACTCTCCATCCACTCTCACGATAAATAGTGTTTTTTGTAGTATAAGAAGCTAAAAGTAGAGCGTGTTTAACATTTATACATGTTATCCACTAAAAATCTAATTTCAATTGTTCAATACAAGATTGAATAAAACATAACAAAATACAAGAAAGAAAATTTTATGATTTGAAATACTTTGTCTACTCAAATATAGGCTTCTTTTAATCCGGTATTTGAAAAAAAAATGATAAAATTGAGAGGAGACTGAGTTTGGAAGTTAAAAGTCTAGTGTATTTTGCATTTTCCATAAAATAACCAATAGTAATAATAATAATAATTCAACAAGTGATTGAACATATAACACATAAAAAAAATATGAGAAATAAGACTTTCGTGATTTGAAAGGTTTTGCTCACTCAAATTCAAATTATCTTGATAACGTATTTGAAGAAAAAATGATAAAATAATTTGACATGCTACGTGGCATATCCAACACGTCTTTGTGGAGTATCCGATAAGTATGTGCATCTAATATGTTTCGGATATAGATACAACACTTATTCTAAAGAGTCCGTTGTTCATAGGCCTCAGCTATTCTATGAACCAATCTCAGATATAGATGCAACACTTATCCCGACAATTGTATGAACATGTGTAACATCAAAAATTACCTATATGTATGCATGTATGTACAAAAAGAAAGCAAAAGATAAACAATAACAGCACCAACACTAGTACCACCACCAACCAGCTGGTTAGTCAAAGATGCTCTCAGCAGAATTGTACCTGAAAATTAGTTCCAGTTCATTGCCTAGTGCCTTTAAGCCATGTTATTTGCTTCCTAATACTAACAGCCTCTGTTGCTTCCAGTATGCTCAAGAGCTTCTAACAATCATAGCAACTCTAACTGTTGATAGTGCAAAACTCCAGTTTTTCAATGACGGTATCACAGTTCAATAGTGGGGCCAACCTGAGAGCAAAAACATACCTGAAGGTGATGAGATAAAAACTCAGCAAAAATAAATAAATATCTGAACAGATAGAGATGGGTAGAGGGCGAAAGAAGTAGCTGGAAAGAAGGATCTTTAGACCTCACTTTTCTTTGATCATGACCAGCCCAACTAAGCAGTGAAGCACTAATATGAACATCCATTCTTCATGGTGGGGCTCCATCAAGTAGAAGCAATTCAGGAGATATCCACACTAGTGCTTCTTCAGCTATAAAGATATGGTCTTGGTTCTTCCAAGGTTGACCCATGTGATAATCCAATTTAGTTTGCCATTAACCCGACCAGTCCAAGAAAATTTTACTGTGGCCAAAAGATACTAACAAAAATTCAAACTAATGCTTATTTTGTCGTCCCTCAGTAATTTCCTTTCTAGGAAACTAACAAAAAGTCTAAAATTCAATTAAGTAATTATTGCAACTCCAAGTCCCTCACTCATATCATCAAACAAATAAAAATGAGAGTCATAACAGGTTTTTTTTTTCCTGAAGCTGTACAAATGGTTCCTGAACAAGATTCAACAAACACTATCCCATTTCCAGCATCATATCAAGGCTGGAATACACTGATGGATGTTCTCAAAAGATGGCCCATGTGTATATGGGCAGGATTTCAAGCTCTGTACATTTATTTTTGTTTTTAGAGAAACAAAGGCATGCTTAAATTTCAAAACAATGAGCAGCTAGAAACGGATTCCCAAAATTTCTAAGAGCAAGAGGACTGATGAGAGAAACCCAAAATTTTTAGCACTATCCGCATGAAGGGGCTACCCCAACTTGAATGGCGACTCTCATGATTGACAGCCTGATACCATTAACAATAATTGGAAAAGAAAGGAAAAATAGACAAACAAAATCTAAGGAGCAAAACACACCGGAACTTTAGCCCTTGCGTTAAGTTGGATTAACACAATCTGACAGGAGAAATAGAAGAAAGAATATTTTGCCTCGTTAAGGATCCAAGTTATTGTTTGGCTCTCGCTTGTAAAAAATGTAGATTCAAAAATGCAACTACATGAAACTTCTAATAAATAAATAAATAAAAACCTGTGGGGCAAACTCTTAGTAACGTCCAGGTGAAAATAACACCAAGTTTAATCTCTGATTATCAGCGATTGAACAACAATGAAAATAATGGAAATAGTAATCAGGCATTTCCATCAAAACAAAATCAATCAATATAAGCATTTGAATTTGAAGCCAAATAGACAATGCCATTGGCTCTTGAAGCATGACTGCTTATACAAGGAAGTCCAGCTCACATTCCCTTCACATATGCACAGTATTGTTAATCTCTTCTTTTTTTTTTTTTTAATAAGTGGCAGATATGAATAGTATTGCCAATCTTGAACAAATAACGTGTTTAACCCTCTAGGGAACAAGGAAATTCACTCATCCCCCCCCCCTTCTCTCTCTCTCTCTCTCTCACACACACACACACACACACACATCGCAGGTAGTTTAAATGTTCATTCTGGAATTCAGTGAATGCTCATGAACATTGATATCTAATCTAGGGTTGAATTATATCCTGAAAATTAAGAGAGGGGGGGAGGTTATAGAAGATAAAACAATGCTTAAGAAGGCACCATTCAACCGTGCTTGGAGGGCGCCAAAAATAACTGTCCAAAAGTCCTACAATCAGATGTTTCAACTTATTTCGATCTTTGGAGTCCACAAGACAGAAAGGGGAAAAAATTGTAACGCTAGACAACATTATCATCAATTTAACAGAAGCAAATCTTTAACCAACTCAGGAAATCATATTCCCAGTTCTTCGGCATAACACAAAGAGAAGAAGATCAGTTCTAACAGCCATAGTGTTAAAACATTTGGTGCTCTGATCTTGGACCATTTGTACCTTTAAAACAAAAATGAGTGTCTCCTTTATAAAACCAAAAATCTTCAATCTTATGATTCATTCAAATAATGACCATTCAGTTTGGCAATACATTGTTTAACTTTCCCTCCTTTCCTGCCATCCCTACCACTCCAAAATCTTCTGATAAAAGTAAACAAAGACAGAAAAGATAAAAGTTGAAAGGTTTCAATAAATAGTACAATTTCAAAACTCTACATGAGTTATAAAAGAAAATGTTACACCGAGGATCCATCTGCAAATACCTCATTGAGCATGTCATCCTCACTGCTTGCTGAGGCAAACAACTCTGCATCCTTTTCTTCCTCACTTGAAAAATCCTGCCTTTCAAGCTTCGCATGCGCAGAGATAGAAATCATCTTCTGAGCCCTACAAAGCCCAACCCTTGAGTTCCCTTGCACACAAACCCATCTCAAAGAAGGCCAGTTGCACTTAAACCAACACGAGGTTGCATGAAGGAAGAGAAGCCTTGCTGCAACCTTCCCAAGTGATTTAAACTCTTTTAGACAAGTCTCCCACACTAATCTACTGCTTTGAGGGTTTGCAATTTTCATCTTTCCTGTCACAGGGTCTCGCTGTTTCACCTGAACTGCCTGAGCGTATAATGGTTCTAACCCTTCCGATCTCCATTTCATGAGTTCCATCAATGCGATATGAGCTTCGTCCTTTGAAACCAACCGAGTTATCAGCCTATCCACATCCTTTTCCTGGTCCGGCGTCAAGAACTTGAATGGTGGAAGGTATTTTCCACTTGCATCCCTGGTCAAGTACTTTGGATCGAGAATAAATGCAGCTGACCATGCTGGGTGGTAATTCTTCTTAAATCTCTTTTCAACAATCTTCTCAACGGGACCTTCAGCGACACTGAATTTGGCGCACCAGTCCTTCACTTTTGTTTTCAACTCCCCCCAAAGTGGAAGGCATTGACCAACTAGAGGCCTCTCAGCCTCAATCTCTTCAGCCATCCCTCTAATCAGTTTCACTAGTGATTGAACAGCATCCAATTCATTCCAAAACCCCACGTCTTGAATCATCACAGCAACTTCCCTCGCCAATAGATCCTCAGCACATATCTCCTTGAACAAATCATCCAGCACAACCAGATGCAGCACCCGAGCACAGCTTAACACATCCTCGAGCATAGCAATGACAGAAGCAAAGTTCTCTGAATTCTCACATTTAGGCGGAGGAACCCTAATCAACCAGGGAAGCTCAACATCCTCTGACCGGAACTTGCGGAAACAACTCCGGACCCGAGAATTACTATTACAAACACTTGCAATCTTCAAGCAATTATCGGTGACGGCCTTGAACATTGGAAGTTCTTTGATAAAATCCTTTATCAAACTAACAAAACCCTGAAGCTGGCAAGACAAATTAACCATCCAATGATTCTGAATCTCCAAATTCCTCAACCCTTTAGCCTTATCAGCAACTATACCTACACACCTATCCACAGAACTCCCACATACACCTGTTATGGACTCCCACAAAATCTCCTCAGCATATTCCGATGGAACAGAGGCCCCAGTAAACACAGCCTTGTGGAAAACACTGCTCCCATTAGGAAGATTCACCATAAACTTAACCAATAAATTCGCTTCCACGTGGCTAAAACTCTTGCGCCGCCACCCATCCGAAGCAATCTGGAAGAACACAGCCTCTGTAATTCTAGCTTCCGACTCCATTCTCGTTTCTTCAAACCTCGAATTTAGCCTTGCGCATGAAAACTCCCTCCGGGGCAAGGCGGGCAAGCCGACTTGGCTAAGAAAAGCTTTGAACTTCGGGTGCTCGAGGCTCGAAAACGAGACCGACCCACAAGACTCGTAAAACCAATCTGCTAGTAATTCAAAGGCCGAATCCACCTGGCCCTTACTAAGAGCTGGACCAGGCGAAGAAGATTTGGGACTTTTGAGTTTCTTCACACTGTCTTCCAACATTGCTAAAGCACCCAAATCCTCCTTTCCGCCTGATAACACCAAATGCTTATTATTATTTGCCGGCGTTTGCACAATCTGAACCAATTCGCCGCTAAATTGGCGAGCTTGGAAGGAAGACGAAGCAGAAGTGGGCCAAGTGGCCGTGTGTTGAGAGCTTCGCTTCCGATGATTATGATGAGAAGAAGTAGGAGAAGCTAACGGTGGTAGTTGTTGGTGTGAGGGTGGTACGGCCGAGATGGGTGGTTTCAAAACGGAGCTGAAATTGGGGCAAGTCCCCCTCCTGAGATGCTCCGAAGCCGTTCGAGATGGGTTCGAAGCGGAAAAGGCGGCACTGCAAAGAGTGCACTTGAGCTTGACCGCCTTTGGGAGGTTTGACTCCGGGTTTCGAATCAAAACGGGCTCGAGATGAGCCCAGTACCAAGCTCCTTTCCCTTTGACGGCCTTCGTTCGAACGGTGACTAGGCCTTCGTATCGCTTGTTGACGGCATTCGCGGCTATATCTTCAGTGGGTAACGGAGGAGCTGAGGTCGTGTCGACAGAATTTGCCATTGAAGTTAGGAATTAACAATGGGTGGTTTATGGTTGAGGTCGTATCGGAAGGAGGCGCTGAACTTGTGGGTCTGTGTGGTGGTGATTTAACCGGGAAAAGTGGCCGCCGGGGAGGTGGGTCTTGCGTGCTGCCGGAGCTCCATGCCGAAACCGGCGATCGGGGTGGAGAAACTGAGGACTTCTGGGGAGTGATGGGGATTGCTGCCAAAAGGGCGCGCCTACCGTTTGTGGAATTGTTCAGCTGAAGGTGATGTGAAGCGGAAGAGAGAGACGAGGGAGATATGGGACGAGGAGAGAGATGTTAGCAGAGTTTTATTTTTTGGTCTATTTCTTTGATTGAGAAGAAGAACTGGTAAGTCGTGGCACGTGCCGCTAAAGCGCGTGGAGGAGAATCTCTACCAATGAAATTTGAGATTTTGTTTCCCCCTGGTCCAATGGATTGACTCTTAAAAGTATGGTCAACACTACATGTCAAGTTGAATCTAAGCGAGCGTTTGGCAAAATAAGCTGTATATTTATTTAGATTCCACCCACTCAGCATCTTAATTTTTTTCTAAAATAATTATATTTTTATTTTCTTATATTTTAAATCATGAAAGATAAAAATATCAAATTAACAATATTTTTTTTCTTTTCAAAAAAAATTAACTTTTTAATAGCTAATCACTAATAAAATTTAAAAAAAAAAAACTAATTTTTTTGTTTCTTAAACTCAGTCTAAACATTTTCTAATCGTAATTAAGGGTGTGCATAATTTGGCTAAAATTTGATTCTCGAACCTTACCGATCAAATTTAAGAAGTTTGGTTCAATTTTTTATTTACTAACACCCTTTTTTTTCTCTCCTTCTTTTCTCTCTTCTTCTGGATAATCTGAAATTTTTAATTCTGTATTCGATTTGGTTATTTTTTGTAAAAATAATGGTTATCAATTTTAGATATGGTATTAAAATTCTAAAACCAATTAAACCGAATCAAACTTACTTAATATTTAATATATATATATATATATATATATATATATAATTAACTTAAATATCACTTATATCGATGATTTTATCTTTCGAAATCTCAAATAATATAGAAAATAAATAAATCATTATAATATTATATATATGTTCTAAGTTTCAAATGACACTTACAACAAAATTGTTATTTTTCATTTCCATAATGAAATTTATAAAAAATATAGTTAAATCATAATCGCATATGATCGAACCGACCATAATTAAACCGATATAACTCAATTTAATTAATGTTTGGTTAGTAAATTTTTTGCTTTTTTTTGGTCAACTTGGTTATCTTCTAATTTTCAAAATTAATCGATTTGATTATAAAAGTTACCATTTCCAAACCATACTGACCAATACTCACCCCTACCCGCAAAAAAAAAAAAAAAAAAAATGGATAGCTCGACACTTACAACTTGAGATGAACCAGCTAAGCTCAACTGGTAAGAGTCTGTGCCTTCTTTCGAAAGATCACCACAATAAAATAGATAGGACGTGCATCTTTAACTAAACAAACCGTATTCAATTATTGATATTGTAAATGTTAAGAAGTCGGTGTATGCTATACAAATTAAAAGAAAATCATTCTCTAGAATTGAATCTCTTGAGATTAAACTCTTTTCTTTTTAAAACCCAAGTTGTATAATCTAATTAATTAAAAATTCAAATAATAATGGATGAGTATAATTAATTAAAAAATTATAATATTAACAGATAAGTAATATTTACTCAATAAATTAAATACATTAAAAAATATGTGTCACAATTATAGTTTTTAATTAAGTACCATATAACACGTTTTCAGAAACTCCTTTTATATAATATATAACGTAATATAATATCACTTATATCCAATTATTTTCAATTGTAATAATCAGTGTTTACATTTGTAATTAATTTTAATTTGATAATTTAATTAAAATATAAAATAAATATGACAAAAAATTCTATACATCCATATGTGTAATCAAGGTATATCATTTTCCATTCAACGAATATAACAAAATAACTGTTAAGTTATCAATTGTTCCAAAAGTTAAACTATTAGGAAATGGGTCTAACAATGTATATTAAGTCATTTCAATATTCTCCTCACTTGCAATCTCAATTTTTGCACGTGGAATAGAGACAAACAAACCAAATCAAGGTACATCAATACAAACAAATAAAGTTCACAATAATAAATAGAGAATAACAAACTTTGAATCTAAGAATTCTTGGAATCAAAGTTCCAATACCATATTAAGTCACCAATTGTTCCAAAATCTTAAGCTGTTAGGAAATGAACTTAACAATGTATATCAATTTATTTTAATAATAAAAAGGCAGCCTGATGTAGGAAACTCCCACCTATGTGAAGTTCGGACAAGGGTCGGGCCACATTGAGCCTATTGTACGCAATCTTATCCTGTATTGCGGTAGGCTATTTTCACGACTCGAACCCGTGACCACAAGGTCACACGATAGTAATTTTATCGTTACGCCAAGACTCTCCTATAAGTTATTTCAACAATAACAAACTAAAATTTAGCCATAAATATAAGAAGTTAGTTGATACTATTAAAAATAAACTAAATTGTATATATCTCCCCTCAAGTTTATGCTAATTTTAGGTAACTATCCTACTTATGTTAATTACATTTAATTACTCTTAACATCTGAAAAAGGTTAGACATTAAAAATCATAACGAAACTCTAGCCCTATGCTTATTCATATTCTCTCTCACTGAAAAGACTAACTGAATCGTTGGAAGGCATTCAGGCATACCCCCTCAATTAGTAGCTTTTTCAGGTGTTCGAACAAGAAAGACAAAGCTTACCTGTAACTCAGACAACATCACCATCAAGTTACATTCTACACAAAGTGTTGATTGGACGATTCATCCTAAACAATTTAAGTTTTTTGACACTCCGAAGAATATAAAGACAATTAACATTGTAACAACCCACATCTCCATAATATAATAATGTCTATTTTAGGCTCGATTAGGTGCGACGTAAATACTTTAGAGAAAATCATTTATTTTCATACTACTATGACCTAAACATGTTTAACCATATAATTTCAAAAAATCTAGTGTTCATACAACTTTAAAGTATATTATTCTATGAAAATATTGAATTATACATATATGTACTTTATCCATCCAAATAATTGTAAGATACAAGTGTTTCACTGCGTCTTAATGGTATCTCGCCTACATCACAAATGGTATGTCACAATTTATTTTTCTTTTTAACTACTTTATAGTGGAATAGTATTTTTTCGCTAATTTTATATACCATCGATTATCTGAATAAATTAATTTTTGATAAATTTCATACATATTAAAAAAAAAGCATATTTGTTTAGTTGCATATCGGTCTGGCTGTCTCTCTTTTGTAGTTGAAAAACAGGGGAATCCAAATATAGCCAAACTAGCTAAGATTTTGATACGAAAACCAGCATGTATTGTAAGGGGCCGATTGGATGGTACTAAAATTTTAGGGAATAAGTTTTAGAGGGGGTATAAGATAAGAGGAGATATTATTTTTAGAGGGTTGACCCACATTGATGTGATGTTTATGGAAGGGGATAACTTTTGACTTAGTTCGGATATTTTATAAATAAGAGGAGGTGAATGATGGAAAAAGTAGTCAAATGACTCTTTTGCCCTTGTGATATTCAAAACTTTGTTACCCATTAAATTAAATATTAAATTACAAAACCAACTCAATTTAATTATTTTTAAACAATTTGAAGCTATATTATTTATTTATTGAAAATTTAATTTTTTATAAATTTATTTAAAAAATAAATTTATAATATCACATTTTTTTAAATTTATAAGGAGATAACGAATGTTAAAAATATCAAAAATAGGAGTCTAGAACCGGATAATTTTTACCTAGTCTCAGGCTATCCAAAAGTTATCCGGAAAGAGTCCACGGATGGGGGAAAAGCAAGAGGGGGGAAAAAAGAAAAAAGAGAAGAAAATGGTTTGTCAAATCATGGCATGAATTAGGTCCACTGGTATAAAATTTGGAGGGACGTTTTACCCTCACCCAATCGGGCTTAAGGGTGTAGTGATGAAAAAAATTGTCAGAAAAGGTGTCCCTCTTTGATCAACCGGTGCTAGCTCTAGCTGCCCATATCCCTAAAGTTCTCTTTCTTGCCTTCCCAATGTACGTATTCGCACTCTATGGGTGTATCATCAAGTTTGTAAAAGGAAGCCTATGAAATCAAGCTACCACACCTTAGAGCTTTTCCTGGTACAAGGGTTATTAATTCAACTACAGTTTTTTATATGTACACAAACATATCAACTTTCCTACACCCATCACTAATAAATAGTACCCTCCTTAGGTAATGTTTGAATGACAACACAAAAAAAAATTAAAAAATTAAAAAAATTGATGTAAAAAGTGAAGATTACAAAATTTGATTGAAGAGGATTGAAAAACATTTGTTTCATCAATTCAATTCACGAAATGAGATTTTATATTGAAATATATTTTAAATTTTTTAATCAGAATAACTCAACAATGACAATTTTATAATTATAATATATAAAATACTTTGATTAAAATCCAAAATCACATAAGCCTAACGTTATATTTTGTAAAATAATAATAACAATTTCTGAAAAACTAAATTTTTTTTTTTTTCTTGCAGAGAAACTTGCATTATAATCATGTAAGTATGGAAAAATTGCTGTTTTTTTGTAATAAAGAGTTATTTAATAAATTTTTTTTCAGAACAGACCGACTTATAATTCTAATTGAAAATTCTATCCACCTCAAATGGAAAATGCAACTAAGCTTTTGTTTAAACTTATTGTTAAATACCAGTTTTAAGATAATTTTATAAGATTTTATTTAAGAAAAATTAGGACTTTCGTAACTTTTCTCAAATCCAGCTGTACAGAGCAAAAAAAATATCTGGCTTCGGCGGTTTAAACGTCCCCTATTTCCGGCGGTGTTGTGACGCTAGCCGCATAAACGTAACCTGAGAGTGCATAGAAACTCAATGCCTCTGAAATGATGCCATAGCACGTGTCGTACTCTCCACACGGGATTTTTTTTTCTTTTTTTGTTTTACGGTTATTTAATAAAAATATATAATGCTTATTATCTAATTAAAAATAATTATAAAATCGTCGTTAATAAAAACGTTGTTTGAAATAACGTTTTTAAATAACTGAAAGCATTATTTAAAATAACGTTTTCTTCTTTCACGTTATTAATTTAAAAACTTTATTTCATATAGAGTTTTTTTTTTTTTTGGAGATAGAAAACTTTATTTCAAATAGAGTTTTATATAATTTGACATTTATATCCTCTAAAAACTCTGTCTCATATACAGTTTTCTCTTTAAGCACAAAACTCTGTTTCATATAAAATTTTCTCTTATTGTTTTATGTTTATTCAGTGAAATATGTTATTCAATAAAATATTAATGTTTTGTGCAACTTCTATAGGTTCATGGGATATTCAGTGAAATGTGTTATTAAGTGAAATTT
>QLOD02000002.1:24755859-24766639 GCA_003260245.2 Sideroxylon spinosum
TGATTAACCCTTCTATGAAAATACCCAAACTTGACAAGAAACTTTCACGATAGCCTAGTATAGGGATGGGCATATAATGGATAGGAAACGAATATGCCTATCCCCATACCCAATCCCTAAACTAAAATCAATTCTCATACCCTATCCGATCCTCATTGGAGATTTATTTTTACCCCTCATCTCCGTCCCAAAACAGGGAACGGAGATTCCCGTAGCGAATTAGGTACCCTAAATGAAAAATAAAAAACATAAAAATTTTAAATTTCAAATTACATATTCTAGTATTAAATCCAAATTTCAAAAAATTTAAATTTCACAAAACTAATTACCTAAGTATTAAGTCCAAATTCTAGATTTAAGCATGCATCAATTTAAGTTTAGTCTCCAAATTCAATTTTAAGACCATTAACACAAGTCATTTAGGAGATTTGGAGACTTTTTGAGGAACGGGTAAGATATGGATAGGGGACAAACTCGTACCCGTGCCCTATTCGATCCCCGAAAATTTTTAAAAATTATCCCCATACCCTACCCGATCCTCGAAAAATCCCCGAATCCCCTACCCGTTTGGGACGAAGATTGGGTAGGATACAAATGGATCGACCGAGATGACCATCCTTAACCTAGTAGCAAAAAAGCTGAATGCAAGTAGAAATGTTAGCCACTAAAAACAAGAATATAAACACACAACCCGGAATCCAATTCAAGACTGGAGCTTAAGAAATGCACAAATTAAACAGTAATCACTCATAAAGAGTTGCTTAATGACCACTAGATAAGGCAACGCATAGTTCAAAACGACATCAAGACCAGAAAAACAGAGCTTAGATCAGGGAAAAACTTAGAAAACACTCTCAACCGATGACCTGAAGAACACACAAAAACATGAAATGCCCCCAACATTCTTATACTAGAGACCACTATCTTTATCCATATTAAATGCTTCTTGTCAGCCGAAAGATATAACAAAAGGGGGGAGGGGGTATCGTTTAGTATGGCTCCACTGGTGCTCTGAATTTTGCTCCAGCATAAATAGCTGCAGATCCCAATTCTTCTTCAATCCTAAGAAGCTGCGATGAAGAAACAATGTAAAGCGGTCATCTATATATCAAATACTAATAGACAACTTTAGATTCAAGTGGAGGACAAATCAGAATCCGAACTGAATCCGCCTCATAAAAAGCTAATCCTTGAAGACTTGAGTTGCAGCCAAGTGATTTTGTTCTTGAAGAAAAGGAGAAGGGGCAGGAAAAGGAGGGGGGGGGGAGCATCTAAAATTCTAAAACTAAGCAGGTTGGCCTAGGACTTTGTACAACAAATTAGTTGTGAAAATCTAGTTTTGAACTAAAATGAGGAAGACCACTTGGTAGCACGTCAAAGCCCTATCTCACAAAAGACAATGGACACAGAAAACAATATGCTAGAAGTAACTGAAGTGGCCAAAACTTTTGTCTACAAGATATTAGGGGTTTATTTACTTTGACGGTCTAAACACCGGTTACAGCCAATGGCTGAGATGACAGTAGGAAATTTGCTAGGTTCAGGATAATCATAAATTACAAAGGTGCTGGACCTGGGAATCTGGGATGGTTAATAATTGTGCTCATTTCATCTCTACAAGCATCACTTGCCAGAGCCTGTGATCTGGCTCCTAATTTGTAAAACATCTCTATTGCTATAACCACATAAATGGCGAAATACACAGGTCAACTGCTCTGATTAAGACTCTTTAATTTGACCCAAAAATTATAAAATTCACCTGATTGTATTTGGCCAGGCGTTCTGATCTGCAAGGAGCTCCAGTCTTGAT
The DNA here is from genome assembly GCA_003260245.2 of Sideroxylon spinosum. Classification (NCBI taxonomy): domain Eukaryota; kingdom Viridiplantae; phylum Streptophyta; class Magnoliopsida; order Ericales; family Sapotaceae; genus Sideroxylon; species Sideroxylon spinosum. The sequence goes on from QLOD02000002.1 coordinate 24,757,670, forward strand.
CTGGCCCTGTTTCAAAGCAAGCAGGTGCAATCAGATAAGAACGAACTTGTGTGACAGTCCATATAAAGCCTCATTCCCTCCCTACAGCTGTCAACCCCCCCCCCCCTTTTGCTTCTTATGTGATCCATAAATAATTGGAACTTTGATCGAAATCAATAAAACCACTATAAAATCAAATCAAGCACCAATACAATGGAAGAAAGCTACAAAGAAAAAGGGAACCTAGGAAAAAAGCAGAAATTACCGTAGCCAGACCAACTGAAAGGTCAGCAATAAAAGTGTCCTCAGTCTCACCACTGCATTAAAGAGGAAAATAATAAATAATACACTCTACAAGAAAATATGACTGAATCACAATGACTCAAACCAGGTCGGAAGCAAGGATGCCATACCTTCGATGGCTTGCCATAACACCCCAACCAGCATGTTTAGACATCTTCACAGCTTCAATGCTTTCAGTAACAGAACCAATTTGATTCACCTGAGAAGTCATAAAAATAAGGCTATCCATAATTTACCAAAGGCAAGGTTTTCTCCACAGTATTATGGCTCGTCAGTGACATAACTCCACCCATACTGGGTTAATTAACTAACACCCCAACCAGCAGGTTTAGACATTTTCACAGCTTCAATGCTTTCACTAACAGAACCAATATGATTCACCAGAGAAGTCAAAAAAATAAGGCTATCCATAATTTACCAAAGGTAAGGTTTTGTCCACCGTACCATGGCTCGTCAATGACATAACTCCACCATACTAGGTTAATTAAACGACTTGCATTATCCAGATCTTTGCAGTGAAACACTAGTGCACAATTTTATTTATTTTTTGAGAGCAGATGCCTTGCAACATTAGTGTTGATAGCTTCCATATAACTACCGTGTGCATACACCTCAAGGAAAATGGATGACAGATTAATCACAGAGATTCTTCTTCACTCACACACACACCAGTAAAATAGATAATAATAATAATAAGTAAAAGAAAAAGAAAAAGAAAACAGATACAAGTACCTTCAGAAGGAGGGCATTGCAGGTCTTCTCCTTGATTGCTTTCTCTACACGCTGAAGCAGCCAATACCATGTATTAATATTTTCACTGAAGCTCTTTCCAGACATAAAATATGGTAGGCCACAAATTTTACCATGAATTTTCTAAGAACTCACAAGTATGCCACATATGTACATAAATGTTACCTTAGGGTTTGTAACAAGCAGATCATCACCAACAATTTGCACTTGCTCACCAATTTCACTGGTTAGCTTGGCATAATGTTCCCAGTCATCCTGATCAAACGGATCCTCTATGGATACGATGGGATAGTCGGTCACAAATGACTTGTAGACATTCTTCAAACTGTCACCTGAAATCTTTTCTGATCCATCATTGTTCTGCAATATTAAAAAAGCCATTGGTTCACATCTGAAAGTTTAAAATACATGATTACTTCACTTTAACAGAACATACAGGCCAAAGTAAACTCCTGATAGTTTATTCACCAAAGTTCTTAATTTCAGAAACAGGGGAATCCAAATCGTTCCAGAAGTTATGCCCAATAAACCCCAATATACTGTCATCCTAACTAAAGTGATTCAGAGAATGATTAAGACCTCTTCCTTGAAATTCAAATCATATGTCTTGTCCTTGCTATCATAGAATTCTGAGGCAGCAACATCCATTCCAATTACAACCTGCAAGAAAAACACATCAATCAGATCAAGACAATACTAATAACCTAGGATCACCTGATGAGGAATTGAAAAAAGAACAAGCTTTAACCATAAAAGACTAGAGAACTTGCTTTTCCAGTATATCCAGCCTTTGCTATAGCTGTCTTCAGCAGCTCAAGGCCCTCTTTGTTTTCCTGTAAATCACATAGCAGGTATCATTAATGGAAGCAACTCAACAACATAATTAATTATGTTATAACTATTCATGGAAAAGCTCTAGACTACATTTAGGATCAGAATGAAATCTTGCTTGATTACTAAAAACATGAGTTTCAAAACTACTCATTAAAAAAAAAAAAAAAAAAAAAAAAAAAAAAAAGGGGATGAAATCCAACAGTAACATCATCCAGCTATGCAAGTTTAGCCCATTGAGAATACTACTTCCATTGTACTACGCAATCTAAATTTGGAGACAAAGGTATAATCCAGAAAACAAGGTCTAATTTATCTATTGCAATCTTAAATTATCCTAAATAAATTTCATATTTTTAGATTTTAATATTAACATATCCACAAGAAATTGTGAAAAATTACACACCTGAATATTAGGGGCAAAGCCACCTTCATCGCCAACATTAGTAGCATCTTGACCATATTTTTTCTTGATTACAGCCTGGAAGAGCAGACATAAAGAAACAAGATCAGCCAAAGTTTTTGCATTTTCAAAGAACTCAAGTTCAAAGGGGAAAGTGAGAGCAACCTTCAAGTGATGATATACTTCAACACCCATCTTCATGGCTTCTTTGAAACAAGAAGCCCCAACAGGAAGAATCATAAATTCCTGCATTGCCAATTTGTTGCCAGCATGCGAACCCCCATTGATAACATTGAATGCAGGTACAGGCAGCACCAAGTTTTTGTTACAGGCGAGATTTGCAATGTGCTGTGTAGTAGACAAAAGCATTAAGCATACAAGAATCATGCACCATTAGATGTACCCCGAGTAAAGTGGGAAGGTAGAAAGTGGAAGTATAGAATTGCAGATACCTTGTAAAGGGGAATCTTATTCACTATAGCTCCTGCTTTACATACAGCAAGTGAAACTGCCAGTATAGCATTTGCACCAAGCTAACATAGTTGAAAAGAAGGTGAAAAAAATTTAGCAGAGTTGCAATATCATCAGCGAAGAAAAAGAATGTGTTGCAACATAGTTATTGTTTATCAAGTCTTAAGAAATAAAGTGCATAGCACCTTCTGTTTGCACCAGCCCCATTCATTAACTGTCCCATCAAGTTGTTGTACCATCAAGTTGTCAATTTTGACCTGTTCTGTTGGGTCCTACAAATACATATAAAAGACTAACATAATCACCAAGAATCAATCACTTGATATAAAATTAAACTAAGAAGTAAATTTTGATATAATATACCATGCCAATCAATGCAGGCCCAATGACTGAGTTCACATTTCCAACAGCCTGAAACATCAAAACTCAAATACAGCACAATGAGTTCACAACAAAAACTACAAACAATCATCTCAATTGCATGATTCCTAATCAATAGATTTGCATGAGAATTGATTGTTTAAATTTTGATGCACAAAACTTCTGAAATTAAAGAACATTTCCCCGGAAAGCCATGATCACATATTAAAGCAAAACACAGTCCATTAACCAAATGAGTAACAGGTTTCTCGCAAGTACAATGGACTCGAGTTAGTGGATTGATGATCATGCATGCATTACACATAAAGATATGGATTAAGGGAGGGCATTTGGAGTGCCAAAAAAGAACGAAAAACGTAGTTTAGCTAACTTTTTGGCATTTGACGCTAAGCCACAAAATCACATTTTTTCAGAAATGAATAGTGCCCGGCAATAACTTTTTGACTTTTGAGCCAAAATCAAATCAAGATTTTAAACAATTTTATGTTAGAATTTTTTGAAATTTGTTGAAAAAATTTTGGGATTTATAGAAAAATTATTGGAGTTTGTAAAAATGTTATTGGGATTTGTAAAAAGTTTATTGGCTTTGCAAAAATTTATTGAGATACGTAGATTGGAAATGATAAATGCACCCTTCCCCCACTCCACATTACTCTCGTTCGTTAACGCTATTGTGAAGTAAGGGAAAGGTATCAGAACAGTACATATATCCTTACCCTATGTAAAAATATATAAATTTATAGAAATCTCACAAATTACAAGATGGACAAAATGTATTAGAGTTTTTCTGAAATTTTTGATGTTTTTCAGAGTTTTTGAGCGCTACAAGCGCACCCTAATAGCACAAATTTAAAACGGATGAACCAAGTGTAAAATGTTTACACACCTTCAGAACACCTTTTCCGAGGTAATCCGACCCTCCATCTCTCAATTCTAAAGCTTCGTAGATACCTTATATATAACCGTAATGAATAAGAGTCAGTCAAAACGCATCCGTCATTCATACCGAAATCAATTTATCGAGACATTTTTTGGATGCTTTGATTTTACCTGTAGAAGCACCGCTGGGAACAGCAGCCCTAGCCAAAGTTCCATCGGAGAGAGTAATATCAACCTGAAATCCATCCCACGTTCAGATTGAAGAAAACACAAAGTCAACTAGTCTAGAAACCGCTGTTTGCTTAACGAGGAAACTGAAGAAAACGGAAGAAAATTTCGGCTGCTAGGATTTCATTTTCCGCGCTTTCAAAGACAAATCCGAAATAAAACATTGTCACTTCCGTATATGAAGAAACTATTAACAGGGGGGTGCATAGAAATAAATGTAAAAAAAATTCTCGAAACAGTTTGAAGCTTTCGGATCCATTTTCATTTGTTCGAGATCAGAAAATCAGTTTCTGAAAACGAAACAAACGAAGTTCAAATCACTACTTTGTTCACGCGTACAGTATCAAATCTCAAACTTGAAATCATTTTTTTTTTTCCTTTCTTTCTCCTGCATTTTTTTTTCCTCGGCAACCAAACGAAACTACGAATCAGAGTAAATACCAGTACCAAACAACCAACAGTTTCACTCACTAAAAAACACATCAGTAACTTCAACGGAATCAAATGTAGCTTACTTCGACGGTCGGATTTCCACGGCTATCGAAGATCTGTCGTGCTTTAACGGCCTTGATCGTCGCCATTGCTAGTCAAATCAATCAAACGCACTTTCTCGTTCTCGTTTGTTTCCTGAGAAACCTTGAAGATGCAAAGCTGGTTAGAGTTGAGACTTGTTTTTTATATTATACTGAAAAAGGGCTTTCATATATGGGTGGATTGATATTGACCGTTAGATGAAGAGGAAAAGCAGTGAGATACGGCTGATTTCTTGGGCATCACGAGACGCTCGCTTTTGGAGACTTTAGTAGGTTCGATGGGCTTACTTTCCGGTGGCGACGATCTGCCCACAGAACAACGAATATTCGGTTTTGTGATGCTCAAAAACAGGGGCCCTTTGCAATGGGTTTACCATAACCGGTGGGTAAAAAACGTGCGGAGGTTTCTGTGGGAAGAAAATAAAGTCGGAATGACAATTGAGACACGGGCCTTTTAGATTTTTTATAACCCTCGGTTTGGGATGAAAAATAAATTCTAAACCGATAAAAAAATATTAAAAGTTTTAAAAATTATTTATTTTTTATCTCATTATATAAGTTACGTTTAGAGTCTAAAAAAAATAAAAAATATTTTAAAAAAATTAAAGGCGTAACTTTTGAGTGTTTGAGTGTAAAAAGTTATTTTGTAATAATGTTAGATATTTATGATTGATTTGATATAAAGTTGTTAAAAATTATATAAAGTGACACGTAACACAATTTCAGTGGAGAATCTTAAAAATTCTTAGAGTTTTGTAAACTTTTTGATACAAATGTCAGTATAATTTTTAAAAAAAATTTGGTAAAACCGTTGAAACGTCCTATTCTAACCCGTTCCAGCGGATTTTAAAAATTTTTTCAAAAAAGTTCAAATTTCTGAAATTTAACTTTTGAAATTTTTTGAATTTTTTTGGTTTTTTTGGCTCCAAACGCAGTCGTAAATTACGAATTTACGACTTATCTTATTTTATCTTATTTTTTATATTCCAAAAATACCAAATCAAACAAAATTCTTATTAATAGCACGAATTACAAAAATATGATTTTTATAAATTTATCCTAATTTATACAAAGGGTTTAAAGGGGTTGGAGTGTAAAAAAATACGCCGCAACGCCCTGCTTGGATGAAAGAAAAGAAGGGATTAAAATCTTTTACCCCTTCTTAGGCATGGGTCCCACATTTTTGCCATGGTTTGGATGGTATTTTTTCCCCCCTCTTAGCTTTCGCCCCTCCTTAGCTTTCACCACCTTGGGGATAATTTTTGGGCACCCCCAGGGCTAGCTAAAAGTTATCCCCCTGTTAGTCTCTTGTTTTTGACGTTTTTAACCCTCGTTAATAGTATTATTAATTTGATCAAAATAAATATAATTAAAAAAAATTACATAATAACCAACCACTCAAAAATACATATTTAAAAAAAAGTTCTTTAAATAAATTTATAAAAAATTAAATTTTCAATAAAATAAATAATACAACTTCAAATTATCCAAAAATAATTAAATAAAGTTGGTTTTGTAATTTAATATTTAATTTAACGGATAACAAAGTTTGGGACACTATAAGGGCAAAAGAGTCATTTGACTACTTTTTCCATCATTCACCCCCTCTTATTGATAAAACATCCAAATCAAGTTGAAAGTTATCCCCTTCATAAACATCACATCAATGTGGGCCAACTCTCTAAAAATAATACCCCCTCTTATCTTACACCCCCTCTAAAACTTATTCCCCTAAAATTTAGTACCATCCAATCGACCCCTAAGAAATGAGTTCTATGAACAAACCGCCTTGATTACATTTCATTCAGTAAGATATGATCAATTTTTTTTTTTTAACTTTTACTTTTATTTTAAAATTATTTTTAACTGAATTAAATTAATAGGAGAAATTCATGATTTTACATTTATGCACTTCAGCCCCTATGTATTTTTACACTGTACCCTCTGAACCCAACACATCTACTGTTACATTGGAAATATTTTTTAACAACAATATTATTTGGACCAAAAAACTTGTATTATAGTGGAATTTTTTTCATTCTAATGGATTATTTGTAAATATTTATATATGGAATGTTTATTTATTATTATTATTATTTTTGCAAATGCAACTATTAGTGTAATAAAATTTTAAATAAAATTATAAAAATAATAATTATTACATTAAATTATATGATATAATAATTATGTAATGTATAGATACAATTAAAGTAAATAATTCAAAAGTCATATAGAATTTTAAATATAATTAAAAAATAATAATTAATGAATTCAAACATTAGATATTATGACATATATAGATGTGAAAGTAAGAAATTTAAAATAGATTACGTGATAATTTGAGAAAAAGATGAAAATTTCGTAGATTTATTAAATTTTGATTTGTTTAAAATATTATGTAATATTTTTATTATAAATAAAATTTTTGAAGATTTAAGGCCTTCCTTTTTTTTTTTTTTTTTTTTTTGGGACCCCTTGCCATCGCTTTTGTGGCCTAGATATTACCACAATTCTAAATATGACTCAATCGAGGCACAAGGAGTGGTGAATATAATTTGATAAGGTTCAAGCTTGTCTAAAAACTAGCTATTCTTATACATGCGGAACAAAGAATCTTAGTACTGGGGATTGTCGAATCCACAAGAGTAGTAAAGAATAAATATAAAAAATCATAATGTTATTGAATCAAAAAGGGATTTCTCCAAAAGACTACAATGGTTTAAATACTAGCCCTAATATTAGAATTAAAAATGAAATTTTACCTTAAAAATTACCAAAGTGACAAATGTAAGGGTGATTAATTATAAAATCAACTGACAAAAAGAAATTAAACAAATCTAAATTATCAAAAATAGAAAAAAAAAATGGTGATTTGAGGCCTTAAATATTAAAAAAGGTGTTTAAAGATACAATTTTTAGTAATTTTTGGTTAAAAGTTACTAGTTGTAATTTTTGACGTGTTTAGTGAAGCAAATAAAAATTTTTAACAACTTCTTACAATTTTGACATTTTTAAGTAACTTTTAGCATTTTCAATAGTATTTGGTAACTTTTGAACTGAGAAATTAATATAATTAAGTAGAAAAATAATAAAAGTTAATGGTTTATCAAACACTTAAAAATCAAAATTTAATAATTTTTTAATAAAAATTTTACCACCAAACACCCTCTAACTTTAGAAGAGATGAGGCTGCCGTGATTGCAGTAAACCCAAAACAATGTCGTTTCGGTATTTTTTCTTTCAAAACAATATTGTTTCACTTAAATCCGCTTAAATAAAATGATATCGTTTTAAAAAAAAAAAAAAAACTAAATGATATTGTTTTGAACTACTATAACTCCCCCAACTTGGGGTTCGAGAAGCTTGATATCACAACCTCGTGTGATGAAAACAAGTCAGAATAGCTTGATGAACACGAAAAAGTAATATTATGACCTCCAGCGGTCTCATGGGCTAAGATTATCATTACACCCTTGTGCGTACGTATATGATAAGATTTTGTCTCACAGAGAGAGTGTGATTTTCATGAATAACCGCAAATTGCTGAAAGATTTTAAGCTACATATAAAGCAGGAAGAGCAATTTCTCTACATCAGTTTGAGTCCCATCATCTGCCTCTTCTACTTTCTGGGCAGTCCTCCTTCAATCCTTTTGCTAGCTCCAAACAGCCAGCATCCAATTGTTGTCTTGGCAAAATCCTGCCAAATGGAGATTTTACTCTGTAGGCATGTTTCGAGGTTAAAAATTAATAGAACAAATGTTACGAAAATAATTTTTAATCTTTTATTTTCTTAGTTTTTACATTTTTTCTCTCTCAATTTGAAAATTTATTATTTCATCTCTCAATAATAAGAATATTAACCTATTTAATTTTTTATAAAGGGACCATTTAGAAGACTAACTGTTGGGAGTTTGGATCTGCCTGAGGTCTTCTTGCACACGCATAAGCCCAGTCCGTTGGGAGTATCCACAGAGTCCACTTCACATCACATGAACCCAATATACATTAAATGACCCATACCTACTTAAAAGGCTAAGCCCTATAAGTGGTGAGCCACCTAATTGTATATTAAGGTCCAACATTTTTTTATATTTATCCGATATAGGACTCAACTCTCACACATGTTTTCATGTGTGAGATTGTTAATGTGGTGGCTCCTATCTCACATTGGTTTTCCTTAGTCTTGTAGGTTTTCCTATCCCACATCGGTT
>QLOD02000002.1:25036602-25052243 GCA_003260245.2 Sideroxylon spinosum
TAATTTTCATATACCCTCCTTCCGTTCATAAGATAAAACTAGACTAATAATTGTTAAGACCGACAAAAACGATTACTTTTTCTTGTCAAACACAATTTTGGTCGTTTAATCATATGTTTTTTTAAACTATTTTTCAATTAAGTTAAGGTTTGTCATTAATAGTAAAATTTTCAACCAAATTATTAGTGGTCATTAGAGGATGATATATTTTGATTAATTGGCAATCAAAAACTTAAATAAAAAATAAAAAATAATATATTTATGATATTTGTTGACTAGTTTGTATATAAAAGTTCATTTTTATCAATCAAACAAAAATTGGTTAGTAAAGAGTTTATTGTTTGGATCAAATAAAAATTGATCGGTAAAGTAACCTTTTTCCGATCAATCCATTGCTTAAGAAAATAAAAATTTTATTATTTTTGAAATTCAAAACTAAATATTTTATTTTACTTTTAATAACTAAAAATTTATTTTTCCTCACTGAATATTGGTTAATAAAGATAAATATGCGCAAGTAATAATTTAACCAAGTAATTTAAAATTAAGAGAGAGAGAAACTTGAGTTTTAGTCTTACAAGAAGTAAATTATTATTTATTTATTTTTTTTTTGCAAGACCTATGGGCCAAATTTTAGTTGTTAAAAAATAATTTTTTTTTTTCTAATCAAGTGTGTTTTTGTTGTCAAAGATCTATTTTTTAGCGACCAGTTTGTAATTTTTGTCGATTAAATACCTTTTTGGTTGTCAATAACATCTGTGCCCATTAAATAAAAATAAATAAATTTATGGTTGTAAAGATACTTCTTATGAGTAACCTATTCGTGGTTGAGTGTTTTTTTTTTAAAAGGAATAATCCACAATCCAAACTTCCAGCTCATAGAACTTAAAGGTCATAATAGGTACATTAATTCGTGGACACAATTTTAACTATCCCATGTGGATAGCCTGTCCATTGTAACCTCTTGGGTCAAAGTTCAGATTGGACGAAGTAGTCCACCATAACCTTAACTATCCCATATAGGATATCTTGTCAATTGCAATCCTTTGAACCCAAATACAAACTAAACGGAGCAGTCCACCACAACCCTAACTATCCCATATAGCATAGTTTGCCCATTGCAAACCTTGGGTCGAAGGGACGAGACTCAGACAATATTTGTGTTTATTTTGAATAACAATCTACAACCAAAACTTTCAGCTCATAAAACTGGAAGGCAGGTATATTAACTCGGCACACAACCTAACCATCCCAGGTGGGATTGCCCCGTGGTTGAAATTGACAAGTTTAATTTTGACAGCGCTTGTGGTGAACGCAGTAATCCAATCAATATGTTCGACAAAATGCCTGTGAGAGATAAAGTCTATTGGCCCATGAATCTGTTGCTTTGTTTTGGATGTTGAGTCTACTGGGGTGGTTTGTGACTTTGTGATCATTGCACATAAGAGTTTGACTTTGAGATCATTGCACATAAGAGTTTTACTTTTTTGAACTTCACAATTTGGAAGAGTAGATAAATAAAATTTTCAATATCACATCTCAAAACATTTTCTGGTTCAGGGCCGTGTATCTCCATCGCTCCCTCTCCACAAAATCTGCATCCAGGAACGAAGCAAGAAAAGTCCAGAGCCTGTAAATGTCTTCGAAATTGGCCAAGAACCCCAGCACAACTGTAACCACTCTGATGTGATCACCCTTTGTTGTCCTTTTGCTTCCTAGCCATTCCTTTCCTCCAGTTTTTCTTCTTTCCATGACTCTCTCCCTTTCACCTTCACCCTTGTCCGAGAACAAGATCCGGTGTAGGGATCCATAGCTAAGAGAAATATTTCTTCGATCAGCGAGCTTCTGTACGAGAATAGGCTCAATCTTTTCTCCTTTCCAATCGAACACATTGAACGCCAATGCAGGTCCTCTATCGAATTTTATCCTCGGGCCATAGATTTTGACTAGGGGGATCCTTTTCTCCACATTAGGATGCTGGAGTTTCATCAGCGCATTTACTAGCCAGTTGGTCAGAAACCTTGCTCTGCTGCTGATCAGAATGAGTCCCAACGAATCCACATGATCCAAGCACCTGCATTCGATCTCCGAGCTGCCACTCCTGCTGTCTTGGTTTCCTAATCTAGAGGCTTGTTCAAGTTCTTTGTCAGTGCCAAAAGAATCGTCCTGCATACAAAGCAACTTCTTTGCTGGGACCAGACTCACAATCCCTGTGCTTGTGGAATCTTCCAAGGCTGAAACGGTTGTTTTCTTGACAAAGAGACAAGCAAATCCAGTTGGGTTCCCACCAAAAACCTTGTAGAAGGAACAAACGAGAAAATCTGGACACATCAAAGACAGCCCAAAGCTATCCATGTCTTTTGGTGCCAGTGCACAAGCATCAAGCAAGACATGCCACGCATTTTCCTGTGCCATGCTCATCCACTGATAAGAGTAACTGGCTCCTGTTACTCTAGATTGAAGAGGGAAAACAAATAGTCCCTTATTATTCTCTTTCTTCTTCGTCTTCCTTGCAATCGTCTTTCTCAAATTCCTGGAGTGGATTCGGAGTCTTGGCCATATGAATTCAGCTGACTTGACTCGAGCTCCTTTTTTCTCTGATGTACTGATCATAGCCTCAACTGCCTGACTCTTGTGATCATAAACTGTAACAAGCTCCCGACTAGACTGAAATGGGTATGATTCTGCTACAAGCTTAAAAGCTGCTGTTCTGTTTACGGTGAAAACCATGGAGTAGTCGTTTTCAGAGATGTTAAGAAAATCCATGATCCTTCTCTTGATGGAGGTCTCCAATTCAAATACTTGCCCGCCATGAAGTAGCTGTGACTTGAGATTTACAGACTTGCTGGATATGTCAAAAAAGGGGAAATATGAGCATCGAGGTGGTGGAAAAGAGGAAGAGGCAATTGGGATTCTTGAGGAGTATTGGCTCTGTGAGTGTGAGAACAGGCCAATGCCTATGTAATCAAGGCAGGTTTTGTGGGATAGAGAGAGGTGGCAGTATTCCCGGGCTCGTATTTTGTCGACTTGAGTAGTCTCCGAGTACTGTGGATAAGCCTTGATGAATTGGGTGAACGATTCTTGTAAAGAAGGAAGAGACTCATGGTTGGTGAATTTAGTGTCTGGGAAGAAAGCGGAAGTAGTTGTCACTGCAAAGCTGCGTCGAAAGGTTGAGGAGGATGTGCTTCTGGGTTTTGAAGTATTCTGTTGGTGGTGCTCTGGCAAACTCACGAGGAAAGGGCTTGCACAACAGCCTTGAAGGCAAGCTTGTGTGGCGGACTCCTCCAAGTCTGTTGAGTGCTCCTCCAAGTCTGTTGAGTGCATATTTCTTGGTACCTTCTCAATGCTCTTGATTTTTATTCTCTCTTTGGAAAATTTGGCTCCATATATTTTGGTATTTATTTTCTCACTGATACAGGAAGAGGTTGAAACTTGGAGAGAGGTGTGAACCAAAGCCAAGACTTGGTGGAAGTTAACAGGAAGTTTCTTGGCTAAAGTAAAGTGTTCAAAGTCTTTATTTAAAGCGTTTCTTTGGACAGGAGGGGATGAGCCTATTATGATTGCTTTGGAAAATTTCAGATTGCCAGATGGACCTTTTCTTCCATTTTCAACAAAGTTGATCCTTTTGCTTTGTTTCATGGGTTTCCAGGAAGCTCTCTTTCTAGTCATTCTATTTCTCCCTGCCATCTTGGCTTTGGCTTCTATTTGGTGTGTGGCCCACTGACTGATTGATCTCAACCGTTGAACAACCATGGGGACAGAATCATCAATTCTACCATATATCTGAATTTTTATTTTCTTCCCCTTCCTTTCTTGGTCAGGAGCACAAATATCAATAACGAGAGTAGAAAAAATTATCGGAGAAGATGAAACCAAATCTCTGAAACTCTACTACCAATGCTATAGCAGAACTTGAACCAAACAAATTGGTTCGAGTCTTATATGGCATATACACTGCTGGGTATGTGAAACTTTTCTACAAGAAACTCAAGGAAGTTTTGTAGAAAAAAAAAAAGGAAGAAGAAGAAGAGATTGTTTGTTAAAGTCTCATTGAAACCACAGAAAATAAATTAAATACGTGGTGGAACTTTTTTGCGAAATTTTAGCTAAATCACTAGGGAATGGTCAATTCAAGAGGCAATGCCCGTTCTTCCTCCTTGGCCAAAACTTCATGAGAATTTTATTTATTTGTTATTTGGGATGAACACCAAAACAAGTATACACAGGGACACAATGATTAAAATGGGGCAAAAAAATAAAAATAAAAATGTGAACAAGGTAGCAAAATGGGGGGAGAGAGTCTCCGCTTATGATGGGATCTCTCGTCCCCTACGTCGAAAGATCGGTCAATACAAATGACAAGGTCGCTTGGCAACCAACAATGAATGCCACGAGCCTAGATTTTTTCTAAGTTATTTAAATTTGGTTTGAGCTCAATTTGTGGTTTCATGGAGTTTAATTTGTAATTTGTTTAAAATCAAGTTGAAGTTTAAATTTAAAAAATTCGACTTAAAAATTTACAAGTCGGTTTAATAAAATAATATATATTTTTAAATATTTATTTATTATATTTTAAACTAAAATTACGTTATTTTAGTTTTAACTGAATTATTCATAAGTAGATCTTGAGTGTAAATTTTTCTTTATCAAATCCGATTCAAATAAGTCAAAACTCGATTTAATTAAAATCCAACCCCAGAATAAACTCGATTCAACTAAAATCAATGATGTGACTACATTGTGTACCAATCATTAAAGCTATTCGTTAAAGTAAAATTTTATTATAAAAAAATTATTATCAAATAAAAGTTCAAAAAATAAGAGAATAATTTTAATCAATTTTAAAAAAGAAAACCAAAAAACTAGTTAATAAAGGGTCTCTCTTCCTAAATCGACTTTAAATAACTGCTATTTTCTTTTATTAAGGGGTGTTTGGAGCATCGAAATATAATGAAAAATATGATTTGGATAATTTTTTAACATTGGTACACAATCACTAAACCACGTTTTTTAGAGATGAATAGTATAACTTTTTTACTTTTGCATTAGAATATTAGAGAGAGAAATCGTTCGAATGAATTTTTGAGAACATTCTAATTAATTTATGTCAGAACTTTTTTGACTTTTGTGTTAGAATGTTGAAGAGAGAAACCATTTCGACGAATTTTTGACCCTGTTCCAATAGATTATATCAAAATTTGAAAGTTATTGAAAACTTTTGGAATTTGTGGAAAAGTTATTGAAATTTGTAGAATTATTATTGGGGTTTATAAAAAAAATTATTGAGATTTATAAAAATTTGTTAAGATTTGTAAATATATATAAATTTATAAAAATTTTACGAAATATGAGGAATGTAAAATTTGTTAGAGAGTTTTAAAATTTTTAGAGGTTTTCAAAGTTTTTTTTTTCTTAACGTTCACCGTGCCAAATAACCTAAATGAAAGTCTCTCTCTCTCTCTTCTTCTTTTTTTTTTACTTGGTTTGTTTTATTTGTAGCCAACACATAACCTTGAAATCTGATTACAAAAGAACGTATTCCACCCAAAACTAGTTTTAGAGGAACAGTTTTTAATAATTTTTGGTTATTTTTTAATCAAAAATTATTAGTTGTAATTTTTAGTGTGTTTGGTAAGATAAATATTTATTTTTAGTAAATTTTTGGATATTTGATAAATTTTTTGATAATTTTTGTTATTTTTAATAAATTTTGATAATTTTTCGGTCGAGAATTTATTGTAGTATAAAAGAAAAGTAACAGAAGTCGTCAAATATTCAAAAAGCAACAGATGGTAGTTTTTTGTTAAAAATTTTTGCTATCAAACGCCCTTACAGTCTGGTGTCGTTTATGAAGTTTTGCACCAAGTTTTCGAGAGCAGGCTGCGAATGGACTCATGGAATGGTTGTAAAACTGTTATTTTTATTTTATTTTTTTAAAAAGTGATCTCTGTGGTCGAAATTCACTGGTTCAGCAGTGGAAGCGCTTGCCGTGAATGCAACGATGCAGGCAAGATGTTTGATGATATGTCTGTGAGAGTTACAGCCTAGTTGGGCCTTATGTGAGGGTGGATTGTGTGATGATGCTGTTGCTATGTTTTGAACGTTCATCTCTTTTGTCATTGGGTTGGTGGCTCGCGGGCTGCAAGCAACCTGGCGCTCCTTAAAGATGGAGAATCATAGCTACTGGTGGGTTGTTTCTGAAGCTTGAATCTAGAATCAAGGGGTTTGAAGAATGGAAGACAATAAAAAAAGCTTGAACTAAACAGAATAATGGTATTATACAAGTGTGCATGTGATAGTGGCTAACATTTATCTGGCAGAAGACAGTGCTGTCACCTATCATGCAGAAATTCTGTATTTGTGTCACTAATGATTGGTTCACTTTGTCATTTTAAAATAGATACAATCGAGTGTATGATGCCCAAACAAGTACGCAAGGCAGGTGTATATGCGAGAATGTTTGGCTTTGAGCATCAGTGTCAAGGAGAATAATTACTAATTTCAAATTACTAGAGATATAATTTTTGAGTTGACTGCACTCAGACTATTTACCTTTTGAACTTCATAATTTGGGAGAGGAGATGAATAAAATTTTTATGCTTATATTTCAATCATCCTCTGGTTCAGCGCTGTGTATCTCCACCTCTCCTTCTCAACAAAGTCTGCGTCCAGGAATTGAGCGAGAAAAACCCAAAGCCTGTAAATATCTTCAAAATTAGCCAAGAACCCCAGTGCAACTGTAACCACTCTGATATGATCGCCCTTTGCCCTTTTGTTTTCTTCCCTTTCCTTTTCTCCTTCTTTTCTTCTTTCCATGACTTTCTCCCTCTCTTCTACATACTTGTCTGAGAACCAAATCTGGTGTAGGGACCCATAGCTAAGAGAGATATTTCTTCGATCAGCAAGCTTCTGTATAAGAACAGGTTCAACCTTTACTCCTTTCCAATCATACACATTGAATGCCAATGCAGGTCCCCTATCAAATTTTATCCTTGGCCCATAGATTCTGACCAATGGAATATTTTCCTTTGCATTAGGATGCCGGAGCTTCATCAGTGCATTTACTAGCCAGTTAATCAGGAACCTTCTTCTGCTGCCGATTAAAATGAGTCCCAATGAATCCACATGATCCAAGCACCTGCATTCAATCTCTGAGCTGCTATTCTTGCTATTTTGGGTCTTCCCCTGTTGGACTAATTGGGTAGGATTTTCTGAAATTTCTGGTCCTTTTTGGGCTGCTGCAACTTCTGATTTGGGCATCTCTAAGGTCTCCATCTGGCCAGATCTTCCATTCTGTGTTACTTGGACAAACATAGGACCCGTGAAAGAGCTTGATCTAGGTAATTCAGACTCTTGGTTTCTCAATATAGATGATTGCTCAAGTTCTGTGTCAGTACCAGAAGAATCTTCATGTGAACAAAGCAACTTCCTTGCTGGTACCAGACTTACAATCCCTGTGCTTGTCGAAGCTTCCAAGACTGAAGCGGTTGATTTCTTGACAAAAAGGCAAGCAAACCCTGTTGGGTTTGTCCCAAATATCTTGTAGAAGGAACAAATGAGAAAATCTGGGCATATAAGAGAGAGGCCAAACCTATCCATGTCTTTTGGTCCCAATGCACAAGCATCAAGCAAGACATGCCACCCATTCTCTTGTGCCATGCTCATCCATTGATATGAGTAACTGGCTCCTGTCACTCTAGACTGAAGAGGGAACACAAATAATCCCCTATTTTTCTTCTTCTTCCTCTTCCTCACAATCATCTTCCTCAATTTCGCTGAGTGAATCCTTAGTCTTGGCCACTTGAACTCAGCTGACATGACTCGAGCTCCTTTCTTCTCCGATGTATTGATCATGGCTTCAATTGCCTCACTCTCGTGGTCGTACACTGTTACAAGCTTCCGATTGGACTGAAATGGGTAAGATTCTGCTAGAAGCTTAAAAGCCGATGATCTGTTTGCTGTAAAGACCATGTTATAATCATTTTCCGAGATATTAAGAAAGTCTGTGATCTTTTTCTTGATGGAGGATTCCAATTCAGATGCTTGCCCACCATGAAGTAGCTGTGTCTTAATATTCACAGACTTGTAGGATATGCCGAATAATGGAAAATGTGAAAAATGAGGTGGTGGAGAAGAAGAGGAGGCAATTGGGATTGTTGAGGAATATTGACTCTGTAACTGTGAGTGCGAGAACAGACCTATGCCTATGTAATCAAGGCAGATTTGGTTGGAGACAGAGAGGTGATAGTATTCCTGTGCTCTGATTTCATCAGCCAGAGATGTCTCGAAGTACTGTGGATAAGCTTTGGTGAATTGGGTGAATGCTTCTTGTAAAGAAGGGAGAGACTCATGGTTAGTGAATTGAATATCTGGGAAGAAAGAGGAAGTAGTTGTCACCGCAAAGTTGTGTCGACAGGTAGAGGATGTGCTTCTGGATTTGGAAATAGTTTGCTTTGTCTCTGGCAGGCTGAGGAAAGAGCTTGAACAACAGCCATGAAGGCATGCTCGTGTGGTCTCCTCCAAGCATGGTGACTGCATATTTTCTGGTATCTTCTCTTTGACTGCTGATTACTTTTCTCTAATGGAATTTTGGCTCTTTCTGCTCTCTTGTTATTTTCTTCCAATCTGCTTCCACGTTTTAACAGGAGGTGCTTTCGGCTTAAAAAGAAAAATAGTATTCAAATTCTTTATCTAAAGTTTGCGTTTGACAAATAGTTTGATGGAGCCTAGTATGCTTGTGTCGAACACTACAGTTTTACAAGATTGACCCTTTCTTCCAAGTTCTTCAAAGTTGACTTTGTTGCGAGGAAAATGCTAATAGACTAAGAAATTTACTAAAAAGTGAAATTAAAATAATGTGACCGGTGGTAGTGTTATAATTAAATTAGACTTTTATGGTTTTATGGTCTGTTATTTTGAAGTAATAAGCTCACAATTGTCTGCATCATTTTGGTTATATTTTTAAATAAATTTTCTTGGTTACATTGAATTATTATTGTTTTTAGATTGAGTTTGAGAAGAAAAAAAAAGTTAGTTTTTTTTTTTTTTGGTAGCGTTATTAAAAAGATAGTTTTTTTTTTTATTATTATTATTTTGGAAGAGAAAAAAACTAGCTTTTTATTAGGTAGTTTTTTATCTTTTTGTTAATTTGATATTTTTATCCTTCAAGATTTAAAATAAGTTTAAAATATAAGAGGATAAATTTAATTACTTTAATAAAGCTAAAAAAGCTAATAAAACTACCAACTTTTTCTTTTCCAAACACAAAATATATGGGTTTGGGGGAAGCTTAAGAGTTGATGCTTCCTACCATCTAGGATGCTTATCCGGTGTGTGCCCCACTGGCTTATTGATCTCAACCATTGGATACATATATCTGATGGACAGTTAACACAACACTACCTTTGGATGGCCTCTGTTGATAGCAGTAAAAGGGGGTCCATTGAGCTTGGTTGCCATTCGCAGGACTGTATACTTCCTCTTAATTTGAGAATCGGTGAGGTTGTGGGGATATTTCGTAACCGAAGATTTGTTGGGTTGTTGAGCTGATAAAAGGAAAGTAACAATTGGAAGTAAGTGGACGACAAAAGAGGCTTAGTATTGGCCGGCAGTATCACAGCATGCTGGCCAAAGGAAGATTTTGTGTTTTTTTTTTTCCTTTTCTTTCTTTGTAAGTTTTGAACGAGTCTTTATGGTCATCATGTTCAAAAAATATATAGACGCAGCTGTCAAATAGTTTCGAAATATCTTTTGATAATGTTAAAAGAACGTTTGGGGTCTTAGAGTTATTCCAAACCAAATCAAGTCTTATCCTATTAGATGGGATCGGTTATATGAATTTGACGACACCAATCAAATCTATTTAGCGCTATGTCCTCTGTTAGATCCATAGAGGCCAGGTCATATTTAATAGTTTTTTTTCAACTTCTTTTAGATCTCCCTCTCCCTCTTGCCAATCTCAATACTTTCGCACCTTTTGACCGATGCTTCCATTGGAAGCCTCTAACATTGTCAAACCATCTTAAACGATTTTCTCTAATTTTATCTTCAATCGGTGCTATTCCTATTTTGGCCCTAATCTCCTCGTTCCTAATCCTATTTTTCCTTGTGATCCCACACATCCATCTTAGCATTTTCATATCTGCAAATGCCATCTTTTGAACATGATTATGTTTTACTGCGCAACACTCTAATTCATATAACAATACTGGTCTTACCGCCACCTTACAATTCATTCCTTTCACCTTGAGGGGGATTTTTCGATCACACAAGAATTCCAAGCACTATTCCATTTGGTTCACCCGGCCTGAATCTTATACCTTATATTTGCATCAATTCATCCATTCTGTGGCATCATAGATTCAACGTATCTAAAGTTTTCTTTCTCTACATTCTTTTGTGTGCCCAAACTTACTTTTATGCCCCTAGTTATCCTACTTTGGCTAAACTTGCATTCCATATATTTCGTTTTACATCTACTTAGCCTAAACCCTTTTGTTTATAACGTTTCCCGCCACAATTCTAACTTTGTATTCACTCATTCTCTCGTTTCATCTACTAAAAAAATGTCATCTGTAAATAGCATACACCACGGCACCTTATCCTGAATATGTCTTGTAATCTCTCAGTTGGAATAATCCTAATTTATTTTCCCAATAAATAATATTATCTATATAATAAAATAGGACGATTTTTGAAAATATTATTTTCATAAAATAAGATTCAATGGTTAAGAACTATTTTTTCATTCATTCAATAATTGAGATTATTGTTTATCTTTTTTTAACTTCTCGTTCAATTCTTATTTTTGTGGACTCCACTACCATCTATTTTACAAAAATGATAGTTATATACAATAATTCAAAGGTGGAGGTTATATGCAATTCATAATTGTCAACTTAAATTTCGTCCAATTATTATTTGAGGAAGTTGAACCTTCCAAATTAGAGTACCATAATTTGTGTTTTATTTTAGGGGAAATTATACCCAAGTCACACTTTATAGACTTGTAAGGGTCTAAGTCATACAAAAAAAATGATTACTTTTAAGTCATATTTATGTAGAAAGATTTGTGATTAAGTCACACATTTTAGTGGGTCCCATAAAGTTGTTTTAAATAATTTTCTAATATACCAATAATACCATTTGTTTCCATAACTCAGTTATAATTGACAGCTGAGTTACCATTTTTATAGGAATCACGTTGATCCTATTGGCTCTCTCACATCTCACGTTTCACCTATACATACACTGGTATATCTAAAATAATACACAGTTTTATTCATGAAGATTGGAAGAATCTAGGTTTTACTGCACGTTCGAAGGAGATTAGAAGAAGTTAGGTTTTACAATACTGGTACTGTCTCTCGTAATAGTATCGATACTGTGTCACATATTGTATCAAGCGGTAGTGTTTGCAGTGGTGGTAATGGTTTGCATTTGTATGATGATTCTTGCAATGTTGATGTGAATCGTAGTTCATATTCGAGCAGTAGGGATAGGCCATTGTTGATGTCTCTCGTTGATCCCATTCCCCACAGTATCTGTATTGTCTCTCGTAACAGTACCAGTACTGTCTCTCATATTGTATGAAGCGGTGCTGTTTGCAGTAGCAAAATGGTATGCATTTGTATGATGATTGTTGCGATGTTGATGTGAATTGTAGTTCATGTTCGTGCAGTAGGGATAGACCATTGTTGATGTCTCTCGTTGATCACATTCCTCATAGTACCGGTACTGTCTCGCATAACAGTACTGGTACTATGTCACGTTGTATCAAGCGGTATTGTTTGCAGTGGCGGTAATGGTGTGCATTTGTATGATGATTCTTGCGATGTTGATGTAAATCGTAATTCATGTTTGTGATTTTTTGGCACAGTTTTGGAGCAGAATCGGTATCTCGTTTTTGGAAAGAAGGCGGAGATGGAAAGTCGTGGCTTTTTGGTACAGTTTTGGAGCAGAATCGGTTTCTCGCTTTTGGAAAAAAGCCGGAGATGGGAAGCCGCGGTTTTCAGAATCGGTGCTTCGCTTTTGGAAAAAAGGCAGAGGGTTTTTTCGAATACGCGTGTGTGATATTCGGATTAAACAGTTTTGTCCTTTTTTGTCTTTTTACTTCAAGTGTGACTTATTCACAAACAAGTTTTTTTGGTATGACTAAAACTCTTATAAGTCTATAAATAGTGGCCGGCCTCCAAAAACCCCTTTATTTTATGGTACTTTATCAAAAATTAATCGGAAAGAGAGACTAATACATATGTATTAACTTCTAGAGTTTAAAGTCTTGGGAAAAAAAAATTAAAACCCATAAATTATCATAATTTTTTCAATTTGAACTTTTTGTCTAAAATTTTAACTATATAAGAAATTTACTATTATTTTTTTTTCAGAATGCCGTAGGTATAGATTATTGCTAGTTTATTTATAAAAAGAAAAACCAAGTTTACTATCTTTTCTAAACACGCACATACAGGCATTATTACAATTATTTATAGACAGGTGCAAAATAACGTTATTGTATTCCTTAGTCATAATATATATATATATAGAAAAAGAGATTGTATTATTAGATCTTTCACCATATAACAGAAGTTCCAGATATATATATATATATATTTTTTTTTTGTGAAATCTAAATTCGTGCAATTTTAGTGAATATATGCATTAAGAAACAAAAAATAGTAAGATTTACAGTAATATATATTTATGTGATTCAGTAATGTGTTTACATATATTGTAGATTTGAACCTTTTTTCAAGAATCTCAAGAGCAAACTTAAGAAAGCTTTTCGTTTCTAAAATACTTGAAAAAAAAAAAAAAAAAAAAAAACAGTACAAGTATCATCCATCATAGAAAGCTTACCTTCCACTACTATAATAATTGATAAAGATCACATTAGGAAATTTATAAAGATCATAAAGATTTGTATGTTAAATTTTTTTATCTCAATCTAATTAAAAAATTAAGATAAAAAGTTACTTTTAATACTTTCTATCTCAGTTTTATTAAAACTTTGATTGTATTTAAAACAAGATAAAAAATCAATGGAAATCATCTCTAGAAAAAACTGAGATAAAAGATTAGTGAAAACTATCTCTATAAAAAACCGAAATAAAAGATCAATGGAAACATTTATAGAAAAAAACCAAGATTAAAAAGTCAAAAAAATCATATTTTAAAAAAAGCAAAATAAAAGAATGATAGACAATATTGTTATTTCTTTTTCTATATTTATCTCAAACAATTTTGTTTATCATTTTATATGATTTAAATTAAATTTTATAAATTTTATTGTAACGTTTTATTTATTAATTATAATTAATTTAATATGCTATAAAAACTACAATCATAAATCAATAAAAAAAAATATTTTTAGATTAATACTAAAACTAAATTTACCGAATTAAATTTAAATATCGCTAAATGTATAATTATTATTTTTTTCAGTGAATATATAGGATTAACGTTCATAGTTTACATGACTTATAACCAGGTAAATATTAAATATTTGATATCTAATAAATGTTTAGTATATCTTTAATATTAATTATACTAAAAGTGTCATTATTTTATATTTTGATAGAAGTGATAAAAATTTGAAAATAAGAATAATACAAATTTTCATTTTTTTTTTGGAACGAATTTTTTAATTTAATCATTAAAAATATATTTTATATTACAAATCAATTCTTAAAATAGGTCTTAAAAATTTTGTTTTGAACAATAATTTCTAAAACTAAAACTAAATACGACCTAATTACTTTACTATATAATACAGAACGAAGAAAAAATATATTATAAATAGTGATTCATGATTAAATATGTGCTATACATAAATATTAAAGAAAAAAAAGAAAAAGATTAAAGATCATTTTTAATTAAATTTGATTGATATTCATAAATTATTTGTTAAGTATTTGCATCAATCTATATATTGGTTATGATTTTAAATTATTGTAAAAGTGATAATAAATTATTGTAAAAAACTAATTAAATTAAAATAATATAATTTTATTACTTTTAGCTACCCTAAAAGTGATTAAAATTTGTTTATATATATATTAATATGTAAAATGTATATATAAATCATAGCTTGGATTAACTTCCAAAGGAATGGTACAAATATCAAATATAAAAAATAAGGTGCAAAAGGTGTTACGGTAGACGATAGCAAGTTCTCACGTAGATTTTTATTATTTTTAAAATTAATCCATTTTTAACGTGATCATTTGTCCATATTTGACTATGGTTTTTAAAAGAAAGTGATATCAAAATCTATAAACATTATACGAGATTTTTTTTCATATCAGTTTTATCATAAAAGATCACACTTTTATTATATGATTGTTGTAATTTTTCAATCACGGTTATAAACTATAATCGAAAAGAGACGTTTTACAATCTTACGTGAATTAATCACGTTTTTGTGATCAGATAGAAAATGAAATATCACGCTTGAAAACTGTGACGTTTATGTATTTTTGTAACAGTGTTGACTGCATGAACTGTAGTGAAAAAAAATTCATTAAAAGGGAGTTTAATCAAACAACCTCGTGTATATATATCTTTTTCATGACTCTGAAGCATTATTGTGGAAACCATATGCGTACATTAAGCTGAAGCAGTCACAGGGCAACTCTCCTTTGGCATGTCAATGGAATTAAATGCCAGTATAGCTTCATGCATATATATATATATTGCATGCCAATAGAGAGTAGCCCTCTGACTGGTTTGCTTATAAAGCTTCGCTCCTCGTGCTGCCCTGCATTGTGAAAGTACTACTTCCTTGCTAGTTTTGGAGAATGGTTTGATCCTTATAAGATTTATACAGACACACGTATATATATGCATATAAGCCGTCCATCCTCAGGGCTAAGGAGACTGGAATAAACCAATGAAGAAATGGCATATGCGACAGATGTGCTTCAAAGGTTTGTTTTTTTTCTTGCTCTGGTCCTGACTTATTATTCGATTTGCATCTATATTGCAAGCACAGATGAGATAAGATCAAATCAGATCAGATTCCTATTTTCTCCCCTCTCTGAAGGGACGGAATTATGTAAGGGCGAATGTAGAAAGAGACGAGCGGGGACAGCTATATCCTCACTAGTTGTCAAATATTTATATATTCTATATAAATTTTTTATTTTTTTGATATATAACATATAAATTACCCCACTGAATTTAAAATTTGTCTCTTTAAATATGTTTAATAATTGTTTTTATATTGTCAAATCAATTAAAAATTATCTTTATACTTTTTGTATTATTTTTTTCCTTAAATGTATTGAGAAAGAGATTTTTAATAATATTATAAATGATGATATTATTCATCATTTCCAAAACAATGAAAAGTCGCAAGGTTACTTGTAAAGATACTATATTTTGAAAGTATATAACTTCTATTTTTGTCTTATTTTGGTTATTATTAAAAATTTATAATGTTTATTTCTTTTAATTTTGCTTCAACTAACAAAATTCCTGAATCCATCCTTGGAACTATGGTTATGGTAGTTGGCCCCACCTTTATCAAAACGTAGCTAATGTTTTTTTTTTTGTTTTTGGTATATCATACATTTTTGACCCCTCTCGTTAGACTTTTTGGTTTAATCCCTGACCATCTTTGCAAGGGATCAGACTAGGGG
>QLOD02000002.1:25219168-25234583 GCA_003260245.2 Sideroxylon spinosum
GGGTGAGATATCTTGGTAACTTTTGTTCTTCATTATTAATGTGTAACAGCAATTATTGGATAGCTAGTCTAGTAATTAGGACCCACCAATGTCACAAAAAGAAAAAAAAAAAAGGACCTTTGACCGATAGTTAGAATGACTCCAATTTATCAGTGCCAAGATTAATAAAATATTACTTATTAAAAAAAAAAAGATAAATTAAATGTTTGCTTCAGAAACATGCTGTTCATGCATTATTTATATACATAGGCCATGCATGAGGCCTTCTAAAAAAGGGGCAGATGAATTATTGTATACAGTGGCCATTTGCATGGCCTAATAAAATGATACGGTAAAGAACAACTTATTTCCTAAAATATTTGCCAAAAATGGTGTATATATGCATACTTAAGAGAGGACAATAATGAATCAAGGGCTGTTCACCGATTGTGATATAAATAAATTGATTCAATTGAGAAGCTGAATGTTTGAATTATACTTGTTAGATTTAATAAATTTAAAAAAATAGTATAGATTTGATTTCTTAATCTTTTGAGTTTAATTAGAACAATTTTTAAATATTATCACTTGTGATTAGAACTCAACTAACTTCATATTTTATATTATATTTATTAGACATTAATTTATCGATTGAAATTTTTTTTTGACTTTAATAGTATAATAAATTTAAAATTATCATTTATGTTCAATTTATTTTTGTTCCGAGTTAAATTCGCGTGAAACTATAACCAAATTCAGTTTAAATTATTCTTAAGTAGTTTGATTCGCCTTGTAGCACTAACTAAAGGAATTGATTCTTTTCCGTCTATATTTATTTATTTTTGGAGCACACCCTTAAAAGTCTTTCATTCTTATAAAATCTGCTTTAAAGATATAAGATACCATCCGAGAAGTAATTATGAGATCATGTAAGAAGAGGGGCGAAGAGAACTTAACTACCTTTATGAGTTTGACAAGAACCAGACTTTGATCAGAAATCCCTGTGCAATGACGATTTTCGGCATCTGTTTTGCGATCACCTTGAATTTAGTTGTCCTTTTCGAGTAGTGAGTGCTCCGAACGTGGGGTTTGCTCTTGTGGAATTAAAGCTGGAGAGTGTACTATAGAGAGTGGGGCGATCAACAGGAAAGACAAATAGAAGTCCTGCAACAACAGTCACCTACAACCTAGCTATTGTAAGTACTACCTACATATGAACAAATTAAGCATGTGGCTTATCCGGTGAATATCAGAAAATTGGGTGGCATCGCAGAATGGATAAGGCTCTTCGGTCACTAGTGAAAAATTAATTTTTCAAAAATGTACAACCGAAAAAAATACAAAAATTAATTAATATAAAAGTGATATATGATAAAATTTAATAAAAAAATTGATAAATTTTTTTTGTAACTTTTTTTTAATATTTTTTGTTACTTCAAAAGCCCTTAAAAGGCAGCTGTAAGTTGGGGAAAGACGAGTGTTAGATATTATAATGGTGAAATTTTGTACCTTCAATCCAAACAATGATCTACCGGGAGTAAACGATTTTGTACGTCATGGATACTGATGTAGTGCCTACCAAAATTCTTCCGACAAACAAGTCAGTGATGTGAGTTCAATTTAATAGGAGTAACAATAGCGTGAAAGTTATGTACTTACGATACATCTTTATCTCATATTTATAGTGAACAATCTGTAGATTTTGGTAATCGAGCTGAAAATAGGGTCACGTCTCTTCACCTATTCACCAGGTGTCAGCAAAGGATATGTCCTTTTTTTTTTTGGTTGATTATGCTTGTTTGATGCTTGTCGTGTGGCTTCATTTGGGTTGTTTATTTCAAATTTACCTTTCCATAAATTGTATCCTTTCATTCGTCTTCATACTTTTCTAGCTTCAAGATTCACTTTGCCATTATCGAGTTTGAAAGCTTCTATGAGCCCTATTTCTCTCTCTTGGTATACTTTCTTACTGTTCTTTTCTTTTTCATGCTTTAGTTTTTTTTGTCATAGTGTTTGGTTTTATTAGAGAGAGGGAAAACTTCCTGATACTGTAGAGTTTATAAAAGAACCTAACCTTCTCAAATCCTATGCCAATTTTTTATTTTTGAGTATGACACCGATACACTATAAGACTTAGTATTTTTTGAGAATATAGCTGCTTGTTAAAAGATATTTCTCCCTAAAACAGTGATGAGCCCATTTCTAACAACCTTTCTTTAGTGGGACTTGATGCCCCCATT
This sequence comes from Sideroxylon spinosum, assembly GCA_003260245.2. Classification (NCBI taxonomy): domain Eukaryota; kingdom Viridiplantae; phylum Streptophyta; class Magnoliopsida; order Ericales; family Sapotaceae; genus Sideroxylon; species Sideroxylon spinosum. The sequence continues at coordinate 25,221,388 of QLOD02000002.1, forward strand.
CATTTTTCTGTTTGTCCCCCTGAATTACTCAGGGAAAATTCGATTTCCCATTGTGAAGAGGCCTCTACATTAGGTAAGGAGGACCTCGATCTTGATTGCATTGGGATCTATTCAAGGATCGATAAGGCTAGGCTCAAGAAGATCTTGAAGGCATTTCAGCCCCCAAAACACCTATCTTATCAGTGGTTAGCGCCTAATGACTCGGCTTGCTCTTCGACCATGCCTGGAATCGTTATCGTGTATGAAGTCGCCTTGTCAAGCATGTTCCAGTTTCCCTTAACTTTTCTAATTTGGGAGGTGTTAGCTCGGTTGAATTTAAACCCAGCTCAGTGCATGCTAAATAGTTGGAAGATATTAGTTTACTACGTTGTTACCTGGAAGATTGTCTCAAACGAGCACTTCATGGCGAATGAGTTTCTACACTGTGACCGAATATTTAAGGCCAATCGGGGCTGGTTCTACTTCATCGCTTGGGTGAAGGGCTTTAATTTGGTGGAGGGCTATCTTTCATCAGTGAAGCATTGGAAGGACCACTTCTTCTTCTTATACGGAGACGGCTGGGAGTTTTGTCCATGGGACACCGACTAGGACAAAGCGATTCACTACCCCTCGGCATGAGGCCGATTGAGCGAAGAGGGTATGCTAATTACCAAATTCTTTCATTTAGCTAGAATGATCTTAACTCCATATTATTACCTTGTTCAGCCAAAGCTAGCCCAAGTTGTTTGAGGCTGAGTTGGGGTGGGTAACGCTTACCCAGAAGTACCCCGACTATCATTTGATACCTATTACTGACGATTGAGAGCCTGGCCAAGCATGTGCTTGGTGATGAGCCAAGCTTAGAAGCCCTTGAGATTGAATATGAAAAGAGTGAGTTTTTTGTGTTTTTGTTATTTGCTTCCTTTCATTTACTTGATCTTTTCTTCTTATAATTGCATATTCTAATGTAGCTGCTGCCAACTTCTGAGGGTCTGAAAAGATGAAATTTAATAAAGACAAATTCAAGAGCTCGGGGAGGAAGCCATCATTCGAGTCAAAATCTAGGCTTTGAAAGAAGCAAAAGCTGGTAGAAACCAGCACATTCCAAGAATGGATCCCTAAGGCCAACCCTTAGGATAGGGAAATAGCACATTCCAAGAATGGATCCCTAAGGCCAACCCTAAGGAAAGGGAACCAATTTCCAACCTCATCCTTAAGGGTCTGGCTTCCAAGGTCCCCGCAATAATCATCGGGGTGACCGATCCTCCTGCCGCTTCTTCTGTTGCCGAGGTGATCTCTCTACCTAACCAATAGCCAAACCTGCTCGACAACGCTTGGCTTGCAATGAAAAGAATGGAGAGTATCATTACTCCGGATGATTTGGCGTGTTCCCAAGATCTACCTCTTAACCAACTCACCAAGGGCATAGTTCATGACTTGGCGAAGGTAGTAATTCTATACTTTTATTTAACTCCACAAGTGAACATTATTTTTTTTATTTTCTGACTTTGTCATTTTTAAGTCCTACTCTTCACTTTTGAGCTTGCTACTAGGTACTTTGAGAGTAACTGAGCTTTCAACAGGTAGAATTAAATGAACGAACTCCTGATGCCAAAGTGTCCAAACATGAGATTGAGCTAAAAAAGGCTCGTACCAAGGTTGAGGCTGCAAAGGCAGATTTGTCAAAAGCCTTCAATGTTTGTGACACGGCAATCTCCAAAGTTGAGGGCTGGCGGCTACTCTGGCTACGGAATCGGACTTGAAGCAACAAGACATTGAGCTAGCCTCAAATAAGGGAAGACGGCTGGAGGAGCTTAAAGGTTGGATGGAGGCGAAGAAAGCGAAAGCAATGGAAAAATTCAAAGATGGTGATTAAGACCAAGATTGGCTGGCCGAGACATATCAAGAGGGCTTAGAGGACGCTAGAAGGAGGTTATGAAGCTCTATCCTAACTTGGATCTCTCTTCAATCTTGGTCTTGGGTGGTGCTAACCAAGAAAAATCCTCCTAGAGTCTAGATCACCAGGGAGGTAAATCCCAAGAGTGACTAAATCTTTTGCATTTCGTTGTTTACTTTGTTCTTTTTTTTTTCCTTTTATAAATTTTTATTGAACTTCAAGTAATCTGTTGTAACAACTCTTATATTTATATAAAAATTTCCTTTGTTACATGGTTTTATTTGCATTAACTATGCCTTGTTTTGTAATCAATATATGCACACATAAGAGAACCTTTTGAAGTAAATAATTTAAGTTACCTGAACTTAGCTAGGATTGAGTCACACCCACAGCGTGAGGGTTTTTAGCCAGCCCCCCTTTGAGTAACTTGAATGTAGTGAATTACCTTTGGCTGGGCCTTTTTGACTAGAAGTTTGAATTTTTTTTTGGTTAGCTTCCCTTAACTGACCGGCTTCTTTAGCTTGGGTGGCTTTTGAACCGACCAAGCCATCGATCTTTTCTCCGTTAACCGATCGAGTTGTCGACCTATCGCTTAGAATTTCTTAGCCTAGCGAATAGTTTTTTCCTGTTCGATTGGCTAGTTGTGGACTGACCGAGTCGTCAATCTACCCCTTAGGCTCTCTTGGCCTAGCGGGCAGTTTTCCTCCGTCAGTTAGTCAATTGTAGATTAATTGAGCTATCGATTTACCCCTTAGCTCTCTTGAGCTAGCATGTAGTTCTCCTTCGTCGGTCGGTTAGTCACTAACTAAGCTATCGCATGTAATCCTTTAGTCACTAACTAAGCTATTGCATGTAATCTTATAGCATCAAAAGATCACATGTTAAAAAACTAGCCAACTTTATTAAGTTCCCAAAAACAAGCTCATGCTAAGAAAGAATATTAAACAAATGTTTAAACATAATAAAATTTCAAGTGTTCCTTATGCCAGGAATGGGATGGAGCCTTCCCATTCAGATCTTTGAGCCAGTAAGTTCATTTTCTTGTATATGAGGCAATCACATAAGGTCCTTCCCTGTTTGGTCCAAACTTTCCCTCCTAAGCATCTCACGTAAATTGGTTGATTCTTTTTAGTACAAGATCCCCTACATTGAACTCTTTTGGCTCAACCCTCCTATTGTGGTACTACTTCATCTTCTGTTGATAAGTTGCTACTCGAGTAGCAGATCGTAGTCTCCTTTCTTCTAGCAGGTCTAGGTCGACCTTCAATGCCTCCTCATGCACTTTTGGATCGTAGAACCTAAATTTCAGACTAGGCAGATCAATTTTAACAGGGATTATTGCTTCTGTGTCGAAGGTGAAGGAAAACAAAGTGTGGTCGATTGAAGTCCACTCAGTCGTCCTGTATGCCCAAAGTACGCTTAGGAGCTCGTTTGCCCAAAGCCCCTTTACTTTTTCAAGCCTGGTCTTGATGATCTTCAAGAGGGATTTGTTGGTCACTTCCACTAGGCCATTGGCTTGAGGATTCTTGGAAGATGAATAGTGGTGGTGGATGCCGAGCTGCTTGTAGAGCTCATTAAACAGCTGACCTTCAAACTACTTTCCAATGTTAGTTACCACCATCTTTGGAATTTCAAATCTATAAACAATCCCTTACCATAAGAACTTCCTTATATTCTGCTCTGTTATGGTTGGTAGAGCTTCGATTTCAGCCCAACTGGTAAAGTAATCAATAGCTACTATGCCAAACTTTTTTTATCATTTTCTTAAAAGATAGGAACCGACAATATCGATCCCTCATTGGGCGAAAGGCCAGGGGCTCTGAATCAAGGTTAGCTCCCGAGCCGGCAATTTGAGGATGTTAGCAAATCTCTGACACTTATCACATCTTATAACCAGGTTCTGGGTATCTCGCTCAATAATGGGCCAGTAGTAAGCAGCTCGTAAAAATTTCTTTGCCAACTCATTCCATCTAGAATAATTCCCGTAAACCCCTTCTTGAATTTCTCTCAAGACGTAGTCTGCTTCTTCTTCATTTGCATAATATAGCAATGGCAAGGTGTGGCCTTTTCTTTAGAGCAAGCCATCGATCAACACGTATTTCTTGGCTTAATACAGTGTCATTCTCCTTTTATTCTGGTCGTCGGGGATAACCCTCGTATCCAGATATTCCTTGATCGACTTTGCCCACATGGCCTCGACCTCAATCTGCTACACCTCTGGTGTTCAAATGCTCGAGAAATCTAGTATCACCAATGGCACGTTAGGATCTCGTTCTTTTGAGGAAGCTATTCTAGCCAGCTGATCGGTCTTCTTATTGTCCGTTATAAGGATTCTTTCCAATGTTTTTTTCAAAAAAAATTTAGTCAATCATACTCCATTCCCTAAACTTGTATTCTCCTTGTACCTACTCTACTACTGACTGAGAATTACTCTATACTATTACTTGATCTGTCCCCATTTTCTAAGTGATCTAAAGGCCAACTATCAGTGCCTTGTACTCTACCTCGTTATTGCAAACTAAAAAATTAAAACACAGAGCTTATTCAATCTTATGGCCTTCGAGGGAGACGAATGCGATGCCTGTTCCCCTTGACTCTTATGTTGACGAGCCATTTACATTGGAAACCCAGGTTTGCTCGGTGACGTCTAGAGGTGCCCATTGATACCGTAAACATCGCGATGAAATCAGCCACCACTTATCCTTTAATGGCCAATCATCGCTTGTATTGAATGTCGAATTGGCTGAGCTCGATCGATTATTTAACCAATCTGCCGAAGGTCTCATCCTCGGTGAATGTGATTGACGCCAGTTCTATTTTACCCTCGTGATGGGTTGCTCTATACTCATTGCTTCTTGATCTTACTTGATTTTCTTGAGATATTTTTTCTGAGCTAACGAGGACTCGCCTTCTCCTGCGAACCCTCCTGATATAACCCCGATTTCTTCTCGGGGTTGCAATGCCTGTTGTTCCCTATCAAGGCTCTTCCTTGGCGAGCTTCTCGGAGGCGAGCTCCTTCTGTCTTTCCACCTATCCGTTCGTTGCCCCACCACAAAACCACTGTACATCCTCTTCCTAGTCAATTCTTTAACCAATATTTTCAAATTGAAACATTCTTCTGTGTCCTGTCTGTGATTTATGTGGAATAGATAGTATTTGGACTTGTTGTTTGACTCAGGCGGGCCTTCAACTCCTTCGGCCATCTGAACTCAGGGTCATTACAAATCGTGTAAAAAACTTGTTCCATATGCTAGTTAATAGGATAAAGTCCCTAGGAGGCCTTTTAAACCCATTCCTTCTATCATCTGTCTGTCCCCTGAGTTTGGAAGTTCTGGGTGCCTTCGACACCTTGTTATACTTAGAATTGCCCCAGCCTCTTTTTCAACCTTAAGGTCGGCGTCTCCGTATCTCGATAGGCCTTTATCATATCCTCAACATTCATGTGCTTTTAAGCTCTGGAAATTAGCTCGCCTGTCGTTCCTGGAGGTTTATTGGTTAAGAAGAAGGTAAATCTTCCAGGCTTCAGGCCATTTATGACGGCTAAGAGTACCACCTTTTCATCAGCCTCATTGACCTCCAGCATCTCTCGGTTAAACCGGTTAATATATTCCCGAAAGGACTCATCCTTTTTTTTGTCTAACCATTAACAGGTGTGCAGGAGGTTTCCTATGATGTTACCTACCAAAGAAGTGGAAAGCAAACAGTTTGCTTAGCTACTTGAAGTTTTCAATAGATCCAGGTTTAATCTTATTAGACCAAGCCTGAGCTGGGCTCTTCAAAGTGATAGAAAATGCTCGACATTTGATCTCATCAAGCATAGCATAAAGGTGCATCGTTGAATTATATGTATCTAAATGGTCCACCAAGTCTATCGAACCATCATAGAGCTCTACCATCGGCATCTTGAACTTTGGTAGCAAAGGGCATTCCATTACTGCAGGGGTAAATCGGGTTCTTGTCTTATCAAAAACATCATCCACAGTATTAGGGTTTTACATCGCTACCATGGCTCCATCTATCCGAGCTGCATGGCTCTAAACCTCTGCTCGACTGTCCTGGTATTCTCCATCTTCTCTAGGCTTGCATTCACTCGACGATGAACGGTCTCAATTTGAGCCCCATCGTCTACAGTTGTTCCGTTCATTTGTGGGGGTTGGGTCAGCCATCATTCTCCCCTACTATCTTTCAATCTCCATCATCATGGACCGCCCCGCCATTACCTGCATCGTTGGCTAGAAGATCTTGTCGCAGGGATAGTGGAGGTAGCATAGGTGTGAGGCGATTAACACACTCCATTATGACTTTTAAGATCATTGCCATTCCAACAAACTGCCTCTCCATCACGGTAATGTTGTCCTCCCATTGGTTTTGATTCTTCATTGATGAAGCTATACACCCTAATTGCACTTTTCGCTTAGGTTTTAGTTAGAACTTTTCCTATTTGGTTAAAGGGTCAACTGGCCAAGGAGACACAAGTGGACGGATCGATATAGTATGAGAGATAAAATTGACTTTGATGAGTTTGTACACCGGATCTTGTTTGGACCATGAAAGTCACAGAGAATCCTCGTCCACAGATGGCACCAACTGCTAATGGTGAAATTTTATACTTTCAATCCAAACAAAGATCCACTAGAAGAAAGAAAATTATATATGTTATGAACACCGGTGTGATGCCTGCCAAAAACCATCTGATGAACAAGTCAGTGATGTGAGTTCAATTTGGCAGAGTAACAGTAAGGTGAAAGTTGCGTACCTTTAATATATATTTATCTCGTATTTATAAAGCTTAGGCCTAAATCGTGGCATTGTGGTCACGGAAGCCTTGCTCGTGCATCTGTATTCAGCTCGACCCCTGACGACTCTGGTTGTGAAGCTCAGCCTAACTTTGCCCGATCCTCACAGATTGGTTGGCTAACTAAAAAAGTCAGCTCGGAATGTCAAGTTGCCCTTAGTAATGCTTTCCCAAATTGTCTGGGAATATTTATGTCCTTTTAATTGAGTTCGGAAATTTCCCTCATCGAGATAGATAAATATATACGCTACTGTACTATATTTACATATATGGTAAATTACACCTAGACCCCCTAAATATTTGGGTAATTACACATGGATCCCCTCAACATTTAAAAATTACATTAACCTCCCTTATTTTGAAATCTCTGTAACATGTGACCCCATTCCGTTAGTTTGGAGCTAACTTTGTTTGAATATTTAATGGAAAAACATTTTTACCCTCAAACTATTTTTTTTTTTAACGAAACCAGTGCAAGCAAAAGAAAACTGATTACCAGAATATCAAACACAGACATAATTCAAACCCCAGAATTGAACTTCAAATTCAACCCAAGAAAAGACCAATCTAAAAATAAAATCCTCTTTGTTCAAGTTTTTCACTATATTATTATTTTCTTCTCATTTTAGGATTGTAATTTTCTTTTAATTTCTTATCTTCTGCATTAATTCGCACAATCGTGATTAAAAATTTCTTGTTTATTCATTTCTTTATATATCCACGCACCATACACTGTATCCTTAACAAATCATCTTCTTAGATTTTCTATGCTTAAAGAATAAAAATCCTCTTTTTAGGGCTTTTTTTTCCTTGGAATTACCTACAAACCGTAGTCTGAACAAAGCCGGCTTCAGTAGAACAAAGACTTTCAACTTAATACCAGCACTTCCTCACCAACGGCGGACCCCCTTTCTCTCTCTAGATTTTCTGTCTCTAAATCTTTCAATCATGATTCCTCATTCCTTCTTCTGTAACCACCTTACTTTCTCTTTCTCTCTCTCTTCACAAAACCCTCGTTTTGTCGACTTTTTCGAACCAGAGGAGACGAAGCCAACGTTTCTCTCTTCAAAACTATTTTTTTCTTTTTTTCTTTTTAAATGAGATATATTATTGGGTAAATATTAATATATGCTAACGGATTCAGAGGCAGATTTGGACCCATATTCGTCAGAATCTTATTCTTCTTTTTTAGACCCAGTTTCCTAGGAAGTTCAACTCCGATTTGAAAACTTGACGTCCGTTCACCGCTCCTGATTCGAAAACTTGAATTGAAATTTTAGCTCTTTGTTCGTCAGTCATTAGGTCGCGAGGCTGAGGCTCTAATTGGGCTGTATATTTTGATGGATTTTGGGAGATGATTGAAGAGGAGGTGTGGTTCGGGGGTGCAAACGAAGAGGACGTGAAAGTGAAGGTGGTGGCCGTCGATGGTGGTGGCTTACGTTCAGTATATATATATATATATATATTTATATTTGTATTATTTGAATTTAATTTAATTAAGTTTGAGGGTAAAAGTGTCATTCTAGTAAATATTTTAACGAAATTAGCTCCAGACTAACGGAATGGGCTCATGTGTTACAAAATTTCAAAATAAGGGAGGTTAATGTAATTTTTAAATGTTAAAAGGATCCATATATAATTATTCAAATGTTTAGGAGGTCTAAGTGTAATTTAGACTTGTATATAATCTTTATATGATCCCCAAAACAATCTATAGATTAATAGAAATGTCACAGCCACAAGGAAAGTTGAGTATTGATAAACTTGTGCCAGTGGGATTAATAACACACCAATGAGGGTGATCAATCCGGTGAAGAAGCTGGCTTTTAATTGGGTCCATTTACAGTACTTGAGATGGACCATATATTTACATCCTGTGAACTTGACTCATGGATGATGACACATGGTGGGTCCTTCATGTTGGACTTTTGAATGTGTGAGGGCCTTTCCAAAGCTTATCGCGTACGTCTGTCCATTCTGAAGTTCGAGATGGGGCATCCCACGTTACAATATATTATAGGTATGCACCACAATATACCGACTGTGAGAGAAAGTGGAGTATGAAAAATCGAAAGTAAACTATATATACTCGTTGCGAGAGAAAGTGGAGTTTGAAAAATTAAATGTAGTTAGGTACATATCTTTTTTTTTTTTTAATTTAATGGCCAAGAAAGTATAGTTGTTTAATTGATTTAAGAAAATATTAATTCTGACCCTTTTCTTTTTTTTCTGTATATGTGTTTTTATTCGAGTAATTATCTCATTTTTGTGGAATAAGCATGCCCTCTTAATACAAGATTAGCACATTAGACCCTATAAACCACTCGTATCTATTATATTTAATTTCTACTAATTAGACACATGAATGCTGTATTTATGAATGATTTATATTCTTTTGGTTATTATAAAAAAGAATGACCTAGGAAAGACGGAATTAAAATTTATAATAAGTGGTGTAAGGTTATTTTTTAGGGTAAGCAAGAGTAAAAATAAAAATACGGTGAAGGAAAAATATATATAAAAAAAAGTATAATTTATAAAAAAAATAATAAAAATAATAAAATTTAATATAATTTTTTAATTCAATAATGAAATTACTCCTGCTAGGCCGAACGTGGGTCTGTCCAGATAGAGAATTGTATCTCATTTAAAATTTGACTAATATTAAAATTAACAATATCTTTACTTCAATAACAAACCATTATTTGTGAGAATTTGAATTTAATACTTCAAAAAGAAAGAAAAAAGGAAAAAAAAAAAGAAAAAAAAGAGATCCCTTAATGCGACCAAAAAATAGTTGCATTTGGGCATTAATAAAATAAAGTAACTTTTTGATATAATTTTGCATGGAGATGTCTAGTTTAAAAGGTTCCCACTTGTGGATGCACCTAGAGAGGGGACAAAAGGGGAATAGCACCTCTCAAGGAGACAAGAAGGTTCAATTACCTAACCAATTGAACTCAGGCCTAGTCTAGGAATTAGAAAAAAAGAAAAAAGAAAAAGGCCAGCTATTAAAAACTTAATTATTATTTTTTTCACATAATTTAAAAATTCATAGTAGACTAATTAAAGTACCTACAGCAAGACTTTTACTTGAAATAATTTCTCATAAAAATAAAATAATAAGGCTGCGATTTGGTGATTTCAATGGCTGCAATTGCCTACCCGTCAAAGATTCAACTAAAACTATTGAGTAATGCAAAAGACATTTTTAGTGGTTAGTATTCCATTTTTGTTAATTTCATATTTTTTTATGATTTAAAAGAAATTTAAAATGTAAGAGAATAAATTTAGTAATTTTAAAAAAAGTCAAAAAACTGAATAATCAAAAATTAGTTAGTAACTAATGATTACCAAACCAATGTTTGAAAAACCAGACCGTTCATCAAACAGGAAAAAAGACTAGGTCATGGGTTGGTGGTTTAACCATCGGTTCAATAGGAGTTAAACTGAAGTTGAACTGTGACGTAATAAATATATTTAAATATATAAATAAAATATCAAAATATGTTAGAATTATATTTAAAAACTTACATTTTTCCACATATTCTTCTACTTTGTTTTGTTTTATTAATAAAATGTGTTAATAAAAGATGTCCAAAAATAAAATCACTCAAAACTAACATATTACATAAGCAAAAACAAGCAAAAATAAAGAATAATAAACATTAATAGTTTAGTAAGAGAATAGTACTTCGTCACAATATAAAGCCAAATTCAATTCTAAATTAGTACATATTAGTTTCTTATATTTTATTATTCAAAAATAAGAAAAGACTGTTTTACAAAAATTGGCACCGGGTTATCAGTTTTTCATTGATTCAAAGTTCAAATGAGTTTAATTTGATCGTATTTTGGACTGTTTGACTGATTCAACTGGTTGAATCGATCGATTCAGTCTGGTTTTTAAAACATTGTACTAAACACATACTTAGTTTTTTTTTTTTTTTTTTTTTTTGGTTTTGTGAACCAAACACCACCAAAAATTATATAATTTAACATGAGATGTGATAAAAAAAAATTTTAACTTTTAGATTTTTGTGGAAAATAAATTTGGGGTTGTGAAATATGTCATCCCTCCACATGATATTCTTTATTTTGGGATATAAAATTCAATCCAAAGTTTCAATATCCTAGACCAAATATAGGACTAAAATCAACTTAATAAAAAATAGTATACTATACCTTCAATCTTCTAGTCACATTTGATAAACAAACACGGCTTAGGGGGTGGTACAATCCCTTTTATAGGAGTTGTTTGGACTAGCAAATGAATACTAAAAATTATAAAAACTTATTAATTTTTTTAAATCAAATTTCATCGTATATCACTTTTATAATAATTTTGTGTATTTTTCTTATATTTTTTTTCTCTTCCAATCGCCTCCTATTCTATAATCATGAAATGCAGCAGTAAAAGATATAGTGGTAGGTAATATTTTTCTTATCATGAAATGCAGCAGTAAAGGAAATATTGGTAGGTATTATTTTTCCTTAGAAGCAGTAAGCAGTGCTACGCACAGAATTGGCTGGAGTGCAAGTATACACAACTAAAAAGCAATGGCAACTCGAGCCTGGTAAGTCGCCTATCAGAAGAGTCAAAGAAAAAAGAACAGTAACAGAGAGAATGACAGTACCGGAGGAATTCAAAGGCAAACAATAGTGGTTAGTTTTAGTGGCTGGCAACCTAAAACAAGACAGAACGGAGCACGGAACCATCATCCCCCAAAGCAGCCCTCACACAGTAAACGCTTTTTGGGCTGAGGAAGAAAGACCACCCACCATTCTTTCATGGACTCGAGGGCTACTATCAGCTCAATGACAGTTGATTCATAATGCATCGTTAAATTAAAATTTAATAGTTTAAATATATTTACATATTTTTTTAAGTTATGAATTGTTAAAATTTTAATTCAAGAACGTACAACACATATGTTATTGAACTAACATCGAACCAATGTAACCCTCCCATTTTTCTTGCATTCCTTGTTAAACTTGACAAACCCCAACTCTCTCACTATGGGACACACTAACCCTATTCAACTGATCTGTTTTTGAAATACAATTCTTTATTTATTTATTTATTCAATTGATCTGTTTTTTTTTTTTAATAAAAAAAATAAGAGGAGATAATTGTGAGCAGCTTGGTTTGCACCTGATTATCAAATAAAAGGTTGATACGATTGGTTTACAAAATTTAGTTGACGAATGAATTAGAGAAGCAAAATGCCATACCAGCAATTTTTATATTTTCATATATATATGTATATATATATTTGTATCATGCATTAGAGGCAAAGTTAGAAATTAGATTTATGGGACACTGATTATAAAGTACATAAATAGTTTATATTTTATATACTATACAAAAATTTTATTGACAAATAAGGAGTAAAAGTCAATAATTTCTTGTTATATTAAGTGGGATGAGACCGTTAGGTATAATTGTATATGTATTATATAATTTTTTTAGTTTCTTACATGGGTTGTGCTAATTTTTTTGGATGGGCACAATTGACAATATCAATAAAAACATAAAGAAATTATAAATTATAAAAAAATACTTTCAGGGTAGGCAGGTACCTCTTGACCTTATGTGCCTCCACGCATGCATGCATTGATTATCAATTATTTTAACAGAAATGATTTACTTAATTTTTTATTATAGAAATAACAATGTCACACTTTTTTAATATAATAATATAAGAATTATTTTTTTATTAAATTAGTATTTTCCACAAGACTGGTCAAGTTTAAACTTGTAAAAGGTGGACTAAATAGGAATTTCAGCACGAGGGAGGAGTACTCAGTCGCCACCTTTGATAGTTTTAGCCTTAGGACTTATTTGGAGTGTAAGAAAAAAAAAAATTTCTTTTTTATAGTTGATTATTAGACAATTACTAAAAAATTAGTTTTATTAACTTTTTTTTTTTATGTTTGGAAATGAAAAAAAAAAAAACTATCTTTCTATAGCTAATTTTTTTAATTTATTTGTTAATTTAACAGTTTTATCTTTCAATATTTTAAAAAAATATATATATATATAATATAAGAAGATAAATTTAATCCTTTTAAAAAATATCAAAAAGTTAATAATTTCTATTCTCTAAAGTTGCCTTAGTTTATTGATTTTAAAAATCAAAATCATAAGGAAAGAAAAAAATTTGAAAAGCGTGTGGGTGTGTGTGTGTGAAGAAAGCTGTACGTTCGAAATGGTGACATAAGGTCTTGTAGACTGTACTCAGGCCATCATATCCACAATAATTCAAAGGCATCCCCACTTCCCTAATTTTGGTTGGCTTGACGGAGAATGGATAAAGAAACTAGAAATTGAAAAGTTGGGTGCGTTTGGTTTAGAAAAGTATTTTTGGTTTTCTATTCTTTTTTTTTTCTAAAGAAAAATGACATTTTATTATTATTTTATTTTTTTTCAAATATATATATATTTAAAAATACACTCTAAACCAAACAAACATGTTTTAATTTACTAAAAATAAACGACAAAATAATAATAATAATAATAAT
>QLOD02000002.1:25922941-25962463 GCA_003260245.2 Sideroxylon spinosum
TAGTGAAACTGAACACCAAACCTCTTTTACATTCAACCTCAAAGTCCATTCGTAACCTAAAAATTAAATAACATAGGATCCCTATGAATTCGACCTCCGACTCACTGAGTTTAAAACTATGACTACCCTCTTGCACTTGAGAGGTAAAAACCCGAACACATTTTAGGGTCGGTCACTTATCCTCCTTATTGACTTTTCCATACCTCTAGGGGTAGAATGGGCAATTTGTTGATTGTTTACTTTTTGTCTAACTAGCACTTTGACATTTCCTACGATCAAGGAAACTTAATCAATAGAACATCATTCAACTAAAAGCATTAAATATTTTAAATATTAAATGTGTGGGCAAAATTGGGGTGTCAACACCATTCTTTTCGACTTTAAGGTTTTATCACATTGGCTCCGAAAGATTGAAGGATGCCAATCAAATCTTCCAATCTCATCTCATCTATATTTCTCATCTCTTTGATTGTTATAACTTTTGATTCATCAGAAGAGGGAAGAGATTAAAGAATTTTTCTAATAATTGTAGGGTTAGGTATAGGCTCACTAAGATTGAAGAAGGAATTCATAATGTCTATCAACCGTCCATGAAAGTGATCGAAGGTTTCTGACTCTCCCATCCTCAATTCTTCAAACTTTGTGGTGAGTTTTTATAGCTTTGAAATTGTTACTGTAGGTTTTCTCTCATGTGTCAGTTCTAGAGTCGTACAGGCCTCTTTGGCACTTTAATGGCTAGAAATCCTTCGAAACTCATCTAGGCTAATGGTTACAAAAATTGTATTGATTGCCTTGAAGTTGTATTCAAGATTCTATGATTCTTTGTTGGTCCAAAGATCGATGGGCTTCTCTTCATCATTATCTTTGATTTTGATTATAAGAGGGCACCAACCTATTTGAACAGCATTCCAGACTTTGAGGTTCATCGACATCAAGTGCGTTGTCATACAAGCCTTCCAATAGGCAACCACCCGGGATGAGTACTTGATCCTGCTTGACGCAGTAGACCCATTGATACTAGCTTCTTAAGATCTCGGCTTTGACAGTACGAAAACTGAAAGGAGAGAACCTGCTCTGATACCAATTGAAAAAAATACGTAAAGTGTAGTATCAAATAATCAGCCAAACAAACAAGTGTGGAAAAATAAATGAACATTGGGATTTAATGTGAGAAAGCCAAAAATAGGAAAAACCATAACTTCTTTCATTACATAAGTCGGGTGAAACTTACAACCAAAAAGTTACAAAATAAAAAATCCCTCAATTCCTTGCATTGAGACTTTGCTCATATAACAATGATAAACCCTCACTATCAAAAGACCAATCTTCTTCCCTTAAAGATCACGAACACCAAAGTGTAAAGTTGTTTGGCTGAGAGATGAAGAGTACTTCTTGAAGCAATGTACGCAATTTGTATTCTCATTCTTTATCTTGTAGAAACCATAGGAGAAGGCTTAATATAGAGTATTCTAACAATCCAATTCTACATAAGATTATATAGTTTGCTACTTCCAAAATCTTTTCAGAAACTTTTCAATCTCCTTGAACGCTAGGAAGCCTTTCTTAAAGTATCTTCAACCTTATATTAGGAAACCTTCCTTAAATTATCTTCAACTTTGCATTAGAAAACTTTCCAAAAAATCTTTAAACCTATACCTTTGACACATTCGCTAAATGTCTAAAAGTACAAGTTTAAAATCATTGTTTTGTCACTAATTAGCCAACTATGAAAATAAACCTAACAACTCTAAACATCATAGTAAACTCATTGAAAATCTCTAAACTTGAAGGGAAAACTCTCAAAAAATAAACCTAGAATGTATGTACGGCCCTCTCAAGGTCTGATACAAGTTTTGTATTTATAGACAACTAGACAAAACCCTAAAATCTGAATTCTTAGGATCATAGCATCAGGATGCCATTAGGACACTAGGAGATAATGTTCAGCTCCAAAATTAAATTGTAGCCCTTCTAGTTTTCTTTCCAGCTCAAAAAGAATCACATCAATGGGATTTGTGAGTAAAAAGTTATGACCAAAACATTAATTGGGTTGCCATGTTGAACCATTTGAAGAATTATGAATTTTGCAACTTTGTAAGCTAATTTTTGGGGCAGATGGAGACCTCTTTTGAACTTGGGCTCTCATGAAAAGCGTAGGTTGGAATGTATAATTAATTTTGGGCTATCGAATCACCTCAATTGGACCCTGAAAACTCAAGATATGCCTTAAAACCTATCGTGATTAGGATTTATATAACTTTTCAACCTTGACTTTAAAGAAAATTTTCATCAGACAAACTTGAATTTTGATCACGATACATTTCTGAAAAGTTTGAGATGTCCACTTTAGCTTTACTGAAGACCACTTTTTATTTTGGAACTCATTCCACATCAAAATTGTGCATCTTTCCTATTCCAACAAGCTATTCTTGTGTATTTTCTACTAAAACTTGCATAAATGAACAAACTAACATAAATAAACAAAATTAAACTAAAATAGAAATATTAAAACACAAATTACCGATATTAGCATGGAAATTAAGATTTATTATTACACTTTCCAAGTGTGTCCACACCCCCCAACTTACACATTGCTAGAGTGTAGCGATGAAATCAGAAAAACTAAAAAGAAAACTAAAATCTTATATTCTCTTTTCTTTGGAAACACGATTGCACTTAACTATGTGCAGCAAGTCTTTTAAATCTCTATGTTTCCCCTAGTGGACAAGTGAAGTCTAGTGAAGGTTTGTAGTGAATCTACCCATAAAATTCTTAATTTAGCTCAATGTATAGTATAAGCCAATCAAATAATTCTTGGTTTAATCTCAATAATGAATAAATTACAAAATCCAAAAATTGTATAAAACCTTCTAATGCATATTAAACTTACCTAGCTCTTCAACCATTTATTTTCAAGTGTGCCAATTCATATCATTCATTCATCTCAACTACCAAGTATACCCAAAAGACTATCTCCTCGACTTCAAATCTTACATAGTTGTTCACTCACAAACAAATCACTCGAAAAGGGTTACTCTCATAGTTCATGTATGAATGCAATATCAAGTAAGTGCAATGAACCCAAATCAAGAAGTAAAAGAATTAAGATATAGAGTGTTGTATAGCTTCATGAATGGAATATATTAATGCATAATCAAGAAAACTACCATCAATCAAATGAAATAGATCAATTCTCTTATAGGTGTCTTTCACTTAAAGTCCAGTAGGTCTTTACAAATTTTTAGCTTGGCCATGGGATATTGGTTAGACGAACAAAGGATAGGAAAAATCAAAGTATATCTCTAAGGATTATAATGATAGTGCAATAAAGTACCCCATAACTTTTCTCCTTTCAACTCCTTGAATGCTAAACATTGAATCCTTATTGTTTTATTTTTCTTTTATTTTCTTCGTTTTATTTTCAATTTTTTCCATGGAACTAATAATAATGAACTCATGAAATGCTATGTCCCATTTTTTTTCTTTTTTTTCTTTTTTTAAAATGTTTTCCTTTTGTTCCACCATAATTTTTCAATTACCAACTCTTCCTTTATACACCTTGCTACAATTGTTTGCATAAGTATCCCATGACATGCAAGGGTTGGCTCACCTATATATCTAAGGCTAAAGGGTTGTAAATATGGCTAAAACAAGAAACTTCATATTTTCTTCAAAGGCTTCAAAGTAGCTCCAAGGGAATGTAATCAATGAAAAGTCAAAGACTTCCAACTGTAAGAAAGATAGCCTAACATCACTCTCTAGGTTAATAACACTTTGTCAGATGCATTGATCCATACATGTAAATCAAAAATAATATCTTGTGAATTTAATACCAAAGCAAAGTAATGTGATGAAGTTATCAAGAAAAGTGAACTAATTGCTTGGGATAAAGTTAATTATCCTTATTTATGCCTAAGTGATTTGGCAAAGTTGGTCTAAGAAAGGGGTAATTTATCAATTAGACACAAGACTTTAAAAACTTTACTAAATTTCAAACCATCTTTTTTTTGCTCCCCTCAAGAGTTTTTTAAACTCATGTATTTGATTTCTAATAGGCTTATCATCTACCATTTTGTAATTTTTAAAATTAGAGATTGTGAACTTATTGATTCTAGCATCTCTTATTCCATATTCAGCCTCTAATGTATCCTAAAGTTCTTTAGCATTTTTAGTTAT
Organism: Sideroxylon spinosum; assembly: GCA_003260245.2. Lineage (NCBI taxonomy): Eukaryota > Viridiplantae > Streptophyta > Magnoliopsida > Ericales > Sapotaceae > Sideroxylon > Sideroxylon spinosum. The sequence goes on from QLOD02000002.1 coordinate 25,927,118, forward strand.
GTTATTATGGTACACATCTAGTTTGATACTATAATTGGCCATATACACATCCAGTTATTATGGTACACGGTTCTTCTATGGCAGAGATAAGGCCTAACATAGTTGGCCATTATTTGATTTCCCTTTGCCACCTACAAAGTGTTTGCCATCAAAGTTTTCAAATTTAAAATTGTTGGCCTCTCTTATCCTTTTCATTTTTTTTAATGTTTTAGGCTAGATAGAGATTTAAAATTTTGTTCAAAGCAAAAGTACAAGAGTTTCCCTTTAAATGATTCTACAACTTTAAGCAATACATTAAAAGAAATTAATAACATGACGTAAATGAATTTTAATTAACAGTGAACTTAATAATATAACCAAATGTCAATAGCAAATAACCAATAAACTTCTAAATAATAATAGCTCCAAAGAAAACCAAATTGTTAAATTAATAAAAAAAAAAAATCAAACTATATCAAAATTGCGAATAGTTGATTGTCAGATGCAAAGGATAATTTATTATTTTAATTCATTTACAAAATAAAATTGTTTAATATAAAAACAAACTGAACTAAAACAAAATATTAGTGGGGTTACTATAATTAACCAGAATATCTTAAAGATAGATTAATGAAATGAATTATCAAATTAAACTTCTATAGTAGTGTTATCTGTACAAAAATACTAAAACAATGTAGTTTTTCTCTCCTGCTCTCCTTCACTCTCAGCCTACGTGGCATACCTCTTTACTCTTCCTTTCACTTTTTTTTTAATAGAATGTTGAATTATTTTTTAACTTCTTTGTTTCCCTCTTTTTTCTTTTTTTTTTTTTTCATTTTTCTTATTCACAAACTGTTGTTTCTTTGCCCGACATCGCTAAAATATTGCACCTACACTTTTACTTTTTCCTTTAAAAACACTAAAATTGTGATAATATGATTTTAACAAATATAAAAGAACTCATGGGTTTTGAAAAAGGATCCCTTTGCTTTGGTTCTAAAATGGGACCCACTTACTTTTAAATTTCATATTAATGAACTCATAGGTTTCGAAAAAAGGATCCACTTACTAGGGTTCTGGAAAGGGACCCACTTGCTTTTAAATTTCATATAAATGAAAATATGGGTACCAAAATAGTTGTAAAATCTATACATTTCAAATATGTTAATAATTAAATTAAAAATACAAATAAAAATAGAATTAAACTAAAAAAACACAAATAAAAATTTTAAAATTTAAAATTACTGAAAATTAATCAGACTCTGGGGTAGTTATTTTTATAGATAATTTTTAAATTTAAATTAATCACATGAACTATATTTGTTTTGTTTTATAAAGGACATACGATTAAAATAATATATTTTATTTGATTTATTTCTATAAAACCAATTAAAAGTTTATTATCAAATCCTACGTGGCACTTAATATATTCATCATTCTATTTTATTTTTTTAATTTTTACAAATTTTTAAATAAAATTAGTCTTGGGAGTGATTTTTTCTAGGATCTTATTTTAAATTTTAATTGGTCAAGTTGCTCATAATTTTAAATTAATAATATTTATAATTCAAGTTATTTTATGAAATGAATCTAAAAATCATTAATAAATCATGTATGGTACCTCCTTATTCATCATTTTATTTTTTTTAATTTTACAAATTTTTGAATTAGATACCATTTTCTCAGTTTTTGTTATACTGTTTGTTCAAATTCATAAATTTCTTACTTCCTTTTGTCCCGCATCAGTAGATGACAACAACTTAATTTTTTTTCTTTGATCTATGAAGTTAGATTGTGACAAATTCATCTAATCTAAATAAGGCCGAAGAACATCGTTCATTAGCAGCATAAAGGTTATAGGTGCGTTGGCCTTGCCATAATAGGGCCACTATGGTTGTGCAATGTGATCATCATCAATATAGAATGAACACATGGGTTTCTTAAATGAAATCTGCCTATTCATTCGTTGCAATTGTAAAATTTACAAAACAATTAATTCGGGTTGGAAAACTATTAAAAATTATTAAAAATTATTTATATTCAAAAATATAATTTACCTTACAATAACAACTCTCATTAAACCTTAAATTTAAAAACACAAAAAATGCCGAAATATTATTTAAGGCAGTGAATAATTTTTCTTTTTTTAAAAAATTTCCAAATTTAAATTTGAGTTGGTCATTTTGATAAATTTTAACCTGAAAAAATACGTGAAGCATAATATTAAACAATCAGCCAAACAAACAAGTGCAGAAAAATAATGAACACAGGGCTTTTAACGTGAAAAACCCATTCAGAAAAAATTACAGATTTCTTTCACTATGTAAGTCGAGTTACACAGTTACAACTACAAAGTTACCTAATTAACACCCCTCGATTCCTTGCGTTGAAGCTTTTCTCATATCTAATGATGAACCTCACTAGCAAAAAACCAATCTACCCCAGAAGATCACGAACATAGCTGTGTGAAGTTGTTTGGTTAAAAGATGAAAAGAACTCTTGAAGTAATGTAGTAACTTTTTATCTCACTTTCTCTGTTTTGCAGAAACCTTAAGAGAAGATCTCTATTTATAAAGCATTCAAGCAATTTAATCCCACATATAATTATATAGTTTCTTACTTTCAAAATCTTTTGGGAAACTTTTCAACCTCCATGAATAACGAGAAACCTTCCTTAAAATATTTTTAACCTCCTTAATCAATAGGAAACTTTCCAAAAATCTTTCAAACCTATACCTTTAACACCTTAGCCAAATGCCAAAAAGTACAAGTTTAAAATCATGGTTTTGTCATTAATTTATCGATTACAAAAATAAAAATCTCCCTCTTTCCCATTTTTTTGACAAAAAAATGCTCCTATATACAATCTATAAAAATTACAACTTTTCCTAATATTTAAACTTAATCAAAATAAACTCCCTCTCAATATGTGAACTTGTGAGCCCCCCACTTGATCAATGTTCCATATAAACCTACACATCTAAAACACCTTGTAAAAAGCATTAAGTTTAAAACGATACAATCAAACTCCTCCCCTCCTTTCTTTTTGTCATGAAATTAACAAATATTAAATTAAAAAAATAAAGAGTGAGAAGGATGGAACATGAGTCAATAAAGATAAGGAAAATGAGAAGACATATACAATAATAAAAAACATGCAAACAATCTAACTAAATAACCAAATTATCTAATCCACCAAAAAAATTAAAAACCAACGTCCAATAGATTTCACAATCAAAATTATCCTAAAGTCTCCCCCATATTTTTCATGGCATGGCATTATAATCAAAATAAACACAAAAATATCACAGAATTTAGAAATTTTGTCTCTAGTACACCTAATGAGTTATCAGCTATCCAGTCAAATAGTTAGTGACCAGTAGGTTTAAAATCCTACAAAATTCACTAAGTTGGGTGCCCAAAAAAAAAAAAAATTAAAATACCATAAAAGAAAATAAAATAAATGAGTTGAACCAAGTTTGAGCAAATAAAATGTTAATTCACACTTCAATCATCTCACACATTATTTTAACTATGTTCTTGGAGATTAAAAAAATTAAAGTAATTAAATAATCACTAAGATATGAACTTGTAATAATTAATATCTCCTAACATAACACCATATAATGTTCAAGGCTATACAAATGATACTCTAAGTGCATGTGTGATTTTAAGAATCATCAAAGTAAATACAATAGAATACTAAAATTATAAATGCCGGGATAGAATGCTCTTCAAAGGCCATAGGTTGTAACTGGGAAAACAATTAAAATGAATTCACCCATTTTCAACTTATATGTCCAAATATATATATAATTCAGCAACCTAATGTGCATGACAGCTTTCACATGTTTATGGCTAGGTATCTATTCCCTTAAATCGTCTTAACCCAGAGGATAGGTAGCAATTCATTAAATTGTACCTAGTAAGAATCAATCTGTGTTTTAAAGAGAATCACAAGCATAAAAAAGAACACTTAATGTGTGTCATAAGAAAAAATGAAGTGAAGCAATTAATACATATTAATGGTGTTCAATCCATTTATTCTAAAATTCCAAGAATTAAAAACAATAATAGCACATGATAAATAAAATGTAAATCAAGAACTTATCATACTTCCTCTTAGTCCAAGAACCTTTATTTATTTATTTATTTTAAGTGATAAACTTAGCCTAAGTCGTGGCACACACACCTAGGGAACTCTGAAAGAATTCAAACCTAAGGTATTAGAGAGGTTAAGAAAAGGGTGCTATAGAAACATGCTTTCAACAAAAATTACCAACATATACAAAAGACAAGGGCAATAGAGAATAAACAAAAACAAAGAAAGAGAGAGAGAGAGAGAGAGAGAGAGAGAACAAATCACTACTCCTAAAACTATGCCATAGGTAATTACAGTTTGGGAAAAAAAATAATCATTAAGCACACCCTAGCCTATGCCATACTTAAGTATTTATCATCAATTTTTACCCCTTTTACATGCCTAGGGGCTTTACATGTATTTAAATCATCATTTCTAACCCAAACGGCATGGATTTTTATTTGTGGCTTCTCAGCTTCAAATACCTTTTTATTAGGTGTGATGGTTTTATTGAAATATTAAAAAAAAAAATTTTGGTAAAAATCTCATCTCACTGCCCTAAGAGTAAAAAAACATAGAGTCAAAAGAGGTAGGGTAGTCTTGATGAATTTAAAATCTATTTGACATTTTTGGATAAAAACTTCTATTTTTGTCAAGATAATTTCTAGGCACACCATAACTTAAAGCAATTTGGTCAATTATGACCACGCATTCCATAGTGGTGGCAAATTAGAACGAAAGGTGATTTATTAAATATACCTTGTGACTTACTTTTTGCCTGCTGGGATAGGACTTGAATCTTTTCGAGCTCTTTCTTTTGTGAAAGAGCAAATGTGGAGCCTTGATTGGTAGCATTAGATAGTTGTGTAAAAGCCTTCATGAATGCCTTTGGAGCCTTATTTGATTTATTATCCTTTGAATCATTTGTTTCAATAAATCCTAGTCCCCACCTATATATTTCAATGTCTTGTACTCAGCTTCGAGCTTGTATAAGGAGTCCTCTACTTCACTGTGTCGAGCGATAAGATTTTTACACTTGCTAACAAGGGTCTCATTTTCCTTCTTTAGGACTCGACTTGCTACTTTCAACCTGCTATTTTCTTTTAACAAATTTTGGTTAGTTTGATTAATATAATATTTTTTTATCAATAATTTATTCATCATTATCAAAAGAGGAAGAAGAATGAATTGAATTAACATTTGAAGACTCAATAATGTTAGCAAGACTATTTTGAGAGGATTTAGAGTTACCTATATCGTTATAGAATTTAGTAATACCTGATAAGTTCTTCTAATCTAAAAAAGTCATGAAGCCTATGAAGTTGCTAGAGGAGTCATCATCTTCAGATTCTATTTTTGTAGACTCCTCTTCAGAATTATTCTAAATAACATTGAAACTCCTTTTTGATTTCTAATTCTTCTTTTGATTAGGGCAATCATGGGAGATGTGGCCATAGCCATGACACTTGAAGCAATAGATTCCTTTATTTTTTTTGAACCTCCTTGTTTACTTTCACTATTCTTACTAGAGTTGGAGGGTTAACACTTCTTTTCAGATTTGTTGAAGGAATTCTGTTGCAAAGGGTTGGACTTTCTTGCTTATTCACTTTTAAATAGGCACTTTAGTTTCCTGGCAAGAAAAGCAATTTCCTTATCTTCCATGTCAGAATTGTCGTAATCTACAAGACTTTCTACTTTTTCTTTGATTTCTTTGAGAGCTATCTCTTTTAACCCTTTTAGTTTTATTTTGTTGGCTTCGAAAGTTTCAAGAGAGCCAACCAAATCTTCTAATCTCATCTCATCTATATTTCTCATCTCCTCTATGGTTGTTCCTTTTGATTCATAATATGAGAGAAGAGATCGAAGGTTTTCTTAATAATTTTAAGATTAGGGATAGGTTCACCAAGATTAAAGTAGGCATTCCCATTGTCGATCAATCTTCCATAATAGTGATCAAATGTTTCTAGTCTCCTATCCTCAATTCTTCAAACTTTATGGTGGGTCCTTACAGCATCGATCCTTTTACCGTAGGATTTCCCTCATGTGTCAGTTGTAAAATCTTCTAAGCCTCTTTGGTGTTTCGATAGCTAGAAATCCTTCAAAACTCACCACGTCTGATGGCCATAAAACTTGTGTTGATCATCTTGAAGTTGTATTCTGTATTCTCTAATTCTTTCATGTTCCAATGATTGATGGACGTATCTTCATTGTTAGCTTCGATTTTGATTGTAAGAAAGCTCCAACCTCTTTGAACTACATGACTTCAATGTTCATTAACATCAAGTGTGCTATTATATGAGCCTTCCAACAAGCATAATTGGAACCATCGAACCAAAGGGGATCAGTAATTGATCCTCCTTCACGTGGTGGATCAATTCATTCTAGCTTCTAAAGATCTCGCCTTTAAAAGTATGAAAACTGAATAGGCGAATCTACTCTGATACCAATTGAAAAATACATGAAACATAATATGAAACAATCAATCAAATAAACAATTCTAGAAAAATAAATGAACACAAGGATTTTAACATAGAAACCCAAATTAGGAAAAAAACCACAAATGTCTTTCACTATAAAACTTGGGTTACAAAGTTACAAGTTACCCAATCAACACTTCTTGATCCCTTGTGCTAAAGCTTTGCTCGTATGATGAACTCTTACAGTTAAAAAACCAATATTCAACCCCTGAAGATCACAAACATAGATGCGTGAAGTTGTTTGGTTAAGAGATGAAGAAAAATCTTGAAGTAATGCAGCAGCTTTTTGTCTTGTATTCTTTATCTTCTAGAAACGCTAGAAAAGGTCTCTATTTATAGAGCACTCAAATAATCCAATCCTATATAGGGTTCTATATTTTCTTGCTTCCAAAATCTTTTAGGAAACTTTTCAACCTCCTTGAATTAGCAAACCTTCCTTGAAATATTTCCAATCTCCTTAAGGAATAGAAAACTTTTTAAAAATTTTTCAAACTTATACTTTTGAGACCTTAACCAAATGCCTAAAGTATAAGTTTAAAGATGTTATTTTGTTCACTAATTTTCCAATTACAAAAATAAATCTAACATAGCCAATTATTAATAATTAATTTTTAAGTTATTTTTACAAATCTATATTATTTATGTATACATATATCAAAGTTGTGCAACCCTTTATTTAATGTCATTAACCAAATCATATGTGCATTTTCCCTATTTATCACTCTACCTTTAAGTTTCAGAAACTTTCGCATAAAATGCGCTATTTCTTTTATTTTTTAGTACTCTTTTTTCTATTTTTTATTTCATATCGGTACATGACCGCAACTACATTTTTTATTTTGTCCGTATAACTACAATAGTTGTATTATATAACTATAAGTAATGTGGAATGAACTAATGAGTTTCTAAAATGGACACAATTTCCTATTAATTTACTATCCTTTTAAAATTTACATATTTAAATAATTAATTAGGCTTGAAAGAAAATAAAAATGTTAATTAAATTTAAGACCCTTCTTATAATAACAACTATTTGCATATTTCCAATTTAAAATACCAAAAAAAATGCCTACTATTAATTAGGCATGGAAGTGCCTAAATATTAACTAGGCAAGAGACTAATTTTTTTTTTAAGTTCAATTTTGAAGTTAAATTAATCAAGTTGATCCTTGGTTGAAAACTTAATTAATAATACTCAATATTTTGATCTATTTTTATAAAGTATAACATACAATGAACAAAAATAATTTTTTAGTTTGATTTTTTATGGAATCAGTTAAAAATTATTTTAATAAAATTAAGATTAATAGTATTTCTAACTCAAGCTAATTTTGCAAAATGAGCAAAGAGTTAACAAAATAAAAACAGATATATAAATTAACAAAAAATTTAAAATAAAAAATAGATCAGGTCGATTGGGTAAATTTGTTACTTAACATATATTTTTAGAATAAATTTTAATTGGGTCAAGTAAAAATTTGATAAAATATAAACTTTTGGTATTCATATGAAAATTGGCTTTGATCAACTCCATCGACTCACTAATATTAAAACAAATAAAAAATCACCCAATAACTATTTGTCTATAAAAAAATATTATACAATTATGTGTATTGCACGAGTTAACACTAATAGATAAAATAGAATTGTATTTTCAATCAAAAACAATCACTTAACAATGACATAGTGCACGACTGAGAATCTATTAAATCTCTAAATCTCTATCAAGCATCAAGTTCTGTAAATGTTTATTCTTATCCGTTTGTTGCCTACTTCACAATCATTTGCTCTTCCACCAAAAAAAAAAAGAAAAAAAGTTTATTAGATGATCCTCTCCCTAATAGTGGATAGATCACCTCCACATGCACGGTTCACTTAATGGGTTTCAAGTAAGGAAGCCTTTCTGATGATGACACTTTATATGTATATGTATTAGTGTGTGTATATATATTTGAATATCTTAAAATCAATCCTAGCTAATAATTTCAAAAATTAATCTCTCACTCAGAATCTTATCCTGGTTTAGAAAAATCTTGGTTTATTATATATAACTCATAAGTTGTTTACTAAAGGATGACATTGTATAGAATGAAAAGGTTTTACTTAGGGATGAAGATATGAATTAAGGTTAAAAAAAAAGATACATATTTACTTAAAATTATAAGTGACTTTAGATTGTTAGAACTTTATGATTTGATAACACAAAATAATAAAGAATGACATTTATGTATATAAATATATATATAACCGGATCGATAAAGATATATAAAAGTTGCCAGTAAATGGTGAGATTGAGAGGCGCATGAAATGCTATTATAAAGTTATTGATTCTACCTTAGCGAAGGTACTATTGAATTGCAGTAGCTCTAAGATTCAACCCCATTACTTGCAATGGCTCCAACATCTAACCCAGATTGCTCACAGTTAATCTCCTCGGAAGTCATGTCTACTGAGAGAATTTGAACAGTTCCAGTCTTTGTTGCCCTCAGAGGTCACATCTTTGTTACCCTTAGAAGTCACATTTGTTAGGAGAATTTGACCAGTCTTTGTTACCCACAAAAAAAAAATTGATAGAGTATAAAATAGATCGAGAGAGAAGAAGATATGGAAACAAGTTTTGTTGTACTGAATACAGGAGAAAAGTCCTAATTTTATAGGACTGATGGTTTATAAGGAACTAGAGTTATCTAAAACTATCAAATCCTTAGAAGGTATTTTCCTAAGTGATAGACATAAGAATACTACAAATTAAAGCTATTCAAATTCTTAGGAAGTCTTATCCTGGGCGATGGACATACTAAGAAAGACATTGTAAGATAAAAGAAACTAAAACTTTAATTAAAATCAATAAAATAAATTAGAGGATAGTTTTGAAACTTTAAAAGAATTATATTTCCAACATTTTTAACTTTTTGTAGGTTTCAAAAATGACCATTCTAATCCTAAACTTGAATTAAAACTCTATTTTGATCATGAATAGCCAATTTAAAAGAATATAACCTAACACAAGTGTAAATTGGTAATTTCAAACATAAACGAGTGGGATTCTTTGTAAGAAAGAGTATTGTAAATTTCAAAATAAATAAATTTGATATTAAATTATATTAAAGTAGTGAAATGAATGTAAAGAACGATTTATAATAATTAGTATAAAGTAGTGAAATGAATGTTGGAACCAAATAATATCAAAGATTTGAATTAAATTTTTTTTTGTGGTGATTTTAAATTCATTATAATATATTATGTTAAACTAAGCAAATGACGACAACTAGACTAAACGAAAAAGGAAGCTTTTAATTAAAATTTTCTTTTTAATAATTAACACAAAATCCCTATATATTTCAAATCCATCAATACAAATGCAAACCCAAATGTTGATGACCACCTAACTTTTGGATTTAGAAATGCTTGAAAATTTTGAATCCATAACAACGGTTTCATACATAAAAAAATAAAAATTTACATATTTGATAATGAAACAAAAGCATATTTTCCTTGTCATCTTTTCTTTATGACAAGCAAATATGAAAATGCAAAATATCTGTCCAATGATAAAGCTTATCTTAGACTGTACCCAATTTATGTATGCATGTGTAAGCTGCTGCCTAAGCAAAATCCTACAAACAAATCAATGAGAAAATGTTCATACATTATATATAAAGAAAAGTCTAGCATCAGGTGCAATTATTGTGACGTGAGGGCGGTCCAAGTGTGCTAGTCACATGCTAAAGGCGCTCTAGTTAAAATATTACAATATATTATGCTTGCTGCGGGTTTTCACTTAGAGCATTATTTGCCACTCAAGTCATTCCAAGTTCAGTTATCCATTCAGACCTTTTCTTTTCATCCTCCTTAACCCCTGCAGTTGCAATGACGTCTGAAGTATCTTCATCCATCCTTCCAATTTGGCAGAATTCACGCAATGTTAATTCGTTCGATTTCTCTGTTTTCATTTTCTTATTGATTTCCAAGTCGTGTAGTTTCGCCAAATGCTTCCAACTTTCTAAGTGCTGCTTGAAAGCAACTTCATAGGTGCATCAAATTTAGCAGAGTTCACAATGCAGCTTCGAGCTCGTCTTTTCTCCTCCGATTCTTGTGTTGATTTCGAACATTTGTCGTTTATCCTTGTGTTTTTAACCACCTAAATGCTGTTTGAAGTTCAAAGTGCCTGAATAGGGGCACTTGATAGAGGTTACGGAAAAACTTCCATGCTGGATTTTGAAGTATCTACCGGGAGGGGGAGGAGCAAATGTTGGGATTCCCATATGATTGTAAGCAAAGCTGATAGTCAGTATATAAGTGTAAGGGAAAGCTAGACCCAAGACTACCCAACAATTGGTATTAGAGCCCAGATATAACATCAATTTCAACCCATCAAAAGGAATGAGTTGTCTTTTTCTCTAACCGAAGTGTGAAGGGGGAAATTGATGGCATTCCCACATCGATGGTAGAACCGATGTGTGAAGGGGAGAATGTTGGAATTCCCATATCGATTGTGGAACAGACTGGCGGTCAGTATATAAGTATGAGAAAAAGTCTCTAAGTTTGATGAGAGAGGTTCAAGACCACGCAACAACAAATATTGGAGGTTCTTGTGTGGTACCCTTCTATCTACACCTCAGGGTACGAATGACAATATCAGACACAATTCAATAACTAATTTAAAAAAATTAATTATTTAATATATTCATCAAATTTTAATAGATGCAAGTATAAACATGAATACACATGATTATAACTTGACAACGACATGTGAATATGAGCTGTCACCCTATCCTAGGGGCATGGGCAGAGCTAAATGGAGGTAAAGGGGGCAAATGACGCACTTGATTTTTGGATTTAAAATTACTAAAATGCCCCTGTATTGGTATTTTAGTTTTATTAAAAAATTAAATTAATTTACGATTTAGATATTTTAGCCTTAATAAAAAAATTTTAACATTAACACAAATTGTTTGTTTTTTTTTTTTTTAACATAAAAAGGAGTTTACAAGATTCAAACTGAAGTATTTTTTTGTGGAATAAAATACATTCTCTCCCTACATTATTAAATACTTTTGTGTACGATATTAATAAAATAACATATAACATAATGAATTTTATAACTAATAAAATTTAATAATTATTATATATGTACTCTTTTGTAATGAGAGACATCTCTAATTAATCTCAGATGTTGTTAAAAAATCAGTTGAATCATTAAATTGCGAATAGTATATTCATCGGTTTAATGTACAAAGATAATTTTCTCTTCTTATAGAAACAACATCATTTCTCTCGTACACTTTAAGTACTCATGCCCCCTTCTGAGTGAAAATCTTAGATCTGCCCTTGCCAAGGGGTATATACTAGGATCTATACTTGCATTCGGACTTGAATTTGGAGCTTGCTCTGGCCATGGACTTGGCTTTGTACTTAGAACTGGAGAAGGCAATGGATACGACAAACTCATGCTTTGAATTTAAGAAGGCATTTTGCATGATGAACTTAAAATGGTAATAGGGTTTAGATGTGAAATTGGGCTTAAGTTTGGTTTCAAATTTGGACCTGGATTTTGACTGCTGAAAGATGGCACCTGCTATGATCAACAATTTACAAACAACCTAATTAGTGTTTAATGCAAACCAAACCAAATCAAACTAAGCCTTTTCCCACTAGTTGGGGTTGGCAATATGGATTTGACGATGCTAATCAGATCTATTTAGGGTCATGTCCTCCGTTAGATTCACGTAAGCAAGGTCATGTTTAATAGTTTCTTTCTGATTTCTTTTGGGTCTCCCTCTCCCTCTCCTACTCCTAGCAATCTCCATGTTTTTACACCTTCCAACTGGTGTCTCCGTTGGATGTCTTCTAATATGGCTGAACTTTCTTAATCAATCTTCTTCCATTTTATCTTTAATTTGTGCCATTCCTACTTTGCCCTTAATCTCCTCATTCCTAATCGTATCTCTCCTTGTTATCCTGCATATCTATCTTAGAATTCTCATAACTGCAACAACCATCTTTTGAACATAGTTGTGCTTTACTACCCAACACTTTGATCCATATAACAATGCTAGTCTTACCGTCACCTTATAATACCTTCCTTTTTATCTTGAGGGGGACTTTCCAATCACATAAGACCCCTGAAGCATTCCTCCATTTGGTCTACTTGGCCTGAATCTTATAACTTACATCAGTATCAATCCCTCCATCCTATTGCACTATAGATCCAAGGTACCTAAAGTTTTCTTTTTCTACAATCTTTTGTGTGTCCAAACTTACTTCTACGCTATCAATTGTCTGACTTTGACTAAAGTTGCATTCCATGTATTCCATTTTGCATCGACTTAGCCTAAACCCTTTTATTTTTAACATTTCCCACCATAATTCTAGTTTAGCATTCACTCCTTCTCTCGTCTCATCTACTAAAATAATGTCATCTGTAAATAACATACACCACGGAACCTCTTCCTAAATATGTGTTGTAATCTTATTCATAACTAGGGCAAACAAGTAGGGGCTTAACAGTAAGCCTTGGTGTAGACCAATCATGATAGGAAACTCCTTAATCTCTCTGCCAGTCATCCATATAGATGTTATGGCTCTATCATACATGTCCTTTATCATCTTAATATATGCAACACACACTTCTTTCTTTTCTAATACTCTCCATAGAATCTCTCTAGGAACCCCGTTATAGGCCTTGTCCAAATTAATAAACATCATATTTAAATCTTTTTGTCCTTCTCTACACTGTTCTATTTACCTCCTCAAGAGAAATATAGCATCCATGGTTGATCTCCCATGCATAAAGCGAAATTGATTCTCTAAAATGTTTGTTAGTGATTAATCGACAACAAAAATCTACTAAGAAATTATAACTTTAAAGAAGAAAGAAAATGACTATTTTCTGATTTCTTGTTGTTTTGATTATTTCAAAATCAGAACAAAGTTCATAACAATTTCCATTTAAGTTCAAACTTGTGTATATATGCTGCAAAAAAAAAATTAAAGTTTTAGGATCTAAAATTTTGGACTACAAAGTGACTCCCATACTACCTATTATAATTTCAATTTGTAAACCTAACAAACATCCAACAAACCCACACACACAGAGAGAGAGAAAGAGCTTTTGAATACCTCAAAAAAAATAAGATTCCTCAGGTTCCTGAGTAGTTAATTAGGTGATGTAGTGAAAGTTTTTTTTATTATTATTATATACTCAACTCAACTCAATTATACCTTATTATACCCGATGGCCAAGATTGATGGTAAAATTGGGCTCTGATATCACTTGTTGAGAATTTAGGTCTCCCAAATCATCCCCCTTAGGATATACCTTTGGCAAAATGTTAAGAAGAATACAGAAATAAATAACAACACAATAATTTATGTGGAAAACTCCCAAATTAGATAAAAAGCATGGGTACTCAAAGTAAAAAATTCATTATGTGAAATTTTGTTTTACAATCACACAATTCTTCCTCTCACCTAATAACCCAAGATACCCATAAAGTAATTTCCTATGTAAGTTTTGACTCTTACCTCACAAAAGCGAATTTTAACTAGAGTCTTAATTTGCTAACCATAGATTTGATCGATGCGTCTTTACTTAAAGAAAATGAGCCTTTATTTATAATCTTGCAAGGTCTCTCTCCTTCTGTGAGCAAACTGATGTGGGATTCTCAAAGAAGCCACCACACCAACAATTTTCACCTTGGTGACTTTAATTGGTCCCATATCTAACCTTCACCTCCAGGAGAATATTTTGAAGAAAAAGCTCCACGATTAGTACATAATATTTTACATTTATACCTTTTTTTAATATGCTAATTGTACAAAAAGTATTCACTTAAAAGTTAATTTCAATGCGTATTTCTCATACATTTGTTTTTTTGTTGATTGTAATTTTCAAGACTTAAATTTAGGCAATTGGAGGCCTAATCAACATAAAAATGCAAGTGAAAAAGCCCCATGTGAATGAGAGGTAAAAAGAGAAAGAAAAATAGGTAAAAAATGAGAAAGAAATAAAGAATGGAGGATATGGTGTAAATAAGGGTTCAAACAAGATTTCAGGTTCAAAAACTTTTCTAAGGCATGAAGATGATGCAAACAAGGGTTCAAACAAGGTTTCATTTTCAAAAATTGTCTAAGGCATAAAATGGTACAAACAAGGGTTCAAACCATACCTTGTTTGTATCCTTGTTCAAACAACAGTGGGTGAATCAAGGTTAAAGCTTAAAATTTTTCTAAGTAACAAGCCATATTACAAACAAAGATTCAACCATGCCTTGTTTGCATCCTTGTTCAACAAATAGTGGGTAGCTTAACTTTAAAGCTTCAAAATTTTCCAAAACATGAGAATATGATGCGAATAAAGGTTCGAGTCACACCCTGTTTGCACCCTTGTTCAAACCATACGGGTTTCCTGTACATCATTATGATTCTCCACTCTTTTTAAGGGCTCTTTAGTTAGTCCAAATAATTAGTTGTACTATAAAAGGAGAGGATCTGCAAAGAATTAGAAAAAAAAAAACATTCACATACATAATTAGAGTCAGAGTAGATATATATAGTTCTAGAGAGAGAACTTAGATCTTGTTTGGTAAGATAGAAAATTTCATTTTCCTTTTCAATTTCTCTTATAAACATATTTCAATTCAATACAAGTTTGAGTTTTTTTTTTTTTTGTACTATGAGTTAGTTGTTCTCTTGCTTGGATTCAAATTAAGGAGAGTAGATGATGTATATGGACTTTCATGGTATTTTGCTTTCCCCCTATCTGTTGGTTTTCTAGAAGAAATTCTTTGCACAAACTTTGTTCTAGAAACCATAAATATGCTGCCTTTATATTTTTGGCATGAGCATAAGGAGCCTCGGGCTTATCTTGAAAATTTTGAGTTGGCATGTATGCAAAGAACTAATAGTTACTTAGATTATACTTTTGTGTTTGATTTTTTTCCCTATATCTTTGCATGAGGTTGCTTTAGATTGGTAAAATGCTATTAATTCACTTATTCAGTCTTGGAAGAATTTGCCGAATGCATTTTTTATTCACTTTTCCACCGTCCATTAGTCATACATCCTTCAATTTCAATTAAAATCTTTTTTTATAAAAAAGAGGGTGAGATGTTCTATAAATATAGGGAAAGGTTCAACAATATTTTACAATCTTACCTAAGCCATCGTTTAAAGTTGGTGTGTAATTTAAGTTGCTTCTTTCATGGTTTGTGTGCAGACACACGTCACACTCTAGATGAGATTCTTAATCTTACACCATATTGGGATGTGTGCCCTAAAGTCATATATTAAATGATGAACTGCTTTTATTTTAATAAAGAGTTCTGATTTAGTTTATCTAAAGTTTTTTTATTTCTTATGGACGTATGTCTTTCATGTGATGAATGTAATCCTTAATTGATTAATGAACTAGATTCATGTGCACGAAAGCTTTTCATGCACAAGAGATATTGATGTAAGTATAAATCAATCAAGATTTATTCGTAGTCAATGATGAGATAGGAACATCTCAACTAAAAGACTATAAAATTTTAGATGGTGACCAACATAGAATGATTAGAATAATAGTTCTTAAAATATGGAGGGATGTATTAATTAGAATTAGATATTTTCTTCTAATTGTTTCTATATCTGGTGAAAGGGCTTAATTATAGAAATTAAATAGTGGACAAGTTGTTTTATGAAATTATTTCATTAAACTGGGGTTGGAGTTCAATTATACCTTTCTAGTCACGCCAGATATAATTATTAGGGGATGTATTCGTAATTATTAGGGGATGTATTGTCTCCGGTGTTACTTACATTTGGAGCTTACCCATCCTCGGTCTAATATATGCATAAAGAAAACATTTTATCAATAAAGCCATTTGGTAAGACTCGGGATAGGATAGGTGTTGGATGACTCTTCTCCTCCATTTTCTTTTGTAATTAGTAGGTAGATTTTTATTTTTCTTATTTTATTCTTTCTTGTTAGTTTAAATTTTTATTTTTTTGATTATTTTTATTTTTGTTTAATTACTGATTTTTTCTTGTTTTGTTTTTCCTTTATTTTATTTTATTTCTTTTTATAGTTCTTCATTCCTTTAAATAAGAAAGCTCATGAGGTAATATCATTCCCCTACTTTTTTTCTTAATCTTGCACTTTCATTTTGGTACTTAATGATTATGTATGCTTGTTGTTGGAAGTGTGTGGAATCTAGGTTGAAGGTAGATTGGGTGATGCCTTGAGTAGTTTAAATAATGGGTGCATGTTTGACTTCTACTTATGCTTAGTTGATTGAATTGTGCCTCAAATGGCTATGATTTTATGCTCTCCATTAAGCTCACTTTCACATTACCACCCACATTTGCTTCGTGGTTGTTACATTAAAGACAATTTACAATTTAGGTTAGGGATAGGGTTCGCTTGATGATATTTATGCTTTTATTGAAAAAATTATCAATTTCTTTTTTTTTTTTTAAATTTGAGTATATTTGAGCTTAGTTGACTTGACTTAGCATGAATTAGACCATGCATGTCTCTTTTGATTGGTTTTATTTTAGTATTTTTCCATGAGAGTAATTAGTGATTTGGTTTCAATATTGAATAAAGTGCATGATTCAAGTTGAGTATATAATTTCCTAATGCCTTGAGAACATGTCCTTTGAGATTATTGGATGAGTGTGTTGAGGATTGTTGTTCATGAGATTTGGTTACTTGAGTATGCCATGATGTAGGTGGAGACTTAAACCCTATTATGTGAGCTTTTGAGTCTTATAGTTATTTTTGAGGGTTACATTCTTCATCCTCTATCTTTTGTTCATATCACTAGTTTTTGAATAGCTTCATCACACTTACTTGTTTTAATCTCAATGCACACAAGGCCATTGACTTACATGAGTGTATCAATGCATCTTATGAGTTGTTGTGACTCTAGGGAGTGATGTTAGGCCAACTTTCATATTTTTGGAGCCTTAGTCCTTTCATTTGATTAAATTACCATTGGAGCCAATTTGAAGCCTTTTGGAAAAAGAAAATGGATTTTCTTTGATTTTATAGTCACACATATGACCCTTTAGCCCCATTTATATATTTGAGCCAACCCTTGCATGTCATTGGATGTTAGTGCATCATTGATTAATATAAATGGGTGTTGTAAGGATGATGACTGAAATTGGAAAAAATATGCTTGGAATGAAGAGAAATTCACTAAAAAATGAGAAAAATAAGAAAAACAAAAAAGAAAAGAAAACAAAAGAAATAGAAATAAAAAATAAGTATGGGACATAATATTTCTTCAGTATCATATGTTTTTGTCCCATGAAAAAAAAAAATAGAATAGAATAGTTGTAATTTAATAAAACTTCATGGTTGGCATTCAAGGCATATGAAATGAGGAATTGGAATGAATTGAGTTTTATTGCACTTTCATAAGAACCCTAGACATGCACTTTGGAATTCCCTATCCTTTATTGTCTAGCCAATTCCTAAAGGCCAAGCTACAACCTAGGAAAGACCTAATGGATCTTAGGGAAATGACACTCATGGATCCATTGGTCCATTTCATGTGAGTTATAGTAGTGTTTTTATTTAGTAATGCATTAAGGGCCCGATTAGATGGTGCTAAAATTTTAGGAGGATAAGTTTTAGATGGGGTATAAGATAAGAGGGGGTATTATTTTTAGAGGGTTGGCCCACATTGATGTGATGTTTATGGAGGAAGATAAAAAAAGTTGATAGTTTGGATGAGAGATTAAATAGGAGTATAACTTTTGACTTGGTTTGGATGTTTTATAAATAAGAGGGGGTGAATGATGGAAAAAGCAGCCAAATGATTTTTTTGCCCTTGTGGTATCCCAAACTTAATTACTCATTAAATTAATAAATATTAAATTGCAAAACCCACCCTATTTAATTATTTTTGAACAATTTGAAGCTATATTATTTATTTCATTGAAAATTTAATGTTTTTATAAATTTATTTAAAGAACTTTTTTTTTTAAATTTGTACTTGTGGTTGGTTGTTATCTAATTTTTTTTAATGATATTTATTTTGACTTGTTAGCCTATCTTTTATTTTTTTAATACTATTGTTAATCCGACTTTTTTATACATATTTTTTTAAATATGTACTTGTGAATGGTTGGTCGTTATCTAATTTTTTTTTAATGATATTTATTTTGACTTGTTGGCCTATCTTTTATTTTTTTATACTATTGTTAATCCAACTAGCGTTGCACCACATGTTATGCACATTATTTAGTGTCCTGCTCATTGCTTGGTGCCATGCTCATGTCGTTTTGATCAATTTAAAAATACTTAGACAAGCAAATAGCATACACTAGTTTTTTATTTTTTAATTTAGTTGGTTCACAAAGACGAGAAAAGTTGCTTCAAAAACTCCTTTTAAGTCATTGATTTCGTAACGACTGTTACGGAATCTTCTCTGTAACCGAGAGGTTCAAACAAGTCACATGAAATTATTATAATAATCTTTCATCCTTTCGCCCAAAGCTTCATAGAAAAATTAAAGAAAAAAATAATAACGATGAAATTTTGCTTAGCACCCAATACTTGGGTTTGCATTTACACCAACTATATTGTTAGAATGACGATAATGTTAGAGTAAAAATTTTAATGCCAAAGCTCATTTAACGTTCTTTATATCTATTGACACAATTACCCTCATCTTCTAGCCTACAAACCTAGATTTTCTTTCATTTAGAATAGGGAATTTATCGAAATTGATTTCATTTAATAAAATTCTCACCAATTTTCATGTTTGAAATCAAAATAGAATTTTATGAGTTTGATTTAATTTAATTTCATAATTTAAAATTTGAAATTTCTATACCATTTGAAAATCTAGCTCAAAGTAATAAAATTTGATGATATTTTATTATTTTATTAAGCCATCTAAGTAAGTGAAAAAATTTATTCTCATGTATCATATTTTATCTTTTTAACTAATAAGATCAATTTTAAATTTCTCTTCAATTAATTTTATTAAATTGTTAAATTCAAACATGAATTTCAAACATAAAGTTTCCTATATAATCAAGTCAAATCAATTTTTTATTTAAAATTAAATTAATTTTACGAGAGAAATCTTTTCCAAACAAAGTCTTACAATTTGTTTTTGGAACTAACTCAATTTTAGTTTCCTCTGAGAATTGAACCAAATTGAAGTATATTAACTCTTTTTGCAAGAGTGCACATGAGAATTGAATTTTCCTTGTGCATCGGTTCACATGCAACGATTACATTTGAATGAAATGAAAAGGCGAATTCAGCTTCTTATTTATTTTTTTTTTTCTGAAATGTAAAGTAAACATATTAAATAAAAGCATATGCAAAAAACTAGGGGCATTCCCCTCGTATACATTTCAGCTTAGCACTAGTCCAAAAAACTTCAATACCGCAATGGTTTAACTCAGTTCATGAGATAACAACACTCGCAACATGACAAATAAACCAAAAAACTTATGACCCCCAAGGAGTAAATAGCAACCAAATGGCATAACAACAATGCAACCCGCAGCAAACATCAACATCCATAACACTAGACCACCACCAATTTGCCCAAACCAAAGTCACAGTAGGCCAAGGCCACGTCAATGACCACAATTCCAGTAAGAGCAGAACATAGGAGTTTTGTCACAGTTTCAGTGGAATTGCATATGTGGAGTTTTGTAGAATACCCACATTAGGTAGAAGTGGCCTTCATCAGCTCTTCAAGAAGACCAGATGCAGCTTCTAATACCCGTTTGAAGTAAAGCTGCTGTTTCACGAGTTAATTGGGCTTGAATCAACAATGGTGTCTGAATACAAAAAGCAAGGAAGTAAGAATTTGAAGATTTATTATGAAATCAAAATTGCATTTGTTGAGGGCAAAACTCTATGAAAATTCATCAATGTATTTTGCACCATTTTCCATCTTAACTACATTGATTTTCAACAGAACAGTACCTTAATCAGTGCTGGATGCTGCTTCCAAAATTTTGCCCTGCTCGTGTTTAATGTTTTTAAGGTCCAAATTCAATTCACTTCTAACTAACATAAACGGTTTTTGCAGTGGTTCACCATCATTCCTACGAACTGGAATCTCCATGTATTCAGTAACCTTAATGAAGACATCCATAACTTTGCTGAAAAAGGAAACATCATAGAAGAATAATCATGAGTTATAATATATAT
Source organism: Sideroxylon spinosum (assembly GCA_003260245.2). NCBI lineage: Eukaryota > Viridiplantae > Streptophyta > Magnoliopsida > Ericales > Sapotaceae > Sideroxylon > Sideroxylon spinosum. Next base: position 25,947,834 of record QLOD02000002.1, read on the forward strand.
TATATCATATAGTAATGTACACCATCAAATAATACCAAGAAAAAAATTATTTAAGCTTAAATAAGTGAAAGAAGAGAATTTCTCAAAAATTACGTTTTTTGGGTGAACCAAAACAGTATCTACAAGTAGAACTTCAACCAACACAAGACTATAACTTCACTTGGCAATTGATACTACCAATCTAAATTCCAGCATGGTACATTCATATGGAATATTCAGAATATAACTAAAAACTAACACATCCATGTCAATATTTTATATATAAGAAACACACATGTTGAAGTTCAAAGCACATTAAGGAGGACTATGTATAAGAATGAGTGAATGTTCTTGTTTGATAGATAAAAGCCTGTGCATGGAAGCCAATAATCAAGTTGCCTAAAAACATAGAATGGATATATGTGCAAGTGTATGCATGATTTAATGGATATCTTAACCATGTTAATGAACACATGGTGGAATCAAAATAAACATAATATCTTAGGGCCAAAGAAGGTTTGATGAAGTAGTAATAAGCAGATAGTGTTTGATGCATGACATAGTTTCCAGTATACTTCGATAACCGTGATAGATATACAATAGCTATCACCAGGGGTAACAGAATACAGACCCCAACTATCCATAGTAGCAGAATCCCTCCAGATGCACCATCAATGTTCAACAGAAACTAAGGAAGAGCTATTCCCATTTGAAACCCCTGTATAAACATAAATCAGTTTTAAACATATTACCATTATTCCATAACAACATTAAAGGTTTAGCTATAGGAGATATTTCTGAATGGTCATATTTTTCAAAATTCTCATACGAAATTGGATCTATCAGAGTCTGATAAGCCTTAGATATGTACTCCACAAAATATGTGTGAGCCTCTGCTAATTAAACCAAAAAAAAAATGATATGCAATTATTATTCGCAAGTACAATTCAATCAATAATTAATTTTCTATTTGATATAAGAATTCATAGAGCACTAATAAACTGAAGAGCAAGAACACCTTCAACCTGGATCTGGGTTTTTATCAGGTTGGTATTGAATGGAAAGTCTCTTGTATGCTTTCTTTATTTCTGAGTCAGAAGCACCAGGTTCTATCCAAGAATATTAAATGGCTCAAACACTTGAATCTGAGTTGCCACCAGAGAGAGAGAGAGAGAGAGGTTAAATGTAATTTTAGAATAAACAGAAAAGACATGACATGACTTGCTGATTCACAATTATTCACAATTTTAGAATAACCAAAAATATGACCTTGAAAAAAGCAGGAACATTATGTAGTGATACCTCTGCTATTATCTAAATCCATATCAAGAATACTTACCTCACGACTCATATTTTTAATGTAATACACCAGTACGCCCACGATGGCCCAAAGAAGCACCAGTGTCAAGTTACTACATGTCGAGAAGTTTGAAATCTACAACAGTTAAGGAAAAAAATGCAAACAAGGACGAGATCAATATACAAACAAAACAAACAATGACGTTACTTCCCGAATATGATCAAAAGAACCAGAGTATAATTATCTGTAAAAAGAGGGGCTCACTCGTTTGAAAATTGATTTGCGGTACTTTCCCGATCGAGAGCATACTGAACACTCATAATGGATGCCTTTTGCTTTCTTAGAGGCAGCACAGTATAATTTTAGCATTGTACAAGGCCCCAAAGGCAACGCAATCATCGTCAAAATGAAAATTGGGAACAAAGAAGTAATTTCTTCTGAAGCAGCCATGGAATGATTGTGTGTACAACTTGTATGCAATTATTTTACCTGCAAATTGAATCTAAATAGTTAGTAGTTTGGTTAAGTCAGACTTGCAACTATGATAGCTCCCCATCAAGTCCACCATAAAACATGTATTCATAACAAATGCATTAAAGAAGTTAAGGGGTAAAAAAAAATTTAAAAAGAAAAAAATTGTCTTATTAATTATCACATTATACCATGCTATATTTGTCAGCAAAACATAATAATTAAACCCCTCAATATAAAAAAATCACATTGTTACTTTAAAATAGGGAAAGACACTGAAGTTTTTGGAGTTTAAGCAATTCTTTAGGAAGTGTGTTGGTGCTGCCTTTTTTTAAGGCAACCACTGCGACAACTTTTGAGAATAACAGAAGCTATCCTATCAGATTAAATGACTCATCTCCGAATTTTATCTTAAGATTCATTTTCCATTAAAAAGATAGAAAATAGAATGCTCTAACAAAAGAGAAAGAAACAAAACCAAAAATAAAAAGTAAAAATATAAAAACTCTTGTGGCTAGCAACAAACAGCATGCTTTTCTTCAATTTGCTGAAGGACTCACCACATCCATTTCAAAAGAGAAAACATAGAGAAAGGAAAATAAATAATGGCTACAAGCCAATATCAACTGAAACTCAATATGAAATTCTTAATAAATTCATATCCAACAACACAAAAGTATTCTTTACTACAAATCAAAGCAATTAACGAGGAGCTCAACATCTCCCCTCGTTAAGAAAATCTGCTAGATACTGCACCCCCCTAAAAAACCCCAAAATTAATGAAAGCTACCTACAAATACTAAGGAAGAAAACAAGGTTGCTTTCAATTTCCTAACAATACCAGACCGATTTTCACCCAGTTATCTACTATAACAAAAATAGAGTTGTTTGTGCTAACCACCATCTCACCTAAAAGCTTAAGCTATTATAGGAGTAACTTTATTACTTAGTTGACTTTCTTATCTCAACACACCCCCAACATATGAGCTGACTGACTTTTTTGGAGGGGCCAGACACTTGGAACCATTGATATTTTTTTTTTAGGAGGGGATGGTTATTAACTTATTCTCTCTCAACAAGAGCCATCAAAGAATAACCGACCAGCATTAATGTAATATATAGATGCATGCATGAAATGGTTATAAACTCAGAGTGACCACATTACCAATAAATGTCAAATCATGCACTATCTCAATACATGATCGTGTACAATAACTACAAATGCATAACATGATTTGTCATGAAGCCAAAATGGAAGGATGTATGAGTTCGATTCATTTTGTTGTACTTCGTTAAGCTTATAAAGTTTAATACCTCAGGAATTTGAAGGAAATCAGAACTCAAGCCATACTGATCCAGAACTCTTGGAATGAGATGTCACTTTGCTATTCTTAGCTTTTCTTCAGCTGTATTTATAGCTTAGCAAGATGGAAAATGAATTAGGATTTAGGTATAGATTAGCAAGATGGAAAATTCAACAGCCCAATATATAGCCTACTGCCACTAGAAAACCAATAATGAGCCACGATGATGGTTAGAGGCACTAAAACCTCAAGAAAATAAATAAATAAATAAATATTACCAATTTTCAAGCACTAACATGTGAACAAGTAGATGGCAATAAAATTGACCTTGACCAAATATTTTAACCCCAAATAATTCTTGAATGGCATAAATGGAAAATAAAACACAGGTCAAACTAAAAGTCATATAAAATAAAGTAAATTTAAAGAGTCCCCATTAGTGCAATGCTTAGCATTATCAGCTTACAAAGAGCAACCAACAACATGATTTGCTGAACCAAATCAAGAAGGAAATAGGATACTGATCATTGATTATTTTGTTCTATTCAGGATCAAGAACCACCAGTAGAGCTGAAGCCAAATCCCCCCTGAACCAGATAATAAGCTTTGTTTTACACTTTACTCCTCCAATTGCATCCTAAATCAAAATATAAAAATAATGAGTACATTTAGGCATCAAATAAATATGAAAGTTATAATATTAAAGGATAAAAATATGATATTTTATATTCTCATACATGCCAAGGTAATTTGGCTTCATATTGAACTATTAATATCATAGTTATTGAATCATAATTACCGTTTCATTCGTAAACATGGCCACAAATAACATAACTTGGGCTCAATAACAAAAATATGAATCACCATTGCCGCTCCAAAACTATCAAAATAGAGTACCACATTAACTTCCCATTACATAATAAGCATGTAACAAGTTCTTGTTCACATGTACCAAAAAAGGCATTTACAACACCTGCCATTACATATACAGCTAATATACCATTCAAAAAATAGCTTCCTTCTTGTCATCATTGCAGTTACCTATTTAAATTAACAAATAGCTAATGAGTTAGGTCATGAATTTCGTAGCCATTCAAAAAATTGTATTCAAATTTTCCCATAAAGTTACTAAACCGAACCAAACACATGACCATTAAGGACGGCCTCACACCAAGCTTGCCTCTTATCATCACGAGTGTTTAGAAATTGGTCAACTCTCTCATCTTTCTCTCCAATAATGGCAGCCATCTTGAATTGTTGTGTCAATGTTAGGTCAAGTTTCTCCAACTCCCTGGGAATCATCGAGCGTTGAGCAGATATATCTTTCTCATACCCCAACGCGTTGGCCATTTTGTCCATAGCCACCAAGCTTTTCTCACACCATATGTCCATAATTCCACGAACGTCTTCCTCATCACCCATTCGTGTTCTTTTCTTTCTCTTTTACTTCCGTAATTAGCTGGAGGCGTGGTGGACGTTGGGATTGACATAGGTCGCTTCAAGTTTGTAGGAGTAAGACCTAGAGGCATGGGGGACGTTGGGATTGACATATGCCGCTTCAAGTTTGTAGGAGTGGAACCCAGAGGTGTGGAACTCATGGTTGGGGAACTCGAAGCCGTGGATATGCTAGCAGTGGATCTTATAGGAGTGCTCCCATGTTCGCATATGGTGAGTTGAAAAATTGTTCATCGAACAATGGCTCATAGAACTCGCTTCCCAAGCCTTCCCCACTACCAACATCCTCGTGTAGCCCAATATCTTCTTCAATTGGAGTAGGGGGAATTGACTCCTCCATTTGAATTGGATCCTCTGCCAAACCCCCGGTTGCCTTTTCGAAAGACAATAACCCAATCTTCAAAGTATAGGAAATGCTTCCCATAAACCTCTTTAGCCTTCTTGGGGTGGGCCTACACAAAAATTTCAAATTTATAGAGGCAAAATTATACTAAAAAGTATGAAATGAGTAGGCATTAAAAGCTTAATGAAACAAAATAGGCCTTAAAAGCATAATGACTTACTTCTTCAAACTCGTCCCACACGTTTTGGTCCACATTGACCCACTTGTTGACATCATCCCAAGCAAAGCCACTAAGTGCAATAATGTCACTTATTTTATGATATGTTTGTCTCCAATACTTGACCTTGGAGTCAATGTGGGGAGAGGCCTTAATGTGGCTATCTGGCAACAATTTCTCCAACTCTTTCTCAATCTTTCTCAATCAAGGTGAAGAAAGTAGGTCTAAACCATTTTCACCACTCCACTTGTCCGAAATTTCATTCACCAGCACTTTTATTAAAGCATCCTCTTCCACTTTCCTCCACACCCTATAAGTCCTTTTTGAAGAAGTTGTAGATGCATTGGGTTATTAGGTGTCTTGTTGGCTATTCATAGCTGCAAAAGCATTTTAGTTGGCCAACAATTGTAAAAGTTTGACATGAATTATTAAGTAAGAAACTAAAGCCATGACAATTACAATCTTTACAATTCGAGCTTACGAAATTAAATCACCTTAGACATTAAAATGTATTAAGTACAAGTTCCTCAAACACTTAATACAAATTGTCAACAATAAGTTCTTAATACAAATACTTCTTAATACAAATACATTTAGAAAAAGTCTATCAATCATGGGGGATGTACCTCTTGTCCCCCTCCATTTGCTACCCAATGGTTATACATGGTAGTAGCCAACGCATCCCTCTCGACGGTCCATTCATTGGAAGTCTCTATTTCTGTAACTCGATCATCTTCTACTATGACATCGTGGAGGTTATCTTGTTCCCATCGCGTGTACTCCAACTCAATCAGATCATTGGGCATCTCTCTTTTGATGAGGTTATAGAGAAGACAACATGCTATCACGATATGACATTGAGTCCAGATCGGGTAATACGAGGGAGACCTCAATATTGCAAATTACATTTTCAAGACACCAAAGACTCTCTCAATGACATTTCTCATAGCAGAGTGCTTCATATTAAAGTACTCCTCTTTGCTAGTCGGCATTTGACCTTGTCTCCAAATATTTAGATGATATCGTTGGCCACGGTATGGTACTAAGAAACCCTCCCCATTTGTGTATCCGGCATCCGCAAGATAGTAATGTCCTCTAACCAATGGAAGTTACAACATTGAAACAATATATGGGACGATTCATAAAAGGAGTGGATTGGAAGGAAAACAAATTATAATATGGAATTGTAACATACCATGGGGGACTTTCAAGCCATTGGGTCTTGTGATTGCATCTCTGAGAATTCTAGAGTCCGTGGCCAACCCTTCCCAACCAGACAAGACAAACACAAATTAGAGGTCTCGATTGCAAATACCTAAAACATTTGTTGTAATTTCACCCTTCCTTGACCTATACCATGGCCTGTCAGTTGCAGGGGGTAAATTGGCACAAATGCCCCGTCTAAAGCCCCAAGGCAATTCTACGACAATTTAAGAATGTGTTATTACAAGTACTTACACAGGGTAATTGAGGAAACAAAAAGGAATAGCTAGGATCCTTTCACGACATAGGTATACTTGAAACCAACTCCATCGGTTATCGTGGTAGTTTGCAGGTACCTGATCAGGAGTAACTAGGAGCATTCTATGAAGGTGCAACACAGCTTAGAGTACTGCATCGAAATGCCTACTTATCGCTTCAGTTGATCTCCAAAACTGATGTTTGGTACGCTTTGCTTTGTATGGTGTGCGAGGATCCACAAGAAAATAGCTGCCCTCTCCTCAACACATACAAACCTTGATTCCCCTAACCCAACACCTCGAACTAAATAGCATAGTTTAAAAAATGTATGTTTATTTACCCTCAACTGCTCGTGGCATTCAACCTCATTACCATTACGAGCCAATTGATGGCATTGACTTGCGTTTGGTAGAAGTCAAGATTCTGTGCACACTCAGGGTGGGGATATTGTGCAATAGACATGATGAATAAGTATAGGCGAAAAATCCCCATTGCAGCATGAATGAAGGTTGTTAATGCAACAACTGCTTCTTTCTCTTCTCTTTTCCTTAATTGTTTTCTGTTTATTCTTACCATCCTAAGAAGCTAACAAAGGGTTTAATGAGTATGACTTCAAACACACACACACAACACCTATTTTTTTTAATGGATTTTCTTCATATCAATTTCTATAATAAGTTATCAGGTTATACAAGTTTTGTCTTCATTATTAAGAACACACCATGAAACCATTTTTAAACGCCAAAATTATACCGTAAAGACAACAGTCTTATATTTGGTTCTGTCAATAATACTTACCTAAATATATGTTCTAAGGGATTTTTTAAGCTCCTAAAAATATGTTTTTTCAATATTAATTGAACATATGCATTAACAACAAATAACTAAATAATTATAAAATAAAACGAACAAAAAAAAACAAAACAAAACCACAACAGTAGGGCATAAAATTTTTATGGTTTGATAATATGCTTAAATTTATAAGTAAGTTAAGATTTGATTTTTACTATAAAAACTCCAATAATAGAGCAATAAAAATAACAAGAAGAAGATGAGATAACTTTAAAGAAACCATTAGATAATTCTATTACTTTATTCTTAACTCTTCCCTCAATCATAACTTTCAAAAACTCTAATATGAATTTATTACTAATGTATAATACATCCAAGAATATATATATCAAGAAGGCCTAGGTGAATTAAGTTTCCAAAAGGTAGATAAAAAAAGTGTAAGTTCACACTTACGGGACGAGTCTTTTTGCAAGTTATTATATCCCTGCATAGTCAAAATTCCAAAACAAGTATTTCCAATTTTTTTTCTTACAAATCATAGAGCGAGCTTCTTAATCTCCAAGCTCCCTCACCCTTTATCTTATCTACATTCTCAAAAACTAAAGTGAATTTGAACAAGTAGATGACATCTACTTCTTTTTTAAGTACCTGAATGTATTAAGTACGAGTTAAAACTCTGACAAGATATTTAATTACTAATAATATATTCCTAAAATTGAACTAATTATCTAGATATATATCCTTTCATCAGATTCAGCTATGCTTCTTTTTGAAAATCAAATGTGCAACCACTTCTATAATAACAAAGATTTAATATTTACATGCTTTGTTTATATATTCTATAAACGTTTGGTAGTTGACCCAACAAACATTCCAAAATATAAGTTTGAATGTCATGACTCTTACCATGCATTGATATCCTATACATACATACATACATACATATATATAGCTAGCTACCAATCCACAATGCGCGTGCCCTATTCAAAGTTTTTCACCATGCTTGCATTGAAAGGCTTGTGAATCAAATGCCTATATATGCAAAAAGAAGCATAAACAGCAAAAGGCCTACTGGCAGCGTGCAATGAGAGCAATTGTTTATTAAAATTAAATTGCTTACAAGCTACGTAATGCACTCCCAAAAATCTCTATCAAAAGCCACTTGTCAACAAAATGAGAAATGGCTTTAATATTATTTCACCACAAAAAGCAATTAATATAATGGGCTTCTTAACCGAAACTAAAAATCAGTTTAAACTTTATTTATTTATTTTATTAAAAGAGAAGGGGTTGGATCATCATGTCAGCTTAACCAAATGACTTTACTTAATTCCCAATTATAAATAACTTTTTTGTTGTTAGTCTCATTCAAGTTTAATTTCCAAAGGCTTCGAAGCCTTCGTTTTTTTTTTTTTTTGTGAGATATATATATATATATATAAGGATAAATCTCTTTGTATATTTTTTTTGAGAGATACATGTTTTCCATGCATATTTTATATTTGAAAAGTAAAAAGAAAAATAAGTATGAAACCCCTACAAATATGAGTATATGAACACAAACCATATCACAAACCACAAAATCTGTCAAACACTAAAAAAATCAAACAAAATCACCTAACGAAACCCTAGTTCCACAAATCAAACAAATCGTAAATCACGGACCGCTAAATCTAGTCCAAAAAAAACCCTAGTTTGACAGAATATAGATCAAAGACAACGAAATCTTCCATACCCATACCTGAGTACTCAAACCAGATTGCAACGAAATCCCACCAAATCGCACAAATCGAACGTCGTAAACCCTTCTCTAGACAATCTCAGGAGCAAATACAGAGATGGAAGTGTGAGGGTTACTCAAGGGGGATAACGAGGGCTAGAAACGTAAAGAAATGAGAGGCCTTGAGTCGGATAATTTTTGGGCAACCTTGGGGGTGCCTGAAAGTTATCAGGGAGAGAACCACCTTCACGAGAAAACGAAGAAGGGGGGAAATGAAGGGGGGAGGAACTGGCCTTGCCAAACAAAGGTAAAACCGTGGGACCCGCATTATTACCCGGTATAAGTTTTGGGGGATTTTTTGGATGCATCCAAGCGAGCCCTAAGACATCTATTTATGGAACTATGCCACTCGTTTTGTTTTAATTCTTTCATTCACGTCTTGATTAGGTTCATTGCACTTCTTTATCTTCGCATTCTTGCAAGGACCATGAGGGAAAACTTTTCATAAGTGCATTCATTTGTGAGTGGACAATTTGGTGAGATTTGAAGTTGAGGCCACATCATTAGGTATATTTGGTGATTAAATAGATTTAATAATAATAATAGAAAATACTTGAATCTTAGCGACTGATTTGAATTTGTTGAACATGTAATGGGATGATATATGCAATACTTGGATGATGTAACTTGTTTGATATTGAAATTTAACCATAAGTTACTTGATTGATTTGTATCATTTATGAGATCAAGCTAAAAATTTGTGGGTAGCATCACTACAAACCATCAAGAGATTTCACTCATCTACTAGGGAAAATCTAAGGGTTTAAAAGGCTTCCTATATGTGCTCAGTGTAGTCGTGCCTACGAAAGTGGATTTGCTTCATTTTTTTCTTTCTTAGTTTAATAATCTCTCATGTTACCCTTATTCTTTGTGATTCTATTTCGACTTTTCCTCTTTTCTTTTGTGATTATTGTGAGCATTGCTAGGAATTAGCAATGTTTAGGATGGGGAGTGTGATTAGCACATAATATTTTACATTTATACACATTAAAAAATGTGTTAATTGTATAAAAACATTCACTTAATTTCATTGCATATTTCTCATACACTTATTTTTGTGTTGATTGCAATTTTCAGGAAAATTTAGGCAATTGGAGGCCTAATCAATTTGAAAATATAAGTGAAAAAGTTCCATGTGAATGAGAAGTAAAAAGAGAAAGAAAAAAATGTCAAAAAGTAGAGAAAAAATGAAGTATGGAGGGTATAGGGTGAACGAAGGTTCAAACAAGAGTTTTGCATTAAAAATTTTTCCAGGCATAAAGAAGGTGCAAACAAGGGTTTAAACAAGATTTCAACTTCAAAATAGTCTAAGGCATGAAATGATGTGAACAAGGGTTTGAACCATACCTTGTTCACACCCTTATTCGAACAACAGTGGGTGAATCAAGGTTTGAGCTTAAAATTTTTCTAAGTAACAAGACGTGGTTCGAACATGTTACGAACAAGGGTTTAAACCATACCTTGGTCACACCCTTATTCGAACAAAAGTGGGTAGCTCAACTTTAAAGCTTCAATTTTTTTCTACGGAATGAGGATATGTTGCAAACAAGGGCTCGAACCACACCCTGTTTGCACCCCTATTTGAACCATACAGGTTTCCTTTACATTTTTTGTGATTCTCTATTCTTTTCAAGGGCTCTATGATCATTCTAAACAATTATTTATACTATATAAGGAGAGAATCTGCAAAGAATTAGAAAACAAACATTCATATACATAGTTAAAGGTGTAGTAGATATATATAGTTGTAGAGAGAGAATTTAGATCTTGTTTAATAGCATAGAAAATTTTATTTTCCTTTTCAATTCCTCTTAGAAACATATTTCAATTCAATATAAGTTTGAATTTATTTTCTACTATAAGTGAGTAGGTGTCTTACTTGAATTCAAATTATGGAGAGTAGATGATGTATGTGGATTTTCAAGATACTTTGCTTTTCAGTGTTTGATTTTCTTAAGTTCTCTACGAATGATAGTTGATTTGTTTGGATCTATTGAAATCATCACGAAAGTTCTCTAGATTGAGCCTTGTTTGCATATTTTACATCAACTATATATGAGTTGCTAACTAAAATCCTTATACACTTTCTTGAAGGATTTGTATGCGAATTACTAATTTAGAACATGCATGTATTCTTTATACATTATATACTCTAAGCATTTGATTTAGATTTCCAATTAGATGAACTAAACTTTGTCACCAAATTTATCAACTATTGTTCTTAATTGTGCTTCAATGTTTAATTTCCTTTGGAATTATTAAATGATGATTAGTTTGTTTTGATCCTTTGAAATCCCTAGTTGATGTTACTAGATTAACTCTTGACTGTATATTCCATGTACATTATATGGGAGTTATTTAGTTAGAATTTTCTTGCCCGATCTTAAGGATTTTGTATATGGATTGCTACCTAGAACTCTCATGTATTTTATATAGATTATTGCACTATAAGTGTTTGATCTAGAGATTCAATGAATTGAACTTGATTTTCAACCAAATTGATTATTAATTTTTCTCCTTGAAAATCTATAAAAATCACTACTTGAATTGATTTAATCCAAAACCTTTTTATAGTTGTTTTTAGTTTCATTAAATTTTTCATCACATATTTCAAATTGGGTTTAAATGCCGTTACCTAGGTTTTAATTAAATGCCTAGATAGGTTTCAACTTCAAAATTCAAATCAATTTTTCTTGATTTTTCTTGATCTACTATTTGAGAGAAGAAGAATTGTAAGTTCACTATGCCTCTCCCTGTGGGTATGATCGGTACTTCACCATTTACAATTGCACTTGGAGTGTATTTGCTTCTTTCATTCATCGAGAGAAGAATACAAGCACTCTACCATAAAAGAGCATATTCTCTTAGAATCAACCGATTCCAAGCATTTAATTTCAGCACATGTCGAAACCTTGCTGAAAAATTATGATGCAACTCCCATGTTTGGCTTTCTTGGAAGTTCATCAACCATCGACATAAAATTTTCACCATACTTTGCATTAATGCCAAACTAATGCCAGTGTGCAAACATGTGGGTTCGCTAACAGTAACACATCCACTATCATGGAAATTTGGGGATTAGCATCATGCCATGAGGATGTACACAATGTTAGCGACATTATCAATCTATCCTTTTACTAACCTTGAGCCACTTGTCGAACCTGCTCTAACTCTTGGATAATTTTTTTTAACATGCCTAGATTGTCCCACACATCCAATAGGCTACCTCTATGGAGTTCTTCTTTCTATTACTTACCACCAGAGTTGAGTTTTTAGGAGCACCACCAAGTTTTCTATCTTTAAAAAAGAGTTTATCAGTAACATCTGAAAGAATTGTTTTCGCGTTCCTATTTTCTAATGCCTTGTGTAATCCTAACTAAATCAAAATATCTTTGATTTGCACTTTCCATAAACTAAAATTGATTCTCCTATTGAATTTATTAGGAGAAAGATTAGCCATTAGTCTACCTTATTTATTGTTATACCAAGGAAGAGGATTCTCAATGGCAGATATAGCAGAGGTTAACTACAGCAATGAGAGGATTCGTGAATAGATGCTTCTCAGCATAAAGAATGGAATGGCACTTCACTGCAAATAGCATATATATAATATAAGAAAGGAGTTGAATTTCTCCACCTTAAATTTGACAGGATTTGAAGCCTTACTTGCTAACAATTTTTTTACACTTCTACCTTAATAAAGTTTATCGTAGAAATGAATGCTACACATTAAGTTTTCATGAGAGATTAAAGGGATCACATTGGTTCCACTTAAAACTTAATTTTTTAGATAGAATCTCCTTAGAGTTGTCTATATCTACATTGCCAAACTAGAGTTTTGTTGCACCAAGGAACTTAAGCTCTGATGTTACTTGTTGGGTGTTCTTTAGCCTATCTTATAAGGTGAGACTTTTTCTTCATACTTATATACTGACCACCAGTCCATTCCACTTTGATGTGGGAGCACCCCAACACTATATGCCATTTCTCTTTCACTTGCGGGTTTTGTTGACATTACATCCCTCTCCTCCTCCATTTGATGCATTAATTATTCATGAAATTTCCTTTTGTAAACCTCTTTTTCTAAATCACACACAAAATCAAAATACTCTTGTTACATTTGAGCCCAACAGCAACCAATTTTAGGTTAACTATGATTGAGAACGCAAAGAAAATACAAAGGCATCAATTATGGAGCACTCATCCAAATCACAAATTAAACAAAAACCCAATACCCATTAAAAACAAAAGAGAGAAAAAAAAACAACTGTTTTCTAGTGTAGAATATTCATAAAAACATTTAGGAAAATACATATACACCGATTTATACAAATTTGAGATCTTCAAGATGCTTTTAGTGCAGAAGACAACAACGTATCTGAGGCAGTGCTCAAATCACATAATATTTTGCAGCGAATTGAGCTTTAGGACCTTTTGAAAAATAAATTAAAAAATTGAGCTTTAGGTCTCGTTTGGAAGTCCAATTTTTTAGTAACTTTTTGTATTTTTTTCCAAATACTGGTAGTTAAAAGTTTTGATGTATTTGGTAAAACAAGTAATAATTATTTAACAACTTTTGGTAAATTTTTATGTACTTAGTAAAAATTTTAATAATTGGAGCTAAGAAATTACTGTATTTGAAAAGGAAAATGTTAAAAATTAATAATTTACCAAACACTTAATAACTAAAAGTTAATAATTTTTTACTAAAAGTTACACCTCCAACCGGTCCTTAGGTTTGTGCTTCTTGGAGAAATGGGAAAACGGAGATGGCTAGTGGTTACAGTGCATATTTGTCTATGTGTATGCCAGCAACTTGGGGAAGAGAGGGAGAGAGATTTTCAAATAAAGGCAAGTTAAATTAAACAGAGGAGACCTCTAGCTCTCCTCCAGAAACTTTCCCTCAGTGGCCTCCTCCCCTGGTTCATCCAGATTTCCTCAAATCTTTTCCATTGCTCATCATCCTTGCTATCCCCCCCAAGCCTCTTACTACACCCAACACTCTCTCCCCCTTTTATAACCCTAGCCTACCAACACGAAATGGATCGAGAAGAAAGAATATCTAAACTGGTCTTGGAACTTAGCATTGAAGCAGAGGAGCCATGAGCTGACCAGCACCTTTTTCTGGTTGGAAATATTATTACCACTGAATCCATCAACAAAAAGGCCATAACTAATATTTAATCAGTAGCTTGGAAGACACAGGAAAGTTTTACCATCTCTAATCTCGTACAAAACCAAAGTTTTACCATCTCTAATCTCGTACAAAATCTATTTGGGTTTGCTTTCAAGAGTGAAGCAGATATAAATAAAATTCTAGAACAGGGGCCTTGGTTCATCATGGGAGGTCTACTGATTCTCAGGAAATGGGACATTCACAATGTTGGGGAACACGGAAAACCCAAAGATCACGGCTATAGTGTATATGATTAATACAAAATTTTTTTTACCGTTCTATACTACGAGAACAAGATCATACCTTTGAGATCTCTCTGGTTTGATCTCAACAAATCCAATAGACAAAACTT
>QLOD02000002.1:26059609-26070383 GCA_003260245.2 Sideroxylon spinosum
AAAAAAAAAAAAAAAATAGCACGTTTAATGTTTGGTCCAACCAGTATGGAAGCAGTCAAAAATAATATATAAAAGCAGCCTCGCGGTCTTAAGTGGAGACTCCACCAAATGCATGTTACAATTTTCAAAACTGGATTATTATTTTTTTTTTCTTCGTTATCTACCAAAACGACAAATTTAATGAGAATTCAGAGTAATGAATGTTCTGATGAACCTAATATTGTCGACATATCAATGAGTTCTCAAATATATACCAGGGTGATTACTAGCTAGCCTATTGTGTTTCCATGGCTTCACTATTACTATTAGTAGCTCTATTTTGTTTTATTTAGTTGTTATTATTATTACTATTATTTTTTTAGTATATACGCAATTTTTATTGAACTGAGAATGTTATTATTTTGAAATTAATAGCTTTTCTTGTAATTACAATGTTCGTAAATTTGGCTTCCAACAACTTCTAAGCACAAAAAACAATGAAGAAAATAGATTAGAATGGATTCTCAACCAAGAGTCTTCTGAAACTCAAGTCAATTAGAATTTTAAATATTTAATAAGAGAGAATTCATTAGACAATAGTAAGCGTATATTATATACTTAGTAAACTTCTTTAACTATTTATAAGCTATAGAAAAATATAAATTAGTGGAGAACACCTTTGATAAAATAAAATTATACTAATTTTGCTAATTTACATAACTATTGTTTATTTTACATTTAATGCACATTGTCTTTTCAGAGTGATAGGTAAATTGTGACTTATTTGAGAAATATAATTGTGAACTAGATGAATTATAATAACAAACTAGTTGAACTAACTAGAATTTAATTCTTTCATTATGAAATTAAATCGTTTGGATTCCAACTGAACTTGAACTATTGCGTTGGTACTTGAAATAATTGTCACCTATCCTCGAAAAATATGTCAGGCATCCAATATACTTTGGTAGCAACAGTTATCATTCAGACTTGAACTCGGGTTGATGAGTGGTTTTTCAAGGTCCCATCTAAGTAGAACTAATGGTGTGTATGGGTTGGTTTGGTTTGATTTGATTCGCTTTCACACTTAATCCAGAATCAAATAAAAAATATTGGGTTAATTCGGTTTGGTTCAATTCTTGGTTCAAGTCGGTTCGAGTTGGATTAGGTCATTTTCGGTTTAGACGATATATAATCCAATTAGGTACATTTTGGATCCGAATTGGATCACCGAAAGTACTTTAATTGGAAAGAAATAATCTTAGCGTGAATAAATGAAAAATATTTATTTTAATAATTGGTATTTTTTGAACCAAAATAATAGCGCATGGAAATGTTTTTCTTAAGCATTCAAATGCAATAATGCACAAAATAAATCTTTCTTGGTTAAATGCTTGCACAGGTCTTTCTGGCCTGAAAAAATTGTTGATTCATGTGGCCATTTTCTAATCCCATATGATCATTCATCTTGCCTTTTTCTTAATTAATTGCTTGCACTGGTCTTTGATGGGATCGATTAGCAAACTATCACACCAGTTCTTAGATTTAGTAATCTATATATTTGGTTTCCCTCAATTTAGGGTTTCCTTATTTTGTATCTTACCATATTAGGAGTCTTATCATATATTGTAACTTACCATATTTGGAGCCCTATCATATACTGTATCATTACTATATTAGGAGTCCTACCATAGTTAGAATTATTTTCTCCTATATATATTGTAATCCTTATAATCATTCAAACACACAATTTCATATACAGAAGTTTTTCTTTTCTCATTCATAACATGGTATCAGAGCCATCCCATTCTGGTTCTTCAATTTTTTCCTTTTCTGGTGATTCATCGTTTCACCGGTTCTTCATTATTTTATGTTCATCGGTTTTGTGATCTTGTTTGCCCTCTTGGTTAATCAGAAACTAAGTTTAAATTATACCAGAAGCTGCACCTCCTTCAGACGATCCCGGTGGTGAAATTTTTTCAACCAAAAGGTCCTCCACGCGCTCTCACACCGCCGCCAGAAGTTTGTTGTGAAACCTCACTGTTGCACGCGCCGGCCACGCGCCGTAGCTGCCGTCCATGCGCCGATCTCGTCCTCCACGCGCCTGCACGCGCGTAAACTTGTACTCGGCTTCTTGGCTCCGGCGTCGGCTCGGTCGGCTCCGCCTCACCCTTTCTGGCTTCCGTTCGACTTAATCGGCTTAGCATCGAGCCGCCGTCTTTTTGGCTCGGGTTAAACCAGTCCAGACCGGTTTTTGGTGCTTTTCCAGCCGCTTCAGTTCTGTTTTGGGCTAATTTTTACCGGTTCAGACCGGTTCCCAAGGTTTTTGTCCCTGCTGATTTTGAATCTGCTCTCTGTTTTTCCTAATTCCTTTCTGTTTTTTGTCTATCACAATTATACACTATGAAGGCTACTTCTATGGATCGTTCTAACAATATTATATCCCTCTCTGTCATCTTGGACGGGACTAATTATGTTTTGTGGGCCCAAGCCCTCTCTGGCTTTATCAAAGGGCGTCGTTTATGGCGTATTATCTCAGGAGCTCAAACAAAGCCCCTCAGGAATCACAAAGAGGATCAATCTGATTTTGATGATCGTCTTGATGATTGGGAAAGCAAGAACTATCAGATTATCACCTGGTTTCGTGCCACTACTATTTCTTCAAATCAGCCTTCAGTTTGGTCATTTTCAGGACGATGATCAGTATCCCTCTCCGGCTAAGGAGATTTGGGATTTTTTAAAGGAGCGCTATCAGACCACTGGATATGCTCATCAGTATCAACTACTTCAAACTCTTCACCACATGCGTCAAGAACATGAACAGTCCATTAATGATTTCCTCTCCAAATATCCTCTGTTTGGGATCAGCTTGCCTTATGTGAACCTATCTGGAAACACTCTGAGGATGCTCAGTTGTACACAGTCTACCGCAATCATCAACGGCTGTTATTATTTCTTATGGCTCTTCACGACACTTTTGAGTCTGTTCGAGCCTCCTTACTTCATCGCATGCCTCTACCTACTCTTGAGCAAGCTATTTCCGAACTTCTCTCCGAGGAAACTCGTCTTGGCCTCAAAACTAAGCCATTGGACTCTGTTCTTGCTACATCGCAGTCTCTGCCTCCCGATGCTGCCCTTGCTGTGCCTCACACTCGCTCTACTGGTTTATTAGCTCCTCTTCCTTGTGTCTACTACCAAAACAGGGGTTTACCTCCTACTCATTCTTTTGAGCACTGTCCAGTTCTTGAATGCTTCACTTGCCACAAAACAGCTCCTGGTCATTTTCAGTGTGACTGTCCCCAGGCTTCTTCTTCTGGGAATCATTCAAAAAGGAGATCCTCTAAGCCCTTTGCCAAGTCTCGTGGTTCTTGTACCACTGCTGCTGTCGCTCCAGAAGGCTCTTCTTCTTCTAGTTCATCTTTCTCTATGACTGATGTGGAGTCCATTATTCAGCAAGTGCTTGCCAAACATGGTACCTCTCCCTCTACTGCTCTCTCTGCCATGACAGGTACTTCTGCTTGGTATTTTGATTCAGGTTGTTGCAATCTTATGTCTTTTGACTCTTCACTTTTTTCATCTATTGCATCATCATCCTCTATTCCTCCTATTCATACTACTAATGGCACGTATATGTCTGTTACTCACACTGGTCATATCTCTACTCCCTCTGTCTTTCTTTCTAGTGTTTACCATATTCCTATCCTTGCTTTAAACCTTGTGTCTGTTGGTCAATTATGTGAACTTGATCTCACCATTACTTTTTCTGCTTCTGGTTGTTTAGTGCAGGACCCACGGACGAAACAGGTTCTTGGGATAGGCCGTAAGCATGGACGTCTGTTCGAGGTTGTTCATATTCAACTTCCATCATCATCTGCTATTTCCGCTGCTACTTCACCTACTTCTGTTTTTAATCTTTTGCATTGTCGTTTAGGTCATGTCTCAGTTAATCGTTTGAAAACTTTAATTTCTAGTGGTTAGTTAGGTAATGTAATTTCTGAGAACATTGATTGTTTATCATGTCAAACTGCTAAACAACCTGCATTACCATTTAATAAAAGTAATTCAGTTTCTATTGCCTTGTTTGATCTTGTTCACTCTGATATTTGGGAACCTTCTCCTACTCCTACTATGGGGGTTCTCGATATTTTGTTATTTTTGTGGATGATTATACCCGTTATACTTGGCTATACCTTTTGACAAAACATTTTAAACTTAAACAGATTTATGCTGATTTCTCTGCAATGGTCAAAACCTAGTTTTCCAGTACAATAAAGGTTTTTTGATCTGATAATGCTATGGAATATCTTGATTTTGAGTGTCTTTCGTTTCGACACTCTCAGGGGACGCAGTCTCATCTTTCCTGTCCTGATACATCTCAACAGAATGGCCGGGCTGAACGCAAATTACAGGCACTCTGTTCTTGCTACATCGTAGTCTCTGCCTCCCGATGCTGCCCTTGCTGTGCCTCACACTCGCTCTACTGGTTCATTAGCTCCTCTTCCTTGTGTCTACTGTCAAAACAAGAGTTTACCTCCTACTCATTCTTTTGAGCACTGTCCAGTTTGTGAGTGCTTAACTTACCACAAAACAGCTCCTGGTCATTTTCAGCGTGACTGTCCCCAGGCTTCTTCTTCTGGGAATCATTCAAAAAGGAGATCCTTTAAGCCCTTTGCCAAGTCTCGTGGTTCTCGTACCACTGCTGCTGTCGCTCCAAAAGGCTCTTCTTCTTCTAGCAAGCTATAGATGACGAATTACAGGCACTTGCTAAAAACTCATACTTGGGATGTGGTTGATCTTCCTCTGGGAAGACTCGTATTAGCAGCAAATGGGTCTACAAGATCAAGACCCAGTCTGATGGGTCTATTGAGCGTTACAAAGCTTGCCTTGTTGCCCGGGGTTTTACTCAGGAGTATGGCATCGACTACGAAGAAACTTTTGCTCCTGTTGCTCGCCTCACTTCAGTTCATAGTCTCATTGTAGTGGCTGCTGCTCGCGACTGGACCCTCAATCAGATAGATGTCAAGAATGCCTTTCTAAATGGTAATCTCACTGAAGAAGTGTATATGCATCCTTCTCCTGGCTCCTCTATCCAGCCACCCAAAGTTTACAAACTTCATCGTGCTTTATATGGTTTGAAGCAAGCTCCTCATGCTTGGTTTGCAAAGTTTAGCACTACTATTTGTGAGTTTGGTTTCACTCCCAGCTCTTATGATTCTGCTCTTTTTATTCGTAAGACTACCAGTGGAACTATTCTCATCTTGCTCTATGTCAATGACATGATTATCACAGGAGATGATATCACAAGGATTTCACATCTCAAGCAATTTCTCAATCATCAGTTTGAGATGAAAGATCTTGGTTCTCTTAACTATTTTCTGGGTTTGGAAATCTCTCAAGACTCTTCTAGATATTTTCTCTCCCAGGCCAAATATGCTTTTAATCTTTTGGCCCATGCTAGTATTTCAGATTGCAAGACTGCCTCCACACCTATTGATGCTCAGACTCGACTTACCCCTCTAGATGGAGGGACATTACCAGATGCCACATTATATCGTCAGTTAGTTGGCAGTCTTATTTATCTTACTATCACTCGAGCTAACATTGCCTATGATGTTCATATTGTGAGTCAGTTCATGACTGCACCCCGTATCCCACATTATGATGCTCTTCTTCGCATTTTGCGATATGTTAAAGGCACTATGCTCCATGGTCTTCACTATTGAGCACAGTCTTCTCTTGTATTGCATGCTTTCTCTGATGCTGATTGGGCAGGTGATCCCACCGACAGACGATCTACTACTGGGTTTTGTTTCTTCTTGGGGGATTCTCTTATTGCCTAGCGCAATAAGAAGCAATCTCTCACTGCTCGGTCTAGTACAGAAGTGGAATATCGTGCCCTTGCTGACACTAATCAGGAGCTTATTTGGCTTAGATGGCTTCTCACTGATATGGGCGTTACTCATTATGCAGGCACTACCTTATATTATGACAATTAGAGTGCTATTCAGATTGCTCACAATGATGTTTTCCATGATCGCATCAAACACATTGAAATCGATTGTCACTTTATTAGACAACAGTCAGAGATGGCACTGTTCGTCTCATTTCTCTATCTTCAGCGAATCAAACTGCAGATATTTTCACAAAGGCGCATCCTCCTGGTCGTTTCTTTGAGTTAACTTCCAACCTCAAGTTGATTCCTGCGTTACCACCTTGAGTTTGAAGGGGATGTTAGATTTAGTAATCTATATATTTGGTTTCTCTTAATTTAGAGTTTCTTTATTTTGTATCTTACCATATTAGGAGTCCTACCATATATTGTATCTTACCATATTAGGAGTCTTACCATATTAAGAGTTCTACCATAGTTAGGATTATTTTCTCCTATATATATTGTAATCCTTGTAATCATTCAAACACACAATTCAATATACAGAAGTTTCTTCTTTTCCCATTCATAACACTAGTGACTTATTTTGGTCTCCAAACTTGGATGGAAAAGTTGCAACGTATTACTACCACAATATTTGCATGAAAGCCACTGAACAATTTACAACTCTACATATCTCATGTACATATATGTATAAAACAAGACTATAATTATATAAATATTATCTAATATTTATATAAATAAATTATATTTTTTTCATGTTAGTTCAGGTAAGGTTATTTTTTATTCGGATTTGATTCGGGTTGAATATTTACTAACTTTGAGAATCAAACTAAAAACATCGGTTTGCTAATTTTTAACCTGAAATTGAACGGAAAACGGTATAGACCCAAACCAAACCAAGCCAGAGTTATCAGACTGGTTCGGTTTTTGGGTTGTTTAGTTTTTTTGTGCACCCCTAAGTAGTACAACACATTTGGCTTTATTTTGACAGTTTTTATCCGTTATGAAATATATATAGGGGGCTTTTGGAGAGTTGAAAAACAATAAAAAATGTGATTTGGGTAATTTTTTTGACATTTAGTGCTTAACCACCAAACTAACTTTTTAAGAGATAAATAGTGTAACTTTTTGACTTTTACATTAGAATGTTAAAGAGAGAAAAACCAATTGCACAAATTTTTTTGGTCCACTCCAATTGATTTATGTCAAAAATTTTTGAAAGTTATTGAAATTTTTTTACTTTTACGTTAGAATGTTGAAGAGAAATCATTCAAATGAATTTTTTGGTCCGTTCCAATATATTTATGTCACATTTTTTGAAAGTTATTAAAAAAAAATTAGAATTTTTAAAAAAATTATTGAGGTTTGTGAAATTGTTATTGGGGTTTATAAAAAATTTCTTAAGACTTATAAAAATTTGTTGGGATACGTAGGTATCTATAAATTTATAAAAATTTTACGAAATACGAGATAAACAAAATATGTTAAAAAGTTTAAAGATTTTTAGAACTTTCCAAAAATTTTCTGCCATTTTCAGATCTTTTTAGCGTGCCAAACAGACCCATATTCACCACTTAAAAGACTGGAATAAAAATTTTGATGTTATTTTTGGTATTAATTTTAGTTCAGGAAATAAGAAAGCAACAAAGAGCAAATAGCTGTGGATGTTTGGTGAGATTGTTTCTCAAAACTGTTCTTGAAATAGTTTCTAAACTTTAAAAACTTTTAGCGAACACTGTTTGAAAATATTTTTGAAGTTCTCAAATATTTAAAATTCATAAAAAATGAAAATTATCAAACTTTCCATTTGTTAATTTTAACTTTATATATATATATATATGAAATTGGAAAAATAAAAAGTCAAAATCAAAATAACACCAAACCAGGCCCTTCAAATTTTCAAAAACTTCAATGCTGCCTTTTTAGTTTGCAAGAAAAAAAAAATAGTCGTGCTTCTACACAAGTCTTGTATGATTTTATGATTTATTATTTGAGCAAAAGTTATAGAGAAAGGCTTATATTAGTTGGGTAAAGTTAGCATAAATATTCCATTCATCTGTTTCGTTGTACTTTTAAATGTTAGAATATTATACTAACTTTGTCCTTATTTTCCCACAAAAGAAAATTTCATTCTCTTAAAAAACCATTGGAATAACTTATTTTTTTCATGTGGAGAATGAATTTTTATTGGCATAGTTATAAAATCACCTTTATATAAAGTGTCATATATATATATATATATATAACGTTTGTATTTATTTATATTTTTATTTCATTTTACGTTTTATTCCACTCTATTAAACATATATTACTCCCACCCTTAAATTTATTTTTCATGCATACTGAACATGATTTATTCTAATATTCATATTCGTTCCATTCACTCCCTATATATGAATAGGAAGAATAAGGTGGAGTGAGTATGAGTATTTCATTCTCTTTTTTTTGTTACATCGAAAGGTAAAATATTATACTTATTAATTTTTTTTCCTTTATTTTGAACATGTATCCTAAAAAATATAACATCCACCATTATAAAAATATATATATATATATATTTTTTAGTATTAATCGAAACAACTTGTCAAATTTTGTTGCATCTTATTAAAATATTTTTAGTTTAAATAATTATTAAAAATTAAAATTAATTTATAGTAAATAATATATTATTAAAATCATTTATTTAACTAAAATTAGTTACTATCAAAAATAATAATTTATGATTAAAATGAGTTATTTTATTAAATTAAAATTATTTAAATAAATAATAACTTATTTTTGAATTATATTGTTTATTTAAATAATTTATTAAAATTAATTTTATCAAAATAGGTAATATTTAATGTTAAAATATTTTATTTTAATAAAATAATTTACTAAAATTATATTATTTATAAAACTAAATACATGTTTATTTTCGTTTGAGGGTAGCATGTGTATCTCCTAAAATTTTCATTCAATTATACCATTTATTCTACTTTTTCAAATATACATCATCCTCACCTTGAAGCTCATTCTGCATATATATTAACTATGATTATCCTCACCCCACACTCACTTTATTATAACTATCAAATTCAGCTCAAACTTGCCCAATCTTACTTCCAATGAAATATGGCCTGGCGCTTCCCTCACCCACCTTATTCCCAATGTTCACCAAATATAGATGTGAAGGCTATCCTTTACCATAAGTTGGGATCCAAATCTCTTACAAATTTAAAATTAGAGAACCCAATGCCAAATCACGTTGTTACTATCAACTTTAATTTTCCCTCTAGAAGCAGACGCTCAAAAAAAAAAAAAAAAGTTTTGAAAAATTGTACGCGTCAACGAACTTGCCAATTAATAATGATTGATGTATAAGTATTGTTTAATTTAATTAACAAGCCTTCAAGGAGGTGCTCCAATGTGTGTGTGTGTATATATATATAGATATATACATTCCTTGCAACGGTTACGATCGAGCTACATTACGTATGACGTCTAAGAATTTGAATTTAATGAAGTTATTTATTGAATCAACTCGATGGTCTTCATAAACGAAGAAAAGGGGGGGGGGGGGAAGGGATAAATAATTTTGTGTCTCTTTTATGGCCTATGGGTGGTTACAAATCCAACACTGTAATTGAAATTGTGAAAGATTTTCAACCAAACATATATATGTATATGTTTGTGTGCTGTATGTTATTGCACCAATCATGGTTGATTCCACACATGGTTCACAAAAAGCAAAAAAATTACAGTTGCAAGGTATTTTCTTATGTAGTTTTATTTTATTAAGACACTGAGGTGCGAGAGGAAGATAATGCTCAAATTCCTCAATAGATTTATTAATTAAATAGAAAAGAATAAATAAATAAATTTAAAAGTGAATATGCTAATATCAAATCTGATTAATACAATTTATTAGCTCACAAAAAAGAACAATTTTAAGTTGTGGCCAAATGAGCTAATTAAGCTCAATAGAACTAATGTCAGGACCAGACCATGTGGATACATATACACATGATATATGCATGCATGGTAGGCGAGGTTAATTTGGGGAAAATTTTTTGAGAACATGGATATATATATGCATGACCATGTCATGCCATCTTACCCACATAGAAGCATCTAACCCTGTTGAAATTTCCCCAAAAAAAAAAAAAATCATAGAAAATATCTTTTAACGGGTAGAATTTGAAACCTCACTAAAGTCAAGAAATCAAAGCCCGTCTAACACGTTTAGGAAGGAACCCCTGCATTGCTGCTGGAGAAAGTCCACTCTGTCTCTCTCTCTCTCTCTCCCTTCAGTCTTCGCGTAACAACTTTTCAAACAAGGCGTTCCATTGTTTTCCCCAACTTTCAGGCCAAATTAAGCAACACCCCCCCCCCCCAAAAAAAAAAAAAAAAAAACCATCAATCTATATATATTTCTCATCACTTCCCCTCAATATCTCCCACACCACAATCCCCATTTCCTTTCCATCCAAACATACCAAGGAAAACCAACTCTTTCTTTCTCTCTCTTTCTCTCTAGAATCGAAAAAATAAAATAAATAAATAAACTATCTGTAAAAATGGCAGAGAAGGAGCAACAGGCTTATCACCCACCACCTTCCAATGGCTACGGCCGGAGCGATGCAGAAGCAGCAGTAGATTCGAACGAGCTCCGCCGCAAGAAGCGCCAGAAACTCGCTTTATACATTGTAATCTTCATCATATTCCAGATTGGTGTAATTACAATCTTCTCACTCACGGTGATGAAAGTAAAAACACCAAAGTTCAGGGTACGATCTGCAACTTTCGACGGCACTTTTGATGTACCAAGCAACGGCAGCTCATTCAACCTGCAGATGAATGCGAAGCTGGGGGTGAAGAACACCAACTGGGGTCCCTACAAGTACCAAAACACCACCGTTT
>QLOD02000002.1:26106181-26126596 GCA_003260245.2 Sideroxylon spinosum
GATTTATAATAAAATTCCAAACTTAAGTAAGACAGGTTAAATGAAGAGCCAGTTATATTCCAACTTTTTGTTTTCCACACAAAGTACATGGTCAATAAATATTACAAAGTTATCACATGGCTTCGTGTAAAATTACTCTTAGATGACATCACCTTAGAGTCTTACATTGTTAGCCAGATTCCCTCTCTAATCCGCTATAGTATTTCTAAACATAATTTAGAAATTCATGGGAATATGAAAACTAATAGAATACTAAAGAAAAATAATGAACTAAATAGCTAAGCTAATTCAGATTACATACACTGCGTTTCCTGCATTTGTTCCGAGGTGTGTTTCTTTTATTTGCTTTAGAAATCCTCATCTGTCTCAAGTTCTCTCTGCCATCTAAATCCTTTGTGTCTTTCACTTAAAGATTAACGCTGAATCCTTGAGGCACTTTTATAATCAACTCCTAGCTATAAATAATCACAAACTCCATGCCCATCATTTGTCTCAACCAAACACTTAGGTTCGGAGGTGGCAACTGCCTCATCACGAGTATACTTTGACGAGTCTCAATGGCCCCTACATTCAATTTTTTCCCTTTTTTCTAGGCACTTAGAAAGACTTCCATCCAAAGGCTAGCCTCTTCTCATTTCCAAATATAGTTGTACTGAGAAAAAGGGTTTGACTCCAACTATAAATGTATTATTTTGGAATAAAAGGGTGTACAGTAGCAATATCTAGCAAACAAAAATTAGTAAATGTTTTAATGACACCTCCAAGCATGCATACTTCACAAAATGCAAGAATTATATAATTTAGCAACTATTATTATTCTATAAGACTATAAAAGCAGAGTTTTTTTTTTCATTTTTAATTATCACCACCAAGAACACCCCTCCAAACCCCTTAACCCAAATAGAGTGTAAATAATAAAATGACGCTAAAATATGAACTAGCATGAATCTCGAAATACTATTAATAAAGAGGTAAGATCATCAAGATTATTCATAGAGGCAAAATGAAAACCCAGTTTGGCAACAAACAGAAGTGAGATTTGGGGCAGCTTTGGAGTAAAATAAGATAAACCCATAAAAATTATGAGCAAAAATTGGAGTTTTTGATTACCCAATAAAGGAATGAAGAGAGGGTGCTCAGTCAATCGGTACGCGGACCTTCATTGCTATTTCGACTGATTCTATCTTCGAACGGGTCAAAGTGATTACAAAGAAGTTTCTGGAGTTTTTCGAAGGGCAAATGGACAATTTGGGGACCTCAATTCCTCTGTCATCAATGTCGAGACCTCGAGCAATGTTGGTGACGATGCATCGTGCTTTGCTCATGACAATCATGGAAACATTACCTTCGGTTATAGCTTTGATATACTGAATGCCAACGCTTGCACGAGCAATGATGGGGGTAGGTTTGATTTCATCACAAAATAGCTTTTTCTAGTGGGTGATAGTGGGCGAGACAGGCACTCTTCACAGCACCAGTGGTTGGATCTTTGACTTAAGATCAGGGAAGGATATTGGTTGCTGAAAATAAGTGGCCAAGATGAGAAAGTAGGTAGATGCCGAAGTAATCGTGAAGTTTAGGAGAGTGTCGGAGCGATCTCGATTTGAAATTTTTTCTTTTTTTTTTTTTTAAGGGCCAAAACAACGTCGTTTTGGCTCGTGTAACAGGATGGGTGTAAGCATAGTATTTCACTAAAAAGTATTACATTTCTTGTCTCACTTTAATTTTTACTTCAAATGTTTGAGTCTTATTTTGATTCGAATTTTCAAAAATAATAAATAATATACTAAAATATTTGCCCTTATTTATTTATCACCGATGTAGTTATGTTGGGTTCTAAAATTAGGAAGAGTGAAAAGACATACAGATTCAACACATTTATTTTATTTTAAGAAATTAATTTTTTAAAATTTTATTTATATCATAACTTTTATTCTAATTAAGATATATATATTCTTAAGTCTTAAATACTAAAAAAAAAAACACAAGGTGTAACTGTAAGTCTTATCTGGTATTTATTTATAATACAACCTTCATTATATTATATTTTAAATATTTTAATTTTGAATGCATATTAATAATTTTATAACATTTTTAATTTTCTTTATATATTTTATTTATATCATCATTATATACTCATTTTATTTTTTGTAAGTGAATATGCTGTTATTCTTATGTTACATTCCCGAGAGATTTGAGCATAAGTATGTGATTTTAATGGATTTACTTAACTTGCGTAGTTTGTAAGTTATTGTTGAGATTCTCAAAGAAAAGTTAAAATACGCATAAATTGATTTAGACACCTTGAATAGTTAAAAAAATAAATATTATTCTACTAGAATTTTTAATAAGAAAAGTTATACTGGTGATAGCTTTTAATAAAATACTGTTTTAATTGTTTCTTTATTTTAGAGTGATTGTGGTATAATGAAGTCATATCGTTCAATAGTTATGATTAAAAATATTTATTTTGTAGTAATATTCATTTTTTTAAGCGCTCTCTCTCTCTCAACTTAAGGTCTTTGGATAAGATTGCTTGTACTTGACTAATTGCTGAAATTCTAAATTTAAGAACAAAATACACCCCTATTAAACTTAAAAAGAATTGAACTAATGATCATTGAAGAGTAAATCCCCACCTAAATAAATTACCTCTTCAAGTTGAATTTTGTCTCCATCACTAGTGACTTTGATTTTGGATTTTCTCATGGTATACTTTTTAGTACTTATAGTTTGGACAAAATGGTCTCTCCTAGTTTAAAAATCAATGCATAACCTCATTGTGATTTAGATTAAAAGAAAAAATTGTTAAAAAAAAAAAATTCAAATTTAATTAGATTGGTATCACATGTGTCATACAGACTTATAGTGGTCTGGCAAAAAAATATTGTTTAGAAAAATAAAAACAATTCGTGTCTCTTTAAAAAATAAAATAATATTTTATTTTAATATTAGAATTGGTTAAATATAAAAGTAAGGTAAGCTCCAAGCCCAAAGTTCTGTCCAAGGCAAAATGATTGATCCAATCCAAATTGAGCCCCACCTAATTATAATGAATAAATGATCCAATCCAAATTGAGCCTCACCTAACTATAATGAATAAATCATTGTTAAAAATAATGTCCTCTGGCTTCTAAAGTTGTTGATAATGGCCCATTACTGAAATAAAAAATATCATTAATCATTGTCTAACAAAAGCTGTAACCAAAAAAGCAATCATATATTTAGTAGTAACAATTAATATTTACACATAACGTAATCAATAGTATATTTTGCCGAAATCAATACATAGCTATAGTTTTGACAATAGTCAAAGAACTACAATACATGCTATCCTAACGAGCAGTAGTCAAACTGTAGCCAATACCGTTTGGTTATATCTCTTCAATTTTGGGTTACCATTTTGAAACATAATAAAAAGACCATTTTCTAGTAGTGAATTAATACTCATAATTAAGTAAAAACAATTAAATTAAGAAGTACTCGAGTTAGTGTCAATTAGGTTACGAATTGTCAGATTAGGCACTACCACCTCCAAATACATATAAATTATTGAAAACAAAAAATACTAGTATGGGGTGGGTAAGAAAAAAATATTAAAATGAAATGAGTACTTGACAAATAATTTAAATTAGTTACCATCTCTTTACCAATAAATACTTGGGTACCCTACGTTAATCAAATATTCATATCCTTAAAGTATAACATGATTTTTTTGGTAATAAAAATTGGTATATCTAATAATTAGGATGGGTAATCAGTTAATAAAGATACTTCATAATGTTCTTAACTTATCCAGAACTTAAACTCGAAATTTTTTTTTTTTTTTTTATAACTGAATTCGCTTTTATCACCCGTTAATTTTAAAAATACTCATTCGTATTAAATTAGAAGGAAGCCAAAACTTTAAACAAGTTCTCGATCGTGCGGTTGAGAGGTGCACTTCATGCATCCGTCATCCCACAAATCAACGCATAAAATTGCACGATCAAAGTCAGATTTTTACACCTCAAATTTTATATGAAATGACGTGGCAATTGTGGCCCCCATGTTTCCACATGTCAGTGCATTTACAATCACTTATTCCGTGTTTAGAGTTACATAAAATTGTATAATTTTATAAAAATCAGGGATATTTGGTTTTTTTTTTTATGTATTAAAAGTCTGAAAACAAAAAATAAAAAAATATTCTGTTTTTTTTTTAAGATTTTCTTTGTTTTGGATTGAAAATACTCAAACCGATTTTTTGTTATGTTTTATTTTACATGAAAACTCATTTTTTGTTTTTTAAAATAAATTTTGAAAACACAGGTGGTCAAATGCATTTAATCTGTTTCTTTATTTTCAAAAGTATAAAATGGAAAATGAACTCAAAATTGAAAATAGAAAACAAAGCAGAAAATAAAAAACACAACAATAAATCACATGAGGCCTTAGTGTCTCATATTTTGTATAGAGAGAAAAAAATTTAAATTTTATATTCTCATAATTCGTGTTTGTAGAGATTTATAAAATTTTATATTTTCTTACATATCAAATAGATAATTTAGGGTGTGTTTAAAGTTGTATAAATTTGTATAAATTTTTAAAAATAATGTTTCATACTTAGTACAATAAGTAAAAAATTTAAATTTTACAATCTCGTAACTTATATTTATAAAGATTTATAAAGTTTTTGTAATTTTTTTTTTAACTCTAAACAAATCCTTTGTCGAGAGAACTCTGACTTTGGCGCGAGTTTTAGTTATGCCACAAACCCCACGGACAAGATAAATATATTTGGAATCGTATAGATTTGCATAAATTTGTAAAATTTTATATATATATTTTTTATTTAACTTCGAACAAATCCCACGGATAAGATAAATATGCTTGGAATGGTATAAATTTATATAAATTTGTATCTAGAATTTTATATATTTTTTTTTGTTTAACTTTAGACAATACCGATCTATAAAATAAAAAATGAGTAATTTTCGAAATTTTTTTAAATTTTTAGGATTTTTTGTTTGGCCAAACGCACCTTAAATGTAAGCCGTCCGATCTAACGTCACCGTTAGACGTCGAGTAAAGCGACTAGAGAAATTCAAACACGTACTCTTCATTTCTTCCCCTCATTCTCCGAACCACCCGGCTTGTAACTCGAACCTGAAGCTCGGTCTCTCACCCGCTTCGTTCGGTTAGAAATTTCATAATTTCGTTACTTACTCCCTTTGCCTCCCTAATTGTACGATCACACTCGCTCGCTCCGATCACGGGCGTCTGGTTTTGTTGTGTAAGATCAGGGTAATTGACAACGGAGATTTCCATGGCTGATAACGCCGGCGAGCACCAGGAATCAGCGGTTGAGTCGGTGACGGAGAAGATCACCGACAAGTCCCTCCGCGGCAGCTCGTCGTCGTCTTCATCTTCTGATTCCGACGACGGTAAATCGTCGTCGCCGTCTTCTGCGAAAGTTAAGATCTATCGTCTCTTCGGCAGGGAGAAGCCTATGCACAGAGTCTTGGGCGGTGGAAAACGTATGGAAATTACTCTAAAAAAACCCCTTGCCTCTCTGTTATATATACACAGAAGTATTTGTAAACCGTTGCTTAGGGTTTCAATGATCAATAACGCACCATTATTTGATTTCATATTTTGGAAATACTAATGAAATTGGAGAATCTTGAATCATTCTTTAGGGATTTGGTTTTGATTGGTTTTTTAACTCTGAAAATGATAATGCAGGGGCTTAATTTTTTTTTTTTGGTTGCCCCTTTGATAAAATATTTGAGAATGAATTAGAATTTTTGGAAGGCTCACTCTTGCTCTGTTAAAGCTGTTAGTTCCACGTTCATAAAATGAAGTTTCTCAAACCAGAATAAGATTGGATTGGGAAGAAAAAGAAAAAAATTAATTTTTTTTTTTTTTTTTGTAGTTGTTGGTTAGAAGTTAATTAATAACAAATTAGTGTTTTTTTTTTTGTTTGAAAAGTAAAAAAACTAGTCGCTAAAAGTTAGTTTTTTTATTTTTTTTTTGTTAATTTGATATTTTTAATCTTAAATCTTTAGAAAAGAAAGTTACAGAAGAGGATAACTTCGATATTTTAGAAAAAAGACAAAAAAATTGAAAATGCCAAACAGAGCTTAGGACTCTTTGTCACCTTGGATAAAATATGGCGTCGGAGTTTGGTTTAAAAAGATCTGTACCCTTCCAGTCCTAAAATCCCAGTTGTGCACTTCTCATATCTAGTGCACTGATCTGACTATCTACATTCGAGGGCGTGTGCTAGTATATATATTTCACGTCAATAGAATAAAATCTCACAAATTCATAGAAGATCCTAATGGATTTCTTCACCCGTTGGTAACTCGTTTTGAGGTGGACACTTCAACATGGGATGCTAAAAACCATAGAGCTCTTGTTTCTACTTCTATCCCCTTTTGGCATTTTGAGATGTGTTTTTGACATTGGCTTGTATTCTCATCCAGATCTGCTGACACAAGTCGTAAATTAGTAAAGAAGTATTTCCTTTTCTCAACGTTTCTGCCCTTTCATTCTTGCCAAAACCCAATTGGATGAGAAGAGTACTTTTGGAAAATGTTTTCCTTCTCTGTTTGGGTTTTTAATACCATTCTTTTTTTTCTCTATATCTTACAATGATCTAATTTTTCTTTTTTCTTTTTTGGCAGCTGCTGATGTTGTCCTGTGGAGGGACAAGAGAATTTCTGCTGGTGTGCTTGGAGTTGCCACTGCAATATGGGTGCCTTTTGAAGTGATGGAATACCACTTGCTCTCTTTTGTATGCCATCTTCTATTACTTGGCTTGGCAACCCTTTTCCTGTGGTCCAATGTGTCCACATTCATCAACAAGTAAGCTATTTGACATCGTTCCTAAGTCCCCTTTTGCGCCTCTTTGGTGCTCATCTGATTTGAGATTTTCTGCCTTTTGATTTCATTGTTATACATAGGTCTCCACCTCAAATTCCAGAAGTTTTAATTCCCGAAGATATTCTCCTGGGAATAGCTTCTGCTCTGAGAATTGAAATCAACCGAGCTCTTTATCTCCTCCACGAAATTGCATCTGGAAGGAATTTGAAGAAATTTCTTGCTGTATGTCCTCTTTCTTTCTTGGATTTATTTTAAAGGTTATTATTTGCAAGCTAATGCACTCATACACCAAAGGAAGAAAGTAAAAGAATCAACACGACGTTATCATTGGATGGATAACACTCCCATTGAGCTTGTTTCCTTTGTTAGTTTAATAATTAGTAAGTTGTATTCTATATTCACACTGAATTTTTTTTTTCTTAGGTGATTGCTGGTTTGTGGGTTCTTTCAATTCTGGGGAGTTGGTGTAACTTGCTGACCTTGATATACATATGTAAGCAATCTGTTTAACTGCAAATTTGTACATTTTATTTATTTGATTACTTAATTGGTAATCTTTGTATTAGCTTAATTGTTTCCTTTCTTCTCATTTTCTCTTTTGTTTATGACTTTTTGGGGGTTTTTTGGGGGGGAAAAAAAAACAGCTTTTATTTTGCTGCTTTCAGCACCTGTTCTTTATGAGAAATATGAGGATCAGGTTGACTCCTATGCCGAGAAAGCTTTGACAGAGTTGAAGAAGCAGTATGCAGTGTTTGATGCCAAGGTTTTAAGTCAGATTCCAAAAGGACCATTGAAAGACAAGAAGTTGGCTTAGGGAAACTGAGGTTATGTCACTAGATCCACATATTGACACGTGACTAGTTGTGAATTCCCTTTTTCCCCCTCAATGGGAAAATTTTTCTTGTTTGTTTTATTGTTTATCAGTTGGAACCCATGTTATATGGGTCTGCTTTCAGTATATTTGGCTTCTCAATGAAATGAATGTGAGTAGTGGGCTTACAATTTTAGAATTTTGGTTTTGATTGTTTACCTGCTTCACTTTCAAGTAGCAGCACGATTAATTAATGGCTCTTGGGCAGTTGTTTGTGTTCAATTGTGGACCACACTATTTTTCAAATATGTATTTATTTATATATATCATTGTTGTAATTCTGTGCTCTGATGTTAGAATTCCACGAAAAATGAAAAGGCATAAAAGTGAGATTATAAGGTTTAGTTTAATACAAGAAAATGGAATGAAATAGAACGGCGAGAATTCTAGGTTGGCTTAAAAGAATGGAATCAAATGATCACCCTTGCAACGCTATTATTTTGTTCAATTCACTCAAATAAAGTATCCTTTTAAATAAGGATTCAAGTGAGAGTATAAGATTTAGTTTGGTATAAGAAAATCAAATAGATGATTATTTCTACACTATTATTTCATAATATTCTCTCAAATAAAGTATCATTTCAAATAAGCGTTATAAACAAAATAATAAAATAAAAGTGTGGAATTACTATTCCTTTTCATTTTCAAGTACCAAATTAGGCCTAAGGCTCTGTTTGGTGTATAAGAATGCAATGGAATGACCATTTCTACATTTTCATTCCATTACCTTGTTTGGTATACTTATTTGAAATGTCTTTATGTTTATTTGGTACACTCTTTTATTTAAGAGAATGAAATGAAAATGATAGTTTGAGATTAACTATTCCAACTCATTCTCTATACCAAACTAGGTCTAACCATTTTGTGGATGGATTGAATACCTTGATTTTTTCTGGTTGATTATTCCCTTTAACCCTATGACCCCTTTATTTTGTTAGTTTTGGTATTTTTTTTATTGATGTTATTCCAAGATTGGCTTAAATGTAATCTGATATATACTCAAGATTTCTATTGATATAATTCTGATCAAGAGTTCGTAGTGATGAATTAATAATTGTAATGGTGTAATATAGATGAATTAAGAGTGAGAATCGTATTGCATCATTGATGTTAGAATTCATAATTTGCGTCGATCTATATTCGTACATAAATTAACGTATATGTATTATGTTAATTTCGTATGTTTTCTTAGTAACTTCGTATTCATGTGACGTCTAATATTATCCCTCACAAGATGAACAGGATAAATGTTAGGAAAGCTTAAAGGAGCACCATTAAGTAAAATAAAACCAAACCTTAAACAAGTCCTATTTACAAGATGCCATTGAATGTAAGTTCCTTGCTGTTCATATGACCTACACAAATGCTAAGCAAGTCCAACAAAGTATCTCTGTATATATACCACCAACATCCATTCCCAAAATACCACAAAAACAAACCATAATAACTAAACAATACATGACTCTGGCATATGGTTCATAGAATCTCCTAAAGAATGCCTACAACTCTTTAACCCTCTCGAGAATGATATGCTAAACAAATCATTTGAGAACTTTATATCTATACATCAATGTTGATTCAAGATATTTCTGGGGTTTGCCAAGAATTTCTCCTTTTGATGTGAGGACTTGATGATCTAGCTTTTGGATACATTTACCTTGCTCTTCTGTTCTCTGTATTTTAATTAGGTTCCAATAGAAGTCTTTTTTGGATTCCCAAACCTTGACAGAGTTTCGCAAAGAACGGTGCTGACGAGTATATAATTGCGAGCGCTTTGAACCTAAAGGAAGTAAGTTAGCTGCTGCTTCTTCCTTGAACCTCCTTCTCCATATAAATCATTCCACTGCTTCAGCTCATTCATTACAGATCCCTCTGAAGCAAAACTTGCAGCAACCTGTAGCGAGGAAAGTGTAATATTTAGCATTCAAATATTATCACATCGATTGAATAGCGGCCTCTGTCAGCAAAATGTTGGTAAAAAGATATCAACTGCATGATATAGTTCATGGATAATCAACTTATGCCCTGGTTGTCTTTCAAAATTATATTTAAAAAAAAAATGAGAAAACAATAAGACTAAAGATAGTTTAGTGAGAAGCCTATTTTTCAAGGTTCGTTTAGAAGAGTTGTCCATCCCTAAGAAGTATCAAGAGTCCACTGAATACAGATAAAACTATGATACATGATAGTATCTTGGAAAATGATGAAATGAAATGGCTAAAGATGCAATTTACTAAATGCTACTTTTTTTTTTAACCTAGTACCGCATTGCACATTCTAGAAAAAGTTGAGATGTAAGCAGTATAACTCTTAGTTGAGAGTATTTCTAGACAAATGCTACTTCATAAAAAAATTTATACAAAACAAGTACGAGCGAGCCATCCTAATGAGTGTCTGAACATTGACTATAAATTCTATATATTAAACAAGTTAGGAACGAGGAGTGATAATATTTGGACAAAATTAATCCTCAAAAATGTTGGCTGGAAGACTATATAGTAGTCTAGATTTATTTCAGTGAAGAGGAGGATTATCTAGGGTTTTTAGAGGCATTTGGGAAAAGGTAAACTACGGTTTGTAACTGAGCTGTTGACCCAATCCCACTTGTTGATCTTTGCCTTAGAAACCCCCCCCCCAAATGACACGGGGCTAAGTTAACTGGAGATTTATTAATAGAAGTTCACGGGTGGATAACATTGCAACGAACCAAAATCACAAGCCGTTAATTGTTACAATTAAAAGGTCAGATCTAGGAGTGAGATTTGGTCAAAAACTTGAGGGTGCAAAATATAATTTAACCAAAAAAAAAAAAACAAAACAAAAAAGGAAGAGAAAAAAAAACATTGAGGTGAAGTTACCTGGTTCTTTGCCTGCCTCATGTCTTCCATGTTTAAAGGCCTTAGCGTAATTACTTTTTCCTCTTTACCTTCTTCTTTTGTATCTGAAGCATCTTCTGTGCTCTGCCCTTCATCAGCTCTTTTCTTTCTTTCCTATGCAGGGAAGTCAACAGAAAGATGATGGACAGTAGGAGGAAAAGGAAATTTTGGAAGGGAATAAAATCTTAGGATGTCAGAGGATACCTTATCCTTTAGTCTCTCTTTTTGTATTAGCTCCCTAACAGGTCGATAAGCTGCTGTGATGCACAAATTCTGCTTTCAATGGAATTAAGGCAAATCTTTAGACAATGTCTTCCTCAGTGCAAGTTGAATAAGGTAATGTCATTTAAAATGGTACAAACCTTGAGGTCACTTCCGCTATATCCATCTGTCATGGCTGCAAGCTCCTTGAAGTCTAGATTTTCTACTTTTTCCTTCCCCAAAAGAGTTTTCAAGATCATTTCCCGGCTCTCTATAGATGGAAGACCAACCATAATTCTGTTTCATCAGAAAACAAAAAGGGTCGGTAAAATTTTCTACAAATTTATTGTGATTTTCCCAAGGAGGTTTAGAAAATTCACAAAGTCCAGGTAACAAATGGTGGTTGGTGTAGAACACTAAAATTGAAATAATATTAAGAGCTTTATTGAGGTGTTTTTACCATTTTATAACTGCAATGTTGAACCATATAATAATGATTATAAGCTGACTACGGGCTTCCCAGTTGATCAGTACAGTTGGAAAGAATATTTAAAGTCGGGAGGCAATGAAGGACATGAACAGACCTTAATAATTATTATTTTTTTAACATTTAAGAAAAAAAATCAATTTGTATAACTAAGTGAAGTTAGAGTTGGCCTGTCTCGAATCCTCATGTTGTGCCGGGGTGGGAGTGCCTCTTACCAACTGGGCTATATCCCTTATTGACAGACCACAATAATTTTCAATACTCAGAATATCTTGTAGCTGTGGAAAAAGTGGACTTCTACAATTAAAGAATTCACCGGAATACAGGAATGATGAAACTAGAAGGGCACACATACCTACGCTCAAACCGCCTTATAATCGCTTCGTCAAGGTCAAACGGCCTGTTGGTCGCAGCAAGAACAAGAATGCGCTCACCCTGTTTTGTCAACAGCCCATCCCAATGTGTCATGAACTCATTCTTAATCTTCCGCATGGCCTCATGCTCCCCAACTCTTGTCCGCTGCCCAAGCATGCTATCAACCTCATCTACGAAAATAATAGTTGGAGAAACCTTCGCTGCAAGGGTGAACAAAGCTCTGACATTCTTTTCATCTTCTCCAAACCATTTTGAAGTGATGGTTGACATTGAGACATTGATGAAGCTTGCTCCTGCTTCATTGGCAATGGCCTTTGCTAGCATTGTTTTCCCAGTACCGGGAGGGCCGAAAAGCAAAATACCTCTACACGGCTTAAGAAGCCCACCTTTGAAGAGGTCTGGTCTTCGAAGTGGGAGCATGACCAGCTCCTGAAGTGATTCTTTGATCTCATCCAAGGCACCGATATCTGCAAATGTCACTCCAATCTCATTTGCAGGAATAACCTCTGGCCTCATGCGTTTCTCAAATTCATTATCAGGAGGAACTTCCTGTTTGAAAACCATAATGCTTCGAAGTCAACAAGAAGAAAATGCAAGAGCTTAAGCAAACTTGTACTTGAAGAAATTAAGATGTCTAATATGAATTATCTGAGCCAAAAGACCTTTTCAAATAATGAACTTATATGATAGCATGCCAAATGCTAAACCGTGTACTTATCCACACATATTAGAAAGTTACATTTTTTTCATGCCCTGAATAAATTCGTGAAACTCCATCATATTAAGAAAGAATATACTAGCTAATATACTTGTTAAGCTTTCAAAATATGGAATGGAAGACCATCAATCTCAAATGGATCAAATTTTAGTTGAAATAATCTTTAATAAGATTCATTCTTTGAAGCTATTGGCATATGTTCTATGCATTAAGAATGCTCTCTATCAGTTAAATTTTTTTCCTTGTACGTAACCCCCGTCTCCCTTCTCAACTAAATATTACTAGAGATGACCTTACTGGTGCTTTTGGCGGAGGTGCATTTTCCCCATCTTTCTTTGATGAAGTAATCAATTTTTCTGATTCAGGCTTTGATCCAATAATCTCTTCCCTCTCATCCTATATTGGATAGATGAATGATGCACATGTAAATGAAGCTAAAAATAACAACATCAATTCCACTACTGTCAGATTGTTGAAAAGCAGAATGTTGAAATGTTGAGCAAACCTTGGATGATTCAGCATTTGTCTCTAGTTTCAGTGTATCTTTATCACCCTCTTTTCCCTCCTGGAAGATACTCAATCCATGGGACAAACTGTTCAAGAGCCAGAATAGCAGCTACATGAAATTTGTTTTAAAAGAATATATATATAATTTATATAAGAAAAAAGAAAATAAAAAATAAAAAGAATGAAGCAAGAATATCATAGTTTCCAAAATTTTGGCATCTACCTCTTAGATGATATAATAAGCTTCCCATTTCGGTACTCTGGATCCTTGTTATTCATCAAGTGATAAGATATCGCTGAGACAACAATCTCTTCTATGTAATTGCTAAGAACTGTTGTGTCTGTGTGGCAGATAGAACCTAGACCATCACATTCAAGATTATTTGCTGCAAGTACCTCAGCAATGTGATTCTTGTTATCCTGAAACTGGATCACCTTCATGTCCTCTTCTAGTTGGGCTTTCCAATTTACAAGATTAGTTTCATCTTCAGGTGGCCTGATCTCAATATTATAAGGAAATAAATGAGCAAGTCTCTCATCAACTTCCTCGCAATCATCATCTGGGTCCAAAATTTGGGAGCCAAGTATCAAGACCGAACCAGATAGTTTCTTTAACATCGTATCAAACAATTTGTACAGCCTCTGGGATTGGAGAAGCAGCCTCTTAACATCCCTGATGTAGAGAATGATTGAGCTGGTTCCAGGCACTGAAACCAAAACCTGCAAGAATCCTTCTGGTCAGTATCTTTTGAATTAACTAGAGTTACACCAATAGGGTTATCTAAATTAGATTAAATATTTGAATCTCTCCAAAAAGAATTAAAAATAAGAACTTAAGAAACATCTAAACAAGATCATGCATGAATAGTACACAATTTTGAGTTTTGTAAGAATGCAACTAATCCATCTGTATACACTACCTTGAAAAGCGATTGTAAAAAAAGTTTCTCATCAAAAGACCAGCTGCTCGTGCGCTTGAGAGGACCTAGAAACCATACAAGTCCCAAAGATAAGAAAGAATAATAAAGCTCTATAATTTACCATTCACTTGATAGTAACCATTAAAAAACCAACTATATACAATGAATATCTAATTTGTAATAGACTATGTTAAAAGGATAAGAAATTAAAATGGAATGGGATAATTGACTAGATTGACTTAAAACTGCTAATCATCCATCAAATGTAATCTAGAGAAACAATTGATATTGTACTAATCTCAAGATTAAGGAAACATTAGACTGCCTTTGAGGCTAAGTGGTATCCGGTTGGTCCCAGAAATGCGTCTGATTAGGATCACAATACACAATTTAATATCATAGCTCAAAGGAACATGACAATAAAACAGCTATCAGTAAAACAAGTCTGAAGTTTTGAGGGAAAAAAATCCTCATCTTAGGAAATATATGAATCTCCTCCAATGCAAAAAAACTAGACTGACGAACTGTCCATCAAAATGAAGTACAGTGGTAAAATAAGAAAGTAACCAATTCTTGACTCAATCATTCAACACAGCATAACAATAAAAAGAAAGGAATATCCTCAGAAGTTTCATAGTTCAGATAATTTATCAAAACACAAAATTCTTTGAGTGTAACCTGTATTAGAAGAAGACTGAGAACTGATGCAGCTCATATCAGTAGTAGACACAATTCTACGATATTTTGGCGGATCATTAGCACCTTCTATTCCCCTGCAACACACAGCATACAAGTTATTAAGGCAAATCAACCAAGATCACGTTTGATTAAGGGATACGGGGGTGGGATCGGATCGTTAATTCCGTGAGCCCTATCATATCCCAGTTTGGCCTTTTATTTGTTCATAGAATGGTGTATCTCTCAAAACAGAGGTTATACAATACCTCCTTGTATACCCCCATCTCTGGATTTGTCTTCTATCAAGATTCAAGGTCCAAAATTAACTTATATCAAATCTTATGTCAAACCAAATCTCTTATCCCATTTTATATCACACTAACCAAACACTAAAAAAAAAAGAAATCTCATATAAGAAAATTAACCTTATGTCCAACGGTATTACCAATCCCCCATCAAAGATGAAGTTAGCTAGGACTAGAGAGCCACCTAAGTTTGGAAAAATGCCACATGTATAAATAAATTTTTGACTGAAAAACTTTATGCTATGGCTCCAGCCCCCTACCCCCTTAAAATTTCAGAAAATAGTTAACCTCACTTAGAAAACACTGCAACTAGTACATATAAATTTTAGATAAAAATATTTAGGCTATGGGCCAATCTCCCGAAAATTTAACTATATTTTTGTTTAATTGCTATATATATAGTTCAAATTTTGGAAGCCCGACTGATATTAGCATCTATAGATAATTCAACCCACTAATCTCCCCAAAAATTTAAACATATAAAATTATTCTCAGTCTAAATATAGTCTAAATATTTTAAAATTTTAAATCCATTATGAGCGGTCCAACATTAAGTAATATTTAAGAAACTGGGAAAAAAGAAAATAAAATAAAGAAAGAGAATCAAAAGACACAAGGTTAATTTATGTAAAACAAAAAATGTCAATTTCTTTTTCAAATGTAGATCGTGCATTTTTAGCTGTAAGTTTTGTTAAAATAAAGTTTTGGAATATGATGGATAAATCCCATGACATGAAAAGTCATCAAGTGTCAATTTAATTAATAAAATTCATAAGATATGTATATGAAGCTAAATTTTATTTATGAATATTTATATATAACACTTATTTTAGTGTTGTATTATTGTTATAAATTGATTACATTTTTTCTAAGCCTAAATTTAAGCCAAGGAAAAAAAAAAAAAAAAAAAGTAACCTAAATTTGGGCCCCTCATATCAAAAATCCTTGTTTCATCCCTTCCCCCAGTCAAACATAGCCTAAATGGTCAAACTCTCTTTCATCTTATCCAGCTGCGAGAACTTATCTTCCATACCTTGATTTTATATCCGAGCCACTACTTTGCCTCCGTAGTGTGCCTGTAGATAATTTTTTAATCCAAGCCACAGGAAAGAAAATTGTCAAGAAACTATCATCAACAAGGATGAAAAATATATGAATTGAAGTCTATGAGCAGTAAATAACACCATGATCAACTAAAACTAATTTTTTAATCCAAGCCACAAGAAAGAAAACTGTCAAGAAACTATCGTCAACATGGATGAAAAATTTTTGAATTGAAGTCTATGAGGAGTAAATAACACCATGTTCAACTAAAACAACATGCAAAAGTATTACAACAGAGCAAAACATATCCCTACAAGAAATGTTTAAATTGTTCACTGGCTGAGGATCAACGGCGCAGCAAATTAGTAGCATTCCATTATTTGCTCTTTCTAAGTGGGAAAGGAACATGATGACACTAGATGGAGCAATAAAACTGCTTTTTAAATACTGTAAAATCACCTGCTGTTGTTTCATGCAGTTCTTAAATTCAAATAGGTAGTTTTTTCTTTTTTCTTTCCTTTTTAATGCATTAAACTGATGCCACTCATACATAAAAGACTCTTAAGGATAGTTCTTTAGTCATCTAGATTTGTTTATGGACACATATTCAAAATTCGTTATCTTACACAAGGAAAGGTAACGAGTTCTTTTCCATACAATTGTAGACTGCCCTTTCGTTGATGCGTTACTACTATTCCTTCAGTCTTTATTTCAGCTGGAATTCTCCTCACTATCAAATAGATGGGGAAAATGCTAATTGATGCATCATCTCCTATTATAATTTTTTGAACCATATAAATCATTCCTTCGCATATTAAGTATAAATGCCTATTATAAGGTAAATATGAACCGCAAGGAATGCATATTGGAACCGTTCCCCCCACCCCTCCCAGGCCCCTAAAAAAAATAAGAGAAGAGAAAGGAAAACACAAAGCAGCCATCTAGAGATCAAAAAGTTGTAAAACAATACCTCATGAATGACATTATGCTAAATGTATAGAGAATGGAATTTGAGTCCTGAAATACCTCTGGTGTCCTCCCTTGAGGGAAGGATTGAGATGGAACCAAGCAAACTGGACACTCGACCCAAAGTGACCTCTGAGATGGACCTCTTGAAAGACTAACAAAAGAAGCCAGAAATCAGAAAATATTCCACTCGATGCTAGGTGGGAAATTTCTTACTCTACTTGAAGCAAATTACTACACAAATTTTTTTAAGTGCAGAACAAATGATTTTTACATTGGTAAAATTGTTATTTGTAACCTTTATTTACTCTACAAATTAAGATCAAAAGCACTCTCGACTGAAAAGCAATTTCATATCTAGGAAGCAAGGACGATACTCAAAATCCCTCGGGGCAGATGAACGAAACTTACATAATCATTTTTGGTACTACCATACTTGCTCTGCATCTGATAACGATAAAGCAACTAAACATTAGATGATGAAGTGATGACTTTTAAAGTTAAAGAAGATTGACATTTTCTGTGGTTACCTTTAGTGAAAAGTCGGTTACATCTAGCAATAACAACTTGGCTTCAAAGTGATGTGCAAGAGCTTTTGCAAGAATTTGCTGGTAAAGTTCTTCAACATGTATAAAAAAAAATAAGAAAGAAAATAAGGCCATGAAAAAGAGTTAGAAGAAATTATAGTTTCAATGCAAAACCAGAAAACATACCTGCAGGCCCTGACAGCAATATAGCCCTACTTGCAGGCGAAAGATTGCGGGTGTACTTGGAAACATCAAGATGCTTCAAGTGAACAGATGCAGCACTAGTCAACAACACCCGCGTCCGCTCACTGTTATTGCCATCAAAGAACAAGAAAATCAGAGCAATTATAATATGTTAAACAAAAAAATCTTTCCTTGATTCATGTAATTAAAAAAAAAAAAAATGGATACCTGTGCAGATAGAGAAGACACGATAGCTAATATTCGACTCCTTTCAACAGCTTATGCACTTCTCTTTTCTATATTCTAAATATTATAAAATAGCCGATGTCTTGAAGACAACAAATAACTCAACCTCATGATTTCCAAAAAATAAAAAGCTAACACTGAGTTTTACATTGTGGCCTGACCATTATTTCAACAACCTATAGAAACGAGCCCACTATGGAGTAGAAATGGTTTACAATTTACTCAAACGTTTAGTAGAGGTTGATGAATGTAATTACTCGGAAGTTAGAAGCAACCAAGAATAGAAAGTCAGTTATCAATCTTCTTACATGATGCAATATTAACATGATATGTAACTAAACAAAGTAAGAATTGAACGATAAGAATCAAAGGTCCAAAGAATCCTCCTATTAGAGTTCTCCACAAGAAGCTGATAGCAAATTAAGAATTGCATGGTTTGTAGAAATATATACTGCCAAAGAATGATCTAGTATTTTTATTTATGACTGCAGATAGCAATTACAAATTTTGTTAACAATCAATGTGATATTAAAGTATTTTTCATTCAACGGACACACATAGTATATATATGAACTAAATATAAGATGCTAATATTATTTAATAAAATTAAGATATTTGAGAGTCAATGTTGGAATTCATTCACACGGAACACCGTGTTAGACAACATTTCTTGAATGCAGATTGGCAACAGCATAGCAGCTCTTATTCATTAAGGTCCCAAACTGCTACCTTCAAAAGCCCTCTTCAATTTGAAATGATAATTAATGAGAAACTATAAAACAAAACGAGATGCCGCCCAAGAATACCAATACAAGAAATTTCACAATCAAGATTGAAATTTTCATTCCAGCGCACATTTTAATTCTTATTCACAGAATCTAAGCTTAGAAACTTTTAACCTGGAGTGGCACTATCTCCCACTGTCCATGAAAATTTGTCCAGAGTCACAATAAGCCTATCATTTAATACATGATAGGCATGAGTAAATTCATTGAAAGACAAGCCAGAAAGCTGTTGTTGATACATGCTATATGGTGAAAACTTATTCTAGTTACATAAGATCTGTATAAAGAGTTTCATGTATCACACGTAAACACAAAGCTGGAGATAGAACAAATTACAAAATCATAATTATTATACAAGATCTTCTTATCATCACTAAACTAAATTAAAAAAAAAAATTGCCCGACACTGAATGTATAATATGAATCTAGAGGACAACAAGAACTGAAATAGGCTCTTCAATTATTGAAAAAAAAAAAAAAAAAAAAAATCTCCCCTTACCCATGTAAGTATGTCAACAAATATCAATGGTAGAAAAACATAATCATCCCTCTGTATCAGAAACAATTCCAATTAAAATTACAAAAATAAGAACACGGGAATAAAATAACAAATCCACAGGTTTGAGAAGCACAAGAAGGTGAAAACAACGGCACCCAAACAATAATATGTGAATTATTACATATATCAAAACAAAAGTATGGAACCAAATAATGCTATATTTTTTTCTCATAGAGCATAGCACATCATCACTCTCCAACAAGATCAGTAAATATACAATTCATCAACCTTTCATTTATTTACCTGAGGAAATAAGGGAACTCATCAAAAGTGACCCTGCTTTCTTTACCGTCGACCACGAGCCTCAGAAGCTCCTGCTCAATCTGCTCGCCGGTAATGCCTTGGGTGGAAGAACCACCATAGCCAGCCCATTTTCCGACTGCCTGTCCAGAAGCCAACCCAAGACCGACTCCGACTCCGACTCCGACACTCAACGCCGACAA
This sequence comes from Sideroxylon spinosum, assembly GCA_003260245.2. Lineage (NCBI taxonomy): Eukaryota > Viridiplantae > Streptophyta > Magnoliopsida > Ericales > Sapotaceae > Sideroxylon > Sideroxylon spinosum. The sequence goes on from QLOD02000002.1 coordinate 26,125,743, forward strand.
CAGAATGTTCTTCTGTTCCATCACCCTGTCACTGCCCCCAAAAAATAAAAAAATAAAAAATATGAAAATCCCAATCTCTGTCACTTTCTCGCCCCGATCTGTACTATTTTCCCGAGAACCAATCATTCAACTCAACAACACAAACAAAAAGGCCAAAAAAAAAAAAAAAATTTAAATAAAATTAAACCTATTCTTGCAAACTTCAAGTAACGTATAAAACACGAATATAAAAATCGAGAGAAAGTGTAATCAAGAGGAACTGATTATTGTAACGAAACAACTTCGTGATCTATCAAAATGTATATACAATTGCGTAAATGAGTATCTAAGAGGAGGACTGAATCGTACGAAGAAGGGAGCGAATCGTTGAAGGAATCGAAATTCTGAAACAAACAGGTGTCAAGACTTCGATTTTCAGACTCGAGAAATTCGAATCTGCAAGTAAGACGTTGGTCGATTCTTGTTGCCTTTTTTTTTTTTTTTAAACACACTCTCTCTTTCTCTCTCGCGCTCCCCTCACATGGAACCAGCCATGTATGTATATATATAGGCGAAGGGAAATAAAGGATGGGAAAAAGAAAAGAATATTAAAGAGAAAATTACTGTGTTGACTTTTTGACTATACGGACCACTGAAAGTGCGTTTTTTCTTTTGAGCTGCTTTTTATTACTGGCTTTTGAGTCGGTACCGGTAAAGTTAGTTTGGCTGGCGCCTTTTTTCGTCCTTCGCATTATTATCCTTTGAAAACAAATAATAAAAAAGAGTTGGTATTTGATTTATTTTTATTTTTTAATTTTATTTTAGTTTTATATGTTAAAAAGTCTTAAAATAATTTTTATTTTGATATTTTTTTT
>QLOD02000002.1:26196379-26208582 GCA_003260245.2 Sideroxylon spinosum
AAAGAATATCTGTGATTTCGTTAGTGTTTGGATATATAAGGTAATCATAGAAGTATTTTTTCTTAATTAATTGCTCTAAGACATACTGAATAGAAGTTAGACCACCCCGTTTGGCTTCTTTGTCTGTGAAAATGGCATTGTAAATGCTTTTGATTCCCGTTGTGTTTGACGGTTCTCTTTCTTTTAAAATACTAAGAATTTCATAAGGTGCGGTGTTGTTGGCCATATCGAGCACAAATTGTTTCTTTATTGGTTTTAACTTAGACAGGTACTAATGGCCTTCAGTATATTCTGCTACTTGATAGTTATGGAAACCACAGGTAACCTTTAAACCCCATAACACACCATCTAGAGGTATTGGTATATCTCGTAACGCAAATGGGCATTCACATTTTTTAATTCCAGTATTTCTTGTTAGGGATCACCCATGAACGAGATACCGTGGTGAGTTGTACTTTTTTCCTCTTTCACACATAATATGGCACTTTAGCAACTTATTGCTTTTTAAATTGGCAAAATTTTTAATAATCACCACAATACCATTTTCCAGACCAACTCCTTTCGTCTAATTTATCATATATTCTCTACTTTCAAAAATCTATATAAAAAATATAATGAGGATATATAAGTGCAACATTATCTAGTCTTAACATACTTTCTCAAATTTCAAAATGAATAACGAATATGCATAATATAACGATAATAACTAACCTGGTCTGTAGTAAATTCGGATGTAGAATCGCTACTATTATTGAAGATGCTCTCCCCACTTAGAACATCATTCTCAAGTAACCAACTATCTAAAAATGAACCGAAGTTGTATCATCCATAATATTCTACTAAGAGGAGAATTCTATTCTAAGAAGGGAGAAGGAGAGGTTGAAACAGAAAGAGTAGGGAAGAGAGTTGTGATTAAAGAGTGGGGTGTGACTGAAGAGTGGGATGTGACTAAAGAGTGAGGAAGATTTATAAACTAGCGGATCTCAAATCCGAAATTCAAACAAATATAAAAAGTATAGTAATTATGGCTGGTACAGACTGTTTGATTACAAATCTGCCTCACTCTTCAGTCACACCCCACTCTTCACTCACAGCTCTTTCCTCGATTCTTTCTTTTTCAACTTCTTATTCTCTCTTATTAGAACATAGTTCTCCTCTCACCAGAACATTATGGATGATTACAAAAAAATAAAAATGAAAAAGTAAACAAAAAGAGAGAATTAATTAATTGATAAAAACTGATCAAACAGTCTGTTCCAGCCATAATTATTGTACTCTTTATGTTTGTTTGGATTCCATATTTGAGATCCACCTATACAGTTCTACTCTTTTCTCTTTATTTAATTTTATTTTGTAATTAAATTTGTAATTCTTATTTATTTTATTCATTATTAGTTAATTAATTCTCTCTTTTTATTTACATTTTTTCTCTTAAACTTATTTGATATTCTTTACACAATTCTTCCTTTTTATTTATTTAAATAATTACTTTTTTACTTAATTTTTTTTTTTCGTATTTATTGAACATTCCTTATATAATTTACTTTTCATTTATTTTCGTGTTTATTTCTTTGTATCCATTTCTTTTTCTTTAATTAAATAATTTTCTTTTTTATATTGTTGTTATTTATTTAATATTACCTAAAAATAAAAATAATACAAAAAAAAGTACATATGATGCTTATAGAAAATAAAAAATAAATTAATTAATTAGATAAAAATAAATAATTGAATGAGTGGTTATAATTGAAGATAAGAAAAAAATCTGAATTATCCAATATTTAAAAAAAACAATGCGTATTTGGCACATAAACCAATGATCATTAATTATAAAGAATATTAAATAAAGTAGAAAAATGATAAAATAATAAATAAAAGATATAAAAAATATTAAATAAATATAACAAATAGATAAATTTGACACATTAACCAATGATTATTAAATATACAGGTAAATATTAAATAAAGTAGAAAAAAGATAAATATAATAAATGAAAGATATAAATAATATTAAATAAATAAAGTAAAAAAATATATTAGAAAATAATTAAATAAATGAATTTAATTAATAAGATAAAAATAATAAGTAAATAGGTTAATTATAATTATATATATAAATATATATATATGATTTTGTAAGGGAGAGGGATAAAATAGTAATTTGGCTGGGGATTTGGGCTGTGGGGAGTGCGGGTTCAATTTTCTTCTCAGAACTCCAGACCTTATTTAAAGTGCAAGTCAGTACAAGCTATGTTTTCGGCGGCAGTCTTAAAAAACGTTGGGGCCAATTCTACTCATCGGGCCTACCATAACTGGAAATTGATGATGTGTCAACAGCGAAGTCAAGAAACGACGTCGCATTTCTCGGCACCTTGGAGGAATATCTCTTTGCCTTGGCAAAACAAAGTTTCCGTTTTCACGGGAGAATCCTCCACTTTTGAATAAAGGTCATGAAAATGCGAGACAGCCTTCGATACAAACAAAGCCTCTCTCTCCCTCTCTCTCTCCGCCAAACTTAGCGGCGGTTTCTTCAAAGAGAGAGAGCTAATTTCAGAGCAGAGGCGAGTCTTACAAAATTCGCTAGCTGCAATGTACTTTGTATAGTCTCAGAAGAAGCTAGCTCTCTCTCTCTACCTCTCTCTCTCTCTCTCTCTACGTAAATTCTTCAACAATGGCTCAAGTAGTGGCCAGTCGGTCGATTCACACTTCCTTAACTTGCCCTAACTCTGGATCTATCCGAAGTCAAGTTGAGAAGATCGAATATTCGAGTTTCGTTTCCAAAATACTGCCTCGCCACCAACGGAAGTGCCAGAGAGCGTTTCGCACCGGCGCACCCGTCGCCTCGAAGAGATCTGTGCGAGCGGAGGCACAGGTCATTCCGGTCTCGCCTGCAGATGCATCGAAGGTCATTGCTAGTATTTTTGCTGTTTTATTTTGTAGTTCTTATAACTGTTTCTTTTAGCGAAGCTAGATAGTTGTCCCATTTTGCTCTGCGTGTGTATTTCTATGGATTCGTATGAACTAGTTCACAATCACTTCCGTGTTTGTTTAATTTTAGCATGTTTTGATATATTTGCTTGAACGATGTGGATATTTGAGAGAAAATCTATTGGTAAAAGAGTTATTCGTGACAAATGAGCTTTGAATTGAGGTTTATTTTATTATTTAAACAGATATTTAATTCTCTTAACATAGGGATATGTAGTATGGAGGATTTGGGGGGGGGGGGGGCTTGAACTTTAGGCTCCTAAAGTTAAATCTTGTCCGTTAATTAATGATTTGGCTGTTCGATTTAAAAACATAATTATCAACTTCACGTTAATCAACAGATGAGATTTATAACTTTTGAAGCCTAAAGTTCAATAGAAACTTCAGGCTCCCTTATCCTAGTATGGGCTATATGTATCCACATCAGTACTCTAGCTGCGTTTACTCATGAAATGAAAAATGGTAAAAAATCGTTTTGAGCATTTTTAACATAAAATAAGGAAAATCTCAAATCAAGAAAAACAGAGTATTTTTTGTTTCTTTATTTTGGGGTTTTTAAAACATAAAATACGTAAAACAGAAAACAGAAAACAGAAAAACAAACCAAATGTCACCTAAGAAAATTGAATTTGTGTTCTGTCTTCCGCATTTAAATTAAATTTGCATGGTGGAAGCACCTTGCAACTTTAAATGGTGATTCCATTGCAAACTATAAATTTATTTTCTTTCTCGGTGATCTTGTTTGCTATTGACCAGACTGAAGAGCACATTCAGTACTTGGAGGGAATTCAGCTTCTTGGTGACACTTCAGTGAGTATATTGTCTAAGCCTACAGTTAGGCGCAAGACAAAGATCGTTTGCACAATTGGTCCTTCCACCAACACTAGGGAAATGATATGGAAGCTGGCTGAGGCTGGAATGAATGTTGCTCGTCTGAATATGTCTCATGGAGACCATGCATCCCATCAGAAAATTATTGATTTGGTTAAAGAATATAATGCTCAATCCAAAGACAATGTCATTGCAATCATGCTTGACACTAAGGTAAGTTTTTTTCTGCACGTATTTGCTTTTATTGTCTTCTTTATTTGGTTCTTGTGCCAGATTGTGTAATTGCACTGGCTGTTTGATAAAAACTGAAATAAGGCATTGAAAATTATTTGTTATTAGTTAGTAGTGTTGAAATATGTAAAAATTGTTTTTTATATTTTTCAAAGAGTAGAAATTCCACATAATACTCGTTAAGACTAAAATTTAAAATTTATACCACCTTCCACAGAGAATTTTCAGCATTTATTGTTAAATATCTTCAACATAAAAAGTTAATATTGATAATTTTTTAATTGCATTTGCAGTTTAAATGATTATTGGTTTTGCATTGCCAAACACACTTAATTTTAACATCCACCGAAGTTTCCAAATTTATGTACTTAATGATGTTATCAACCAACCTGCATCACTTATTGCTGAATTTGGTTGTTTTATGGTATGATAAAAGTGCCAATAAAGTTAGCGCAAACTTCAAAAATATGGTATCCACCACTTAAAAGAGTGTTGTGCTACCATCATTTGGTTAACTTGCCTACCTCACCTGTATTTAGCTTAGTTGCCTTGCTAGTGTCCTGTATATTCAAGGGTGTCTCCAGGGTTTTCAAAATAGAGAAACACATTCAAAGAATAAAGAAATTCAAGAGATCTAGTTGTCCGACAACGCTCCATATTCTTTGTGCATTGGCTATTCGAAGGATTTTGGATTTGAGTAATGTGAATTTGGTTGGCAATGGATTTAGTAGTAGTCATGGATTCAGTGAATCTTCAAGGATTTGAAGATTGTTCTTTTTTTTTTTTTTCCTACTAAGTTTGGTGCATCGAGGATTAGAGCAAAGGAGTCAACAATATAGGTTCGTAGATTTGATACTATTGAGATGTTGAATCTTTGTAACCAATATTGCCTCATAGTGAAAGATTCTAGGTTATTTTTTTTTATTTATTATTATTTTTTTCCCGATTTGGGTTCTTACTCTTAAAAATCTTGTGCCTCTTTTACTTTTGCTTTGCTATTATTTTTTTTTCAATTTATTGCATGGTTGATTTGGGATATCTAGTAGACCGTGTGTTTTTTCAACACAAACAAGTATATGAGGCTATCTTGTCAGTCACATGCTATGCTTTTGAGTAGTTGTGACTTGGTAGTCATAAGTTCGTAATGAATCTTAAGTTATTATTTTCATATTATAGATGGGTTTTGTTCTTCAATGAGCAAGCAATGATAATGGATTGAAATTGTGAATAAAAACCTAATTTCATATAGCTTCATTGAAAAGGTAACCCATGACATAAATGAATGGAAGAAGAGTATTTATGTAGCTGTCACAAACTAGTTTGGGATTAAGGCTTTGTTGAATTGAGTTGAGGATGTGAAAATACGCTACATTATATCTTCAAGAGAGTACTAGGAATTAATATGAGACATGCATATTGATTATTAAGTTTAGGAATCAAGATCTCATGATTACCCTGGATAAGATCCTATGGTCTTTGTTATCCTACAAATTATCATAAGGTGCTTGCATGAAAATATTAAATAAAAATTGTAAACTGCTATATTGCTCACACATTTTGCTGTCATATATTATTTATTTCTCATATTTTTCTTTAATTTTTCCATTAATGTTTGGCGTGGTTTCTCTTGTTGGCAGGGCCCTGAGGTTAGGAGCGGTGACTTGCCCCAACCTATCACATTAACTGGTGGACAAGAACTCACTTTCACAATTCGAAGAGGTGTTGGAACAGCAGACTGTGTTAGTGTAAATTACGATGATTTTGTCAATGATGTAGAAGTGGGTGACATGCTTCTTGTTGATGGTATGCTACTAGGTTTTTCCTTACTCTCTCTTCATCTCAATCTTGATTGTTTCCTTTTTATTATATATATATGTATATTTAAATTTTTGGCTGTAACTTCCTGGCAGTATCACTTGAATGGAAGCGATTTTACATGCATTGATTTCATTCTTGTCCAATCATATTCAATTTCAAATTTCAGTTGAAAGTAAGGGTGTCCATTGAGTCATTGACTGGATCGAAAATGCAGCATGAAACAAACAGATTAATATTCTGACGGCTACTATTGAAAGAGGTCATATTGAATTGGAGGATTAGATTTTCTGGTACCCGATGCAAAGTTTATACAATACCTTGGCCTTCTAGTAGCTTAGATTCTCCGAATGTACTAATATCTATGTTACTCGAACTCTTCATCTGGGGCAGGAGTGTCGCGCCGATACAGGTTCTGCGTTCAACGCCGGAGTTTGTATCCCAGACATGGCTGTGCAAGAAGCCTAGGATTGGTCTTTTATTCCGCCATTATTGAGTAGAGCAAAGCTTGGAAGATGAAGACTATTTAGTTTTGAATGAGGAAGACGATCTATTGATGTTTTAATTTAAAATCTATTGATTAGATAAACATTAATTTGGCTTCAATGTGGATGTGTATTACATGCACGTCACATATCTCAAGCAAGAAAAATTTATTACTGTGACATGACTTTTGCTCTTCCATTTGTGCATTAAATATAAATGGAGTCACTAGACTAGACCAAACTAACCTATAAATGATTTAATACTTATGATAATAAAGGTATAATTATTTTTAAAAAATTAAAATAATCTATCAGATAACAAAAGAATAAAAATAATTTATTTACATTTACTTTTTCATTTATTATGTAAAAATTAATTTTTTATTTAAGTCAGTGAGAAAATAATTGATTCATTTCTAGCTTGATTTAAGTATACAATAATCTTAGTTGTGCTTTCATACAATAATGTTAGTTGTGCTTTCTAGATAAATTTTATTCTTAGACTCTCGTGTTCTTACTGACACTTAAAGATGTAATATTTTTTTTATGTGCTGTATCTCCGTACCCGTAACCATACCATAATTTGGATATCTTTTTAACTGAGTCCTCCTATTCTAAAATATAGATGATAGGCAAATCTAACATACATAATCAAGTTCAACACCCGCACCAAGTTCGAGTAACATAGACTAATATTGTACAAGAAAGGTATCTGATGAATTCTTTATAGATTAACATATTATTTTTTTATTTTTTTCTTACCTCGTCACTGTAAGAAAAATATGCTGCGATCTCCAGTAGATTGTTAAGATAAAGAAGATGTCTAGCCGTCTTCATTTTTTTTAACCTCCTATCCTGCCTCACACTCATGTTGTCTTGAAAAGGGACATTGTGAATTCAATTGTTTCACGAGTAGCTTATGTTTCTTACAAGCTGACTTAGCAGAATAGTTTTCCCATTCTAATAGTTTTTGTGACGTCCATATTTTCTGTCTTGTTTTACTTCCTCGCTTCTAAACCTTTATTAAATATAACTCTGGTTTATGGGGGCACACTCGGCATAATGAGTTTGTTGCTCTGATTTTTAAGCACATTCGCTCTTGGTGTATGTTGTAGGTGGTATGATGTCACTAATCGTGAAATCAAAGACTGAAGATTCAGTAAAATGTGAGGTTGTGGATGGAGGAGAGCTTAAATCCAGACGACATCTAAATGTTCGAGGAAAAAGTGCTACACTGCCATCCATCACTGGTTAGGATCCAATAATTATCTACTGGGGTTATCTACCTCCCCCCCACCCCCACCCAAAAAAGAAACTTCTTTTTTTTTTTCATTTTTCTTGTATTGGGGCAGTAAGTTTTTGTTATTTTTCTTCAAATGATCATGAAAATTTGCACTGATATGCCACAGAAAAGGACTGGGATGATATCAAGTTTGGAGTGGACAACAAAGTTGATTTCTATGCTGTTTCCTTTGTCAAAGATGCTGCAGTGGTCCATGAACTGAAGAATTACCTCCAGAGTACATAAATGATGCACTTACAATGAATAAGAAGTAAATGTCATTTACATGCTTTTGATAGCTGCTCTGCGTTTTAACTTTTCTTCTCGTTTCTTTTTTACTTTGGCAGGCTGTGGTGCTGATATACATGTTATTGTAAAAATAGAAAGTGCAGACTCCATTCCAAATTTACATTCAATAATCATGGCATCTGATGGAGTGAGTAGAATATTGATTTTTGTTTTTACCTTGTTATTCCTGTTCAGGGTCCTTTTTAAAAAGAATGGCCTCGGATCAAGGTCTTTATCTTTATCAGTTTCCTGAGTAACTACTACTTGAGTTTAGTAGCTGGTTGTGATATGAATTGTTTTATTTTGACATTCTCAACAATGATGGAATATCATAAAAACATATGCACAAAATGCTTTCAAATGCAATCAAATTCGGATAACAAGGACCGTCCTAGGAATGCATTTGATCTTTATTTAGTTACATTTTTATCTTTAGTTGTTTTTGGTATCCAAATGAGTTCCTAAGCATTCACTGTGTTTCTAATCCAAGGTTAAGATACGTATGTTCTTCTGATCTCAGGCAATGGTTGCAAGAGGAGATCTTGGTGCAGAGCTGCCAATTGAGGAGGTTCCATTGTTGCAGGTACGTTTTTGTACTGATAGAAGATTGATGATGGGGGATAAAATCATTCTTGGTATGGATACAATTCCTCAGACAGCAATCTGTTACAAAAAATGCAGGAAGAGATCATCAGGATATGTCGTAGTATGGGAAAATCTGTGATTGTGGCAACAAATATGCTGGAAAGTATGATTGTCCATCCAACACCAACCCGGGCAGAGGTGTCAGACATTGCTATTGCTGTTCGGGAGGGTTCTGATGCAATTATGCTTTCTGGAGAAACTGCTCATGGAAAGTAAGTTGGTATTTTCAGTACATTAGAGTTATTTGGTATTCCCAGTACTTTTAGGAACTTTTGTACACTGGGTACAAAAGAAAATTGTACAGTGTAGGATGGCATAAACCACAAAAAAGAAAATTGTACAGTATAGGATGGGAAAAACTATGAAATTCCACTTGGTAAATTGAGATGCAGTGTGTCGATCGCACAAGCAGGGAGGGGTGAGGATCAGAAAGGTAAAGATTTTTAATGAAACTCTATCAGAGAAATGACTCTGGAGATTTTCCACAGAGAGGAGGGAGAGTTATGGAGGAGTGTGGTGTGTGCGAAACACGAATCAAAATGGGGAGAGTTGATGACCAAGGAGGCACAGGGTCTGCATGGGTAAAGGTAGGGGTGTGGAAGAACATAAGATCTAGGTGGTCATGTTTCTATAAATTCTGTGAAATTGTGATTGGAGAGGAGATATAATTAAATTCTAGGATAAGTGGTGGTTGGGGGAAGGTGTTTAAAGGAGGAATTTGAGGATATCTTCTCATCTGTTTGGATAAGGATGTTACAGTACGGGATAGTGGAGGGGGTGTAATTTTGTTTAGGAGGTCAAGTTGAGGAGAGTCCTACAAGATTTGGAAAGCTACGTTTGTCTAATGGAGCTCCTGTTTCTTTTAAGGCAAGGGGGCAGAGAGTGCAAGCTTGTTTGGACTTCAACGAGTTTTGGGGCGTTTCAAGTTAATTCATTGTATATCACATTGATGGGGGAACAAATGACAGATCTCCCATGGAATAAGATTTATTTATTTATTATTATTATTATTTTTTTTTTTTGGGGGGGGGGCGTTCGTTTAGTTTAGGATAAGATCCTAACTATTGACAATTTGAAGACATGGGGATTGGTTATCATGAACCCCCTGTTGCCTTTGCAATAATGCAGAAGAGAATATTGATCACATGTTTGTGGATTGTCTATGGGCAAAAGAGCTCTGGAACTTAGCCTTGTCACAGTTTGGCGTAGCATGTGTTACTCCGTTACGGGCAAGATTTTTGTTGGTTTCATGCTGGGGAGCTAGACTTCCTAAATTTATGCGAAAGGGTGTGGGATCATATACCTTTTTGTAATTTTTTTGGTTAATTTGGGTTCGGAGAAATAGGAGAAGATTCACAAATTCGAAATTACTTTTTGTCCTATTACACAGCTAGTTAGAGGGAGGTGAAGAACTAGAGTTAGCTTCTTTTCTGAACTTTGTTGACGGTTTGGAGTTGTAATTCAACCTTTGGGTAGCCCTTTGCATTTTCTTGATGCTTTGTTAGTAATTCTTGACTTCTATAAAAAAATATTCATGTATGTATATGTACTGCTTGGGGAACAACTTGGAGGCAAATCATTAAATTAAAGTCGTTCGGGCTGCTTTTTTTAATAATGAGCTTCTTAGTTGGAAACTAGTCTTGAACAATAAACTATGCAAATAATATCTAAAGAAATCTTGCTTTATATGTTAACTGATTCTCCTGTTCAGATTTCCTTTGAAAGCTGTTAACGTTATGCACACTGTAGCATTAAGGATTGAAGCAACCTTGGATGGTGGGGAAACACCTCCTAATCTTGGCCGGGCCTTCAAGGTTATTTGATCACTTTATTTATATTTTTCAACTTCATGTTAATTTATTTATGGATTATAGCTTTGATTTAACATTTCATTCAATGTCAACCCTCAATACTTACTGAAGGTTCTTGGATCTTACAGAATCATATGAGTGAAATGTTTGCATTCCATGCAACTATGATGGCTAATACACTCGGAACCTCTATTGTTGTCTTCACAAGAACTGGTTTCATGGCCATTCTAGTGAGCCATTATCGACCTTCTGGCACCATATTTGCCTTTACAAATGAGTGAGTCTTATATTATAACTGAACGCTTTATCTTTTTCATTTTTCTCATTTTATTTTATTCAAAACTAGACTGATGGGGGCTGAGTATTAAAAGCTTAACAACTGTACTACCGTACGGAAGCATGAAACAACTTTTTGTTGGTTTGGTATCCATTGTTTCATGCATTTTCACTTCTTCCGGTACTTTTATTATCAGATGCAACCTTGTCATGTTACATATGATACATTCAACTATTGAGAAATACTCAGAATATTATTAATAATTGTAATTTTTCCTAAATGCCAGAGGAAATATCTTATAATCACACTAAACCCAATACTTTTTTTTTTTCTTCATTTTTGAACTTTTGCTTATACTCCATGCCATTTCTTTCTTCAAATTTCTTTTTGAAAAAAATCTTGTAAATTTGCTTGCCATTGAGATCAAGTAGAAATCTTGTCCATCTTACAAAGCTGGTTAGCAGGTAAAAAGAGCTGGAATTTATTCCCTTTTGGATTTTGTAGATACTCTTGAGCTGTAAATTTGATCTCCGGGTCCTTTTTACATCTTCTTGATGCTTTTTATAAAATTTTGATGATGGTTCAAAAAAATAAAAATAAAAATAAAATCCAAATCTGTACCCAGTGTCTCAGTCAGGATAATATTTCCCATGAGTAGTGATAGTGTATTAAACTTCATCAAGCTGCATGCAGAATTCTGTGTGTACGTGTTTATTTGGAGATATATTTGATAGTCTTCGTCATTAACTTGCCAAATATAAGCTGCAAATTCAAGCCAACTTCATTTAGTGTTGCTTTCAATTGTTGAAACAGTTCTCACTACCATATACTATTGTCGATGTGGGGTTTGACCATGACCAAGTACATATCTTTTAGGGTGTGTTTGGATCAACTGGATATGTCAAGGGAAAATAAAAGGGGAGGGGATTCAAAATTACTGCTGTTGTTTAGGTGTTGGTGAAAAAAGTAGGGAAAGCACAAGTAATTTGATAAATTAAAAACAATTAAATTAGAAAACTGATCTTTGATGAATGCCCTTTTATTTTCATATGTATTTTTATCCACTCAAATAATAATTTGTATCTGAGATTTTTTAATTCATTTCCTTTTTCCCTCCCATTTTCTTCTCCTTTTCCCTCCGTTTTCTTCTCATTTTCTGTTTCCTTTTCGTTTCACTCACCAGATCCTCAATCCAAATACACCCTTAATGATTGACTAACTGAATGAGCATGGTGGCAATGCAGGAAGAGAGTACAACAGAGACTGGCATTATATCAAGGAGTTTGCCCCATATACATGCAGTTCTCCCATGATGCTGAAGAAACCTTTTCAACTGCTTTGGATTTGTTGAAGGTGAGGTTTACAGGCCTAATTATTTAAAGTGCTCTTAGACTATGTTTGGAACATGGATTTGTGGAGGAAAGGGGAAAATAAAGAAAAATGATAGGAAAGCAAATTGAAGCGGAAAATTCAAATTTATTTTATTTTAATTATTTGGTGAGTGAGAAAAATAAGAATATAATAGATATTTTTCAACAAAGTAAAACTTT
>QLOD02000002.1:26242165-26252670 GCA_003260245.2 Sideroxylon spinosum
GTAACATAAGATGATTACACGACCTTTTTAGTCACATTTTCTGAACGACTGTTAACATGGTCAAATTGAAAATTGATCTTAACTATAAAGATTTAACTATTATAATTGAAAATATAAGGAATAAAGTAAGATTTAATGTAAAGTGTAATGGGCATTCCCTGAGAATACAACAGAGATTATATAGCATGGCTACCAATCTTACGACAATTTTTATTTATTTATTTATTTCCAACTCCAACAAATACAAAGTTCCCCTTCTTGGGTTAGAAAGGCTCCTGAGAAATGATTAACTTTTGTTATAGCCTATTTAGTGCAGTACCTTTTGTATGGACTCACTGAAAAATGAGAACATGCCATATATCCATGCGCCATTCGGGCAGAATCTCAGTAGAGGCACAAGACATGACCAAAAAGCTTCAATGTGATTCTGCAGAGTTATACTGAGACCAGTATTCCTTGACAAGCTGCCCAAACAGTGAATTTTCTCTCTTCATTAATTTCATTGGCTCGTCATACTCTACAAGTTTCCCTGTAAAAAGATTCAATTAATTTTCTTCAGGATTTCATCCAAATGATAAGCTACTGGAATACTAGTTTAAACTAACCGTTGCTGATGGCTAGAACCATCGTGCAATCCATCACCGTCGGTATTCTATGGGCCACTGTGATCACAGAGCAATCTGCAAATTCAGTCCTGATAGTCCTCTGTAAAATCAAGTCAGTCACATTGTCAATTGATGCAGTCGCTTCATCAAGCACCAATATCTTGCTTCTCCTCAAAAGGGCTCGGCCCAAACAAAACAATTGCCTCTGTCCCATGCTCCAATTTGAACCATCCTCCACGACTGAATTTAAAAAAAAAAAAAAAAAAGTGTAATCGTTAACTAAATTTCAACAAAAGGTAAAAGGACTCCATTAAAGATGCTGGCTCTTTAGTTCTTACCCAAAGAGTCTAACCCCTCTTTCTCTTGAACAGCCTCTCTAAGCTGGCACTTTCCAAGAACCTTTGAAAATTATCAAACAGTTAACAATTGGCAACTAATATGAACAAACGATTCTTATATTAGCATAGCTCAGGGTTGATAAATATAAGCACATAAACACGGTAATGAAATAAAATATGGATTTTTTTGGGGTGGGGGGGCTGACATTAGGGCTGATGTCAACTCCTGTGAGCTGTTGTATTAAAATACAATACATACATAAATATATCAAGGCCGTTGGATTTTAATCCAACAGCCCAAAAAACTAACGTAGCGGAGCTGACGGCACTACTGTTGTTATTCTCCCTTCTTTCCTAAAATATTACCTCCCATATTTCCTGGTCGGTGTGCTGAGATAAAGGATCCAAATTGTATCTCACAGTTCCATTGAAAAGAGTAGGATCTTGAGGTATAATCCCAATACGTGACCTCAAATCATGAAGTCCAAGCGTTGATATGTCAATTCCGTCTACTATGATCCTGCCCCCTGCAGGCTCCACCAGACGAAATAAAGCACCTGTCAGAGTAGTCTTCCCACTGCCAGTCCTTCCAACGATGCCAATTTTGTGCCCTCCTTCAAATGTACAGCTTATCCCACGAAGAACAAGTGGCGCATTCGGCCTATATCTGATCTGGTATGCCAACATATTTATTTCTCAGTTGGAATGCTGATCTCCATCAGTTAAATGTCAATGAACACAAAATTTACCTGCAAATCTTGAATCTCCACTTTACCCACGGTTGGCCAATTGACTGGGGGACGGTTCCCTTCTATCACTTCAGGAGCTTCGCTCGGTATGTGCATGTACTGGCTGAGCCTTTCTACGGATATTATGTAATTTGCTAGAGTGCACTGGTTTTGAATGGAGAAGACAAGGGCAACGTTCAATGAGAGACCATAGCCCAGAGCCATTCCAACAAATCCTGAAATGACATGAGATGTTGAGAAATCCCATATAAAAGAATCAGTGGCTGATTATAGCCTCATTTATTTACAGCATATCCAGTTTTATGCAAGCAGCGGTACACTTTTGTTTGTAGTTGATTATCTATTTCTTATCATTATTATTGGTCTACAAATATTTATTTCAATTGAAAAGCAAGGACTAACACTGCACCCATGAAAGACCTATTTGAACAGATGTGCGAGGTCGATCATGAAATGCCATCCATTATTTGTTTACAATGCCGACTTCATCTTTAAGCCCAAGCCGACAACATACTCCTTCCCCCCCCCCCCCCATAATAATAAATAAATAAAGTTGTTAAGTCACCAATTGTTTTAAAACCTCAAATTGTTAGAAAATGGGTTCAACAATGCATATTAAGCTATTTCAACAAAAATAAAATAAAATAACAAAATGATCACAATTCAATTTAGTTTTACTTTTTAAGAAGTTTGTCTAACGAGACACAAAGTCATTGACTAATATATCTCTATACTCTTTAGCTTCTGCTCTATCAATTTTTTTTTTTTTGAAAGGTCTTCCGTTCTACGATGTTTCTCATGTTCTTTCCTTTTTTCTTTTTGTATGTTTTTGAGCTAAGAAGCATTGACAAAGACTCATTTGAAGCGATGATTTACGCCTATTTATTAGGACATTTAAAGAGCATAACTCTACCACTTAGTTAAAGATCAACATGACACAACATGGATGTGCCGATTTGGCTATTTTCAAAAAAATTTAAGACATGGCACGATAGGAACTCAGAAAAAATTATATATTTTGTGTTTATTCAACTAAAATAAGAATGCAATATAACATTAAGGATGCGTTTCGAGTGATAAAAAGTGAGACAGGTTGTAGGTTTGTAATTCGTATAGTGAAATAAAAAGTGAATAACTTTTAGAGTTCTTCAGTATTTTTCACCGATTTTCAGAGTTTTTTGTCACTCCAAACGCAGCCTAACTAAAATTAAACTATTTAATATAGTTTATTGTCCGAAAAAAAATATATTTTTTGTGTTCTTTTTTTTTGTTTTTTAAATCTTAGATATTATTTTATTCAACTAAAATAAAAGTAATGCAATTTAAAACTAACTTAAATTAAAACCATGTATTTCATATCAAAAAAGTGAATAAAGAAGTCATATCATGATTACTTTCCATGGAAAATGACAATAAACTATATTGCATAACTTAAAAGTTAACCAAAAAATAATTTTTTTAAAGTGAGTCTAACATGTATCTAAAACAAGTCCGTAATAAATCTAAAACGAATATATGACATTTCCAATTGTATCTGACATTTCCAATTGTATTTGGACGTAAAAAAATCAGACGAAGCAAAAGGCAAGTCTGGTTCATGACGTGTCTAGGTCTATGTAAGTCCGTGCCTCCTAGTTTTTGATTCTCACTATATATGTGGGATAAAAAATAATAATAATTGCATTTTAGAAGCATTCTACATTTACCATAGCAATAATGACTATCAAAGAAAATAAGATCAATACGCACCTGAACCAAAAGTTCCAGGAGGGAGCAAAACCATGCAAAGTGCTGATGAGGAAAGAACAATTGCACTAAGTGCTTCAAGCCGCTGGATCAACCACTCATTTGCTGCAAAATTGTGGAAAAACGGACTGGCATTTATATCAATGAGTTCAAGGTTCTTTACAAAAAACCGTTCCTCCTCCTCAAAAGCTCTAATGATCATGGATCCTGCCATGGATTCATTAATATGGTTTGCTACCAAGGACTTGGTCGTGCCATTGATCCGCATCAATTCTTTTGCAGTGGCAAAGTAGTATCTCTGGTGATAAAAATGCCATTTTGCAGCAAGTATAATTGAGATTTAAGATTTAACATATACACACACACGCTGAGTAGCAAATCCACTCCATGAGAGAGAGAGAGAGAGAGAGAGTAAAAATAAATAAGAGAAAGAAAGAAGCAAACTTACCTACCGAAAAAAAAAAAAGAAAAGAAAAGAAAGAAGCAAACAAGTGCACTCAGCTAAAGAAGCACGCAAGGAACCCTTCCACTTTATACAATTCATTTGAACATGAGAATCATCACCATATGATTTATGACGTTTTATTCAACATTAATAATTCATAATTTGAATTCAAGTTGCAATCACTGTTATGTAATACTCTTTAATTTGTGAACCACCTAAGTACTCCAACATAATTCTTCAGATTTACAAATTCCCATTTATAGCATACTTAATTCAAGTAAATAAAAAATAAACTATATTTCCTGATATAACATACTTGCTAGGAAACATTGGAATTTTAAATTTTCTGCAAATACAGGAAACTTCTGTAAACTAGTTTATTACAATCTTTCTATGATCACACAAGGACTTCCCCAACTCGATCAATTTCCAAATTTGCTTTTGAATCACAAGTAAGACCTATTGCTAAACAATTCACAGATCTCTAATTTGAAAGTGCATTTTTAATAAGTTTCACTTCATATCGATTGTTACATAATGTAATGGTAACAGTGATTAATATTTCTTTCATGAATGGATGATTTAAACAGTACAGGGTATTCTTTTGCAATGTAGCATCCAAGGATTACCTGTAAGTGAATTGCCAAATAAACCATTAGTATGGAGATAAACAGAACCTGCCAGGTTACAACAGCTAACACTGCGAGATTCGAATAGGTAATTATGGTAACCGCAACAGTCCCGATCAAGCTAAACGGAACATCAAGATCAACAATACTCAAATCAGATGACACCTACACAAAAAGGAAGAGTGTGGGGGGGGGGGGGGAGAAAGTAAAAGAGGAAAGGTTGGTTCCATGAATATCATTAAAATCTCAAAACTGAATCATAACCTGTGTTGGTGATACTTACCCGACTTAAAATCCTTCCCAAAGGAGTAGAATCATAAAATGACACTGGTGCACAAAAAAGGGAGTTCAATAGCTGTGAAAATAACTTTTTTGATGATTGCATGCCCAAAGCAACTGTGCACAGAGATCTGAAGAGCAAAAACAGCAGTGACATAGAGCCAATCAGTAAGTACACTGTAATCAATCGTAATGTGCTGACACGACGATTTTCAACATTAGCAGCCATCCAAGAGTTCTGTAGTATCTGAACAATTATGAATGTGAGGTGAAGGAGACAAGCCATAGAGAAAAACATGTAGCCTCTCTTCTGATTTAAATACACCAAGTACGGCTTAAAACCAGTGTCACCCACTTCTCTTTCTTCTTGTTTAATCAACTGATCACCTCCAGATGTCATAGATTTCTTTGCAACAGAAGTCTTCCTGATTTCACTGGCCGATGTTTTATGCTCCAGGGAAGAATCTACAGCGGCAAGCCTTTCAGTGCCAGCAGTCTCCTTGTGTGCATTGACAAGATCCTGAAACTCCATACTTGAAACCACTAACTGATGATAAGAAGCAGCATGTAGGATTTCACCATCAGCCATCATCTGCCAACAAAATTGAACTGAATACAACCGATATGCATAATTGATGAATTCCATCAATGTTATAAACAGTTCTCTTTGCACACAACCTCTAGAAGAAGAAGAAAAGAAAAAATCTTCACTTGGCGATACATGCCAAATGTCCTGAGTTCCCTCAGTGCAGACATTGGTTGATCAATTGAGCTAGACTACACTAAGCATCCCGAGTTCCATGATGATTAGACTGATAAAATTGGTTAAAACTAGGAAATCATAGTTCCCATTTCCAAAACATTTTGATTAGTATAGAAATTATGAAAGTTATCTAACACTCCGGCTATTTCAAGTTACAAAGGTGTGGCCAGGCCGCGTATTGCCAGAAAGAAATTTTATCCAAACATTAATTTGTCATGTATTAAGGCTTAGTTTGGTTTATTAATTTGTCATGTATTAGCAGATGATGTATATGTGGGTCAACGACGCATTGCAACACAATATTTAGAGAAACTCATCAAAGTAATACAAAAGTAAGAAGGTTTTGATTTTTGAGGTACTACAAGATCAGAAAAGCCTAGATTGACAAAAGGTGTAGTCCCAAGGTAAACAAGCCTGCGGTGAGTAGATAGCTGCATTTAAGAAATAAGAACATGTTCAAAAAGAGTCACACATTCAGAAAAAAATATTAAGTAACATTTTACTGATATGGCAGTGTGGTCGGATGATCAAATTGTTTAATACCAAATGTATTAAATTTGATGGAAAAAATCAACCACAACATCCAATATTGTTACAAAATCCACCCCGCTCAATTCCATCACTTAACGTAAATTGCACAAAGAATGAAATGAAAAAATTTATGTCAAAGTATAAATACTGAGCCCAAAGATGAAATTAAACTGACCAAAACAGAATCAAATGCAGGAAGGAAATCCACTTGGTGGGTGACAAGTAAGACTGTCTTCATTGAAAGAGCTCCCATAACATACTCCTGCGACAATCAAGGGAGTATACACCATTAGCTAGTGGCTAACAAGTATAAAACTGCACAAAAGCAGTAAAATGTAGTTACGTTAAACAGGCTTGTAGCAGTGTGCGCATCAACGGCACTGAAAGGGTCGTCCAAGAGATATATATCAGCATCCTGATAAAGTGCACGGGCAAGTTGGATCCGCTGCTTCTGACCACCGCTGAGATTAACTCCTCTTTCTCCTATTTCAGTGAGATCTCCGTACGGTAGCAACTCAAGGTCCTTCACTAAGGAACATTTCTCTAATGTTTCTTCATATCTCTGACTATCCAAGCCAGACCCAAATAAAATATTTTCTCGAATAGTTCCTGTCTGGATCCACGCTGATTGAGAAACATAGGCAAGCTTCCCATATACTTGAATCTGTAGCAAATGGAATCAAATCAGCTATCAAATACAAAATTTTGCTGATTTCATGAAAGAGGCAGCAAAATTACACCTATTAAGTGTGAGAAACAATACAACTGAGTCGAGTTTAGATGTACGCATTAAAGATAAATGAGAGGAGTGCAGCAACGTACCATTCCCTGGATATTTGGAACCTCACCAAGGATTGCAGCCAGAAGAGCGGATTTGCCTGAACCGACCTCTCCACATATAGCCACCTTTTCACTTTGTCTAACCTTTAAATTAATATTTCTAAGTGTGGGCTTTGATGGATTCTCGTCCCAAGAAAAATCGGAAGATTTGATGAGAATGGAGTGGCTTTCCATTTCCGTAATGCATTTATGCCAGCCATTTGAATTCTCTATCTCAGGTGCCTCAAGAAACTTCACAATCCTCGAGAATGCAACTTTTGCTTGAATGAACGCCCCGATTACATCAGGGATAGATCTAACAGGGTCCTGTACAAGACGTAAAGTGGCAAGAAATGTAAAAACGTTGTTAGCATGTAATGGTACTCCGAGAAGGTAACATGCCCCAAAAGTGGCAGTTGAGACCAATACAGGGGATGACCAAAAAAGCACAGCATTGTATGCTTTACGAAGCTGAACAGCGGATAACCATTTATCTTCCACTTTCCTCAAATTTTCTATCACATTCTTGAAATGACTTTCCCATGCATATAGTTTCAACACCTTCATGTTCACAAGAGCCTCCGAACTAGCCTTTAGCCGATCATCTTGTGCCACCATGAGCTTAGACTGGAATTTATGCTGCAATTTGGCAAGTGGAGAATTGCAAAGCACAGTGAGAATGATCACTGCCAAGGATGCAATTGTTGCAAGCCCTACAGTTTGATATAGGATTATCAAAGCAAAAAAGAGCTGGAGGCTAGTCGTCCAAGTTTGATGAAACCAAAAAGGAAACTCTCCAACCCTATAAGCATCCACGGTAACATAGTTCGTTATCTCACCAGCTGAGTGCATACTCTTAGCAGCATTGGATAGTCTTTGTTGCTTCCGATAAATAGCTGCTGTTAGCAAAGACCTCACTTTTAGACCAATAAGTCGGCTTAGAAAGTACCACTGCCTTTGTGCCAAGGACTCTATGATCTTGGAAAAGAAAAGCAAGATGGCCAACACATAACCCTCGTTTTCAAAACTTTGTTTACCTTCGACAACCTCAATGAAGGCATTGAGAAGCAAAGGACCAGCAGACAAAGTAATGATCTTTACAAATGCAAAGAAGCCAGACA
Organism: Sideroxylon spinosum; assembly: GCA_003260245.2. Taxonomy (NCBI): domain Eukaryota; kingdom Viridiplantae; phylum Streptophyta; class Magnoliopsida; order Ericales; family Sapotaceae; genus Sideroxylon; species Sideroxylon spinosum. Next base: position 26,250,191 of record QLOD02000002.1, read on the forward strand.
TGAAAATCTCCTTCCAGTGGCATAAAATTATTATCCACAAAATTGATGGTTGGGATGTCGGATTGAGTTGTTTTTGCTTATTAAATTGCTCCATGAATGACAAATAACAAGCTTCTGCTCGATCTTCTTCACGCAATATGGGTATATCTTCATCCTCAAGTGTTTTCTCCTTGCCCGTTCTCATCAATGGGTTCAACCACCAAAAGGACATTTTAGTAAAAAATCTAGCATTGGCAAAAGGAGTAACATTGACAACAGACTCAGTTTTAGTGCTTCCACTGACCTCATTGTTCAAGGTAGTATAAGGAATTTCATCAATTTCTTCATATTTGTAGGCCTTAAAAGTGCACAGTAACAATGCACTTGCTCCTAAAAAAGATAGTACATCCAAAAGTAATCTAATTGACACTTCTTTAATTAAAATGGCTGCAAAGAGGGAAAACCCACAAGCAATTCCAGCAAACAAAAAGGCAAGAATCGACAAAAGCTTGACTTGAGTTTTTGGATTATGCTTTCCGCACAGGCTCACTGTTAAGCTCAATGGAAACCATGTTAAGCCCTGAAACAAAACTATTAACCACCAATGGAGGGGTAAAATAGTCTGGGTCACCCTAAACTTCTCCACTAATATCCAAATACCCAAGCAACAGTAAATCAATCCCAGAACACCATTAAAAATGGCAGATGTGATCTGCAAATGTGTGCCACGAAAGCGAGTAGGCATGTATGTAGTCTTTGATGATTTCATCTGAATGACATTGAATAATAATATGACCACAAGCAACATATCAAAACAAATAATCAGCGCATGGTTGATACACGATGAAGGCTGTATCACTGACATGTAATCAGTCCTGCATGGCTTTTCCTTACTGGCTGAACAATCATATTTGCCACAAAACACGTTCCATAGGCCCTCCATTTCTTTCATTAACCCTCTTTGCGCAGAAAACTCTGCACTGCATAAAAGAATGGAATTAGAAAGTAAGAAATTACATATCTTAGATCAATAGATGATCTAAATGGACTAAAATATGAACTAAAAAATGTTATTACCAATTGCAAATGAACTCAAACAACGAGAAATAAGACTGGAAACATAAAAGTAATAATCAACCACTATCGTAAATATTAGAAACAGAAAGCCAAGCTTCTTTAGTGATGTGTCTCTGTTGTCAGCACTGAGAAGTACTGACATTAATGCAACACCTGCTTGTCAGATCCATCTCTCTCTATCAAAACTGTAGTTCCAAAACTAGGCAAGTAAATTGGGTCCATCCAACCTAGGCTCCATGTCAACCTTGACACACCTTGACCCTCCCCAACTCTGCCCCTCAAGCTAGCTACCGGGAGGGGTTGGGTAAGGTTCAAAGACCCTGACCCTTGCAAAATAAATAAATTATAAATATAACTTAAAATAAAGGGTAAATTTCAGAAACCATCCATACAGTTCACACTGCATCTCAGTTTGGTCATTCTAATTGTAACCATCAGAATCCTATAGTTCTAGTCAAGTTTCAATGTGAATCTTCCATTTATTTCCGTCTTAAAAATTAACCAATAAATCCCATGTGCAGCCATTTCATGGGTAATTTGGTAATTCAACATGGCCGATTTTCAGAAACTACCCCTACAGTTTACATCCCATCCCACCTTGGTCACTGTAGTTTTAATTGTCCCACTTTAGTCCATTTTGGTCTCAGCATGGTTGACGGATCGACATGTCACAACGTGGTTACTTTCTTACTTTTGGGTGGTTTTTGATTTTGATGATGAGTTTGTTCTAGGTTTTTTAGTGTCTCCCAAGAGAATGGAAAATTCCTGAGAATGAGATCACAAAATGGGGTCAATGGACTTGCAACTAATGCAAAGAAGATGGGATCAAAGGGGAAGAAAGTAAATTAGAAGATTGGTTGATGCAAAGAAATGGTAGAATTGAATACGGTGATTGGTCGTGATTTTTTATGGTCTTTCACAGTCATTTTCAAAATGAAGAGGGTGGGCCACCACAACTGTGAGTAGTATTGTCATTTAGATTGACTTGGAAATTGGGAATTGAATTTTTGCATTAGAAATTTAAGAATAACTCCTTAAACGCTTATCATGCATGAATTCCAAGCGTCTCATAAGGATGACATAATTACAAATCCAAGCAGATTCAATAACCAATGGTTTCTCAATGAGAATTATGAGAATCAGAAATATGACATAGGTAAAATTCCAAGCAAAACTCCAAGAAAATCTCTGTCGCTATTCTCCCAAATTTCAAACGAAATATAATTAATATAAATGAACTTAACGAAAACTTCAGAGAGAGAGAATTAAAACTTCCTGGACTTTAGGAGGTTGCCCTGTTGTTTTAATTACAAACATTCAAAATATTGATAGAAAATTAATGAGAATTTTCATACATCATAAATCAATAAATGTGTCAAATAGGAGGATTAATAGTACACAATAAGTTATTCACACAATAAGGA
>QLOD02000002.1:26420389-26433451 GCA_003260245.2 Sideroxylon spinosum
TATGTATTTATTTGATTTGACTCGAACCTTGAATCTTAAGCCTTGAATCTTAAGATCATGTGTACTTACTCAATCCACCTTAATCTACTTAAAATTTAGATTATGAATATGACAAGTAAACAATACATTCGCAAATTTAATTCTAAAGTTATTATTAGCTTAAATATTTTTTTGATTAAAGTACAAATCATATCTACAGTTTATCTTTGATTCCAATACTTTCAATTGTAATAATCAAATCTTTACATTTTCTGGTCAAGCATCAATGTAGTCATTATGTTTCCTGCCCGCTAATTGTAACAGTTAGAATAAGGATAAAACTGTCATTTTTTCATAAGATTAAGGCTCGAGAGAAAGAGAGTGGCAAGTGAGTAACTATTAGGCTGTCGACTGGCTATCATGGCAGCGCTGTGTGCAAACACCGAAAGCTAGACTAATAACTTGAATAAGAGTCATCGGAGTTGTCAAAATTGCTCAAAAAATGGGAGGTACTAGGTTGGAGATTTGGAGGCTGATTGGAGGGTTTTTGTAGGGTTAAATCCACTCAAAAATTTGTTCAAATAACATTGATAGGTTGGAAATTATTTCCCAATGTCAATTAGAAAAAGAAAAAAAAAAAAGGAGAGCATCTATTCAACCTTGGCATGAATTATTGAAGAAATTTTGTTTTAAGTTAGCAAAACGAGAAGGAATTTTGTCTTGAGTCAAATGGGCATGAACCAATTCAGGATGAACTTTAGTTTCTTTATCAGAAGCATGAATGGAGCTAGGATTCGCTTGAATTGTCACCGAACAAGAAGAAGAGGTGGCCAAACTAATATTCACATATGATGGTGCCAAACTCACCATGGGATGATCGGAATGCCAAACTCACCATGGGATGATCGAAAACAACAAAAACATGGTCAGAATTTGCGTCTACCTCATCCAAAATATTGTGCAAAGGGATTTGGGGATTATTCAGCAGCCATGATGATTGTTAAGTCGCCGGAAAATCAAGCCCAACCATCTAAGATTGAAGGAGCGAGGCCAGCGAGCATTAGGTTTGATGCTATCGTCGAAAAGGACTAGAAGGCACTGGAAAAGTCATTATAAAATGAACAACTGTGAAAAAAGTTGGAGAGAAAAATATTTTAGTGAGATGATGGTTTTACCCCTACCCTTACTATTGTAATTAACGAACAACAGATGGAGAGACTACGTTATTGCTTGACCGAAAGTGTAGAAATTTTACTGTCACAATTAAAACTAATGAGACCAAAGTGAGACCGATGGTAAGTATATGGTTAATTTTTAAACTTTACTCTATTTGTTTCTTGTAATTATAGACTATTTTTAGTTCTTTTTGAGCTTTTAATATTTTTCTGTAAAATCTAAAAGTAAGAATTAAGTTAGAATGCAAGTATGCATTTAAAATGATAAAAAATGAGATAAAATGAGATACGTTATAGGTTCGTAATTTATACAATGAAATAAAAAGTAAATAATTTTTAAAATTTTTTAATATTTCTCACTATATTTCAAGATATTAGTCACTCCAAATGGAGCTTTAAAAAAACTGCACCCAAACAAAGCTTTAACCAATTCTACTATTAAAATCCCCATTCTCTCTCTCTCTCTCTCTCCCTCTGTGTGTGTGTATCATATTTCTTGATACACTAACAGTAGTAGTTTTCCCATTCTGCCCCATTGCCTGTACTACGTATACGGAGCCTCATCTGGGTGTCAATCGCATGAACTCTTGCGAATTTCGATTCCTCGAACACCAAAGCTCCGTAGGGATTTCAAAGGTTTCAATTTACACTTCTGAATTTTGGACTCTGAAAATTTGTTATATTGATCGAATAATTAGGAAGGTCTTCGAGTGATTTTCTTGGTTTTGTAGTTCGTTGAAGCTTATGAGAAGGGTTTCGGATTAGGGTTTAAATAACTTCAGTTTTGATTAACTATTGAATTCTTGTGGAGAACTCAATATTTGGTATTTCTTCGTTCCGGGGTTTATTATCTCGAGATATGTAGGCATTTTTTTTTTGTACATGTTTTGGTATTCTCTTGGGGGTTTTTAGCGATTTAGTTTGCTAAATTCTGAGATTGGCTTTAACTTATACTACTGTTGTTGAAATTGGTTTTGAGTAGTTGGGGCTTGTTTGTAGGTTATTGCTGTTTCTGATACTCTTTCAGCATTTGGTGGTACTGTAAATTTGATATCTCTAACTTAACTGATACATACACTGAGACACAAGCGCCCATACGTACATACAGTTTTACTTGTTGTGGAAATTTTACAATTGGGAGTCAGTCTAGACAATGGAAGTTGTGGCAGTGTTTATAAAACATACTGATATGCTGATCGTGTATAATTGTAAAGATTTGATTTTTCTGCTCGGGTGGTTCTTCGTTTGGGTGCTGAAAGAAAATGCCTGCTTACTGAGTCTTCCCAGCTATTTGGTATAACTGAAGCAGGCTTTTGTTTATGAAACTCGTAATCAGTTGATTTACTTATATATTCCATTTTTCTATGGAGTTTTATTGGTAGAGAAAAAAAAAAAGAAAAAAAAGTGGGTTGTGGGAATGATTATGGATTGATTCACTCGTTCTTGTTACTTAATCTTTGTCTAACTCTCTCTAAAAAGGGAATGTGTTTTTGACAGCATAGGAGCCAAAAAAGTTCTGTATCAAATGGGTTGTTATGAGGAATGGGTGCACCAAAATGGCTTCTATCCTAATGGTCTCTTGCTTGGAGAGGCAGCCTCTGTCACTCGGTTTCTTGATCCTGATAGATGGTCAATAGCTGAAGAAAGGACTGCAGAATTGATTGCTTGCATTCAGCCCAATCAACTGTCCGAGCAGCGTAGAAATGATGTGGCATCTTATGTTCAACGTCTCATTGCAAGATGCTTTTCGTGTCTGGTACAAGCCTTCATTTTGATTTTATTTTATTTTTCCAAATTTTTATTTGGGCATTGTGTTTGGATGTCATTATTTTAAGTTTTCTAATACCAATTTATGTAGTTATGACTCATGTATCACTAATCCACTGGTATTTATTATTTGACCCTGGAAAGGCACATGCATATTTTTTATTTTTTTTTCTAAACGGCATATGCATTTTGACGCTGAAGTCTAAACTCATCTTTGGTTATTTAATTTATTGAAGTTGTATTGGTTCTGCGGCGTGCTTTATGTCATAACTGATTGGTTATTTCTTATGTTTTGTTGTCTGCACATTAGACTTTGTTAGCCATGAGGCCTATGATATGGTGGATAGAGATTTCTCCTTCAATAAGTTAGGTTAATTAAGAAATCCAAACCCTCTTACAATTTGTACTGCTGGTGTTGTGAAATATGAGCAGAAATCTGTGCTGTTATGGTGAATATATGTAAGAACAAAAAGAAAAAGAAACCAACCAGAATACAAGTTTGACATGGTCTGGAAACATGCTTACGTCCGCTGGCACAGTAAATCTGAATCATTATTCAAGAACTCCAAGAATGAAGTTTGGGTTACAAGATTGGGTATTTCTCTCTTCAAAAAATAATCAACAGCACTCTGAGATTTAGTTTAGTTGGTCAAACCTTAGGTTGCTTCCCAATGGTTATTAGTTCAAATCTCCTCAGGTCTGTTAGAGGATTACTGGTTGTTAAATTTAGGGCTTTGAGGATTAGTCGAGATTTGTGCATCATCATCAAATAATAATGATGATGTTGATGAACAATAGCCTTTAAATAATCCTTACACGCCCTTTTGTATGTTGGGGATCTTAGGGTTACAAAAATATACCGAAACCGAGTCGAATACGAAATCCCAAAGCTGATAGGATTTTGACTGTGTAACCCACCGTTTGAACTATCTAAACTAGCCTTACAAACCACAGCTCTACGCCTTCAAAATACGCCATAGATATATGTATGTACAGTGTATACTGGTTGAGAGTCCATGGACTTGAAGTAATTTGTGGAAGACGGTGCTCTCAATTTCCAGAACTGGGTGGCTGCTTGTTTGATGTGGAAGAGTGAGATGGGCTTCAAGAGGGCGTCATTGCTCCTTAATTTGGCCCTCAAGAGGAAAGGAAAGAAATTGGTAGAGAAGAATACATAAATGCTAGAGGATAGAGGATTTTGTGATGCGAAAGAAAAAGTATGATATGGAGATATTAGTAGGATTGGATTTTGGGATTCTGTTTTTTTGTTTTAAGTAATTCATAGTAGTAGGATTGTTTAAGGATTTATTTTTGGAATTAGGATTTCTTTGACTACTTTTGGAAGGATGTTATTTCAATTTTGAAGATTCTCTAGTTAGCCTATATATAGGGTAAAGGTTGTAATGGTTGTGGGACGACGAATGATGATTTGAATAGGATTGTACAGTTTGTGGGCTGATTTCCCTTGTCCCCATTTTCTTCCTCCTCTGAGCCTTCTCTCTCTGTTGGTTTACTTCTCTAGCTTCTTTTCTTCTCATTGCTTCTATACTTCTCTCCTACTTGAATCTTCTCCTCTTTGCTTCAAATTTTCATTGTCCGGCATCAATATGAAGCTTTGCCAAAAAAAGTCCTTTTTTTTTTTTTTTGGGCTGTAAATGAGATTCAAACCTGAGAATAGAGGAGATACTACGATAGCTATGTGGTTTTACCTATTTTGAAATGTGTGGTCGCTTTTTTCAAACATTTGAAACCTATGTTAATATTTTTACCACAAAAAGCTTTTCCTAGGGGTATGGCATGGGTTAAATCAGCACCTGTAGGGCTTGGTACTCGAACATTGGGTCAAGGCATTTTCTTTTTCAAAGGCATTTCGGGAATCAGTCTTATTCTATCTTTGTTCGTTCTGTTTGAAGACAAGAAGGATCCTAGTCTAGGGTTGAGCCTTGGGATTTGACGGTGAAATTTTAACAAACATGTTTTTGTTGTCAGTTTTCTAAATTTTGAAAAAACAAAATGTTACCAAACAGGAGCATTTGGTTGTCCCTACTCCTGTGGGAATTTAGTATGCAACTTTAGCATGGTCATGTTGTCATAAAGGAGGGCATAGGAACAACATGGCATTGGAAACAGTAATCAAATGTTGGAGCAATCTCATTTAATAAATCGTATCATTTTTCATATATATAATTTCTGTAATCGTTAAAGGAATTTGTCCCTTCAAATTGTATCAAAATACAAAGGATCCATTTATTGAATGGGATGGTTCCATGTGTCCTTAGTTATGTGAAATAATCATGCAATTCCTTTCCTTCTAGAAAAATTAAAAGAGCACTCTTATTTTTAAACTCAAGGACTGATATCCGGTGGGCTAAATGGAAAGGCTTTGTTAAAGAACCTAATTGTAGAACCCATCATTAGAAAACCCTCAATTTGGTAGACTGAAATTATTTGTCTACCACTATTTATATGTGCTTATACATTAACCCTCCTTATTTTATTTCTCTTAATAAATGTTTGGCTTTGGCCATTCATCCATGCTATGAGGTATCCAATTGATAGTGCATTTCATGAAATACTTCGAAGGAACATCATAGGAAACTTTTCTTTCCAGACCCTAACATAAGGAAGGGGCTTGTCATCCACTTTTATGCATTCAAAATTTCCCCTTTTCCGTGGATCACAGGTGTTCACCTTTGGGTCGGTTCCGCTCAAGACGTATCTACCTGATGGGGACATTGATTTAAGCGCTTTTGGTAAAAATGAAAGTTTCAAGGAAAATTGGGCTGATGAGGTTCGTGATATGCTAGAGAGTGAAGAGAAGAGCGAGGATGCTGAATTCCGTGTGAAAGAAGTTCAGTACATCCAGGCAGAGGTTTGTTATGATGAACTGGAAGATTACGATTCTAATTTGCATTTGTTTATATGTTTTCTTGCTCCTTATTTATGATATCATCTAATATGTACCACCACGGTGCCAACACTGAGTAATTGGGACATGATCTAGTTTCCTGGCTGTAGTTCAGTTTTCAGTATGATACATGGTTTTTATTCATTTTTCCCTGTTTATCAAATGTCAATAAGAAACTCTATACTTAACCCACCCCCCCCAACAACCAAAAAAAAAAAGGTAGAAATTTTGTATGCTTGTGCATATTTGTATCAAACTATGTGAACTTTGTTAATCACTTGAACACAATGACAGCAAAGACCAAGTATTGCTAGACATTAATTCGTTGGTAAATTATAATGGAATCTATATATAAAAAACTATCTTATGTCACCAGCCTCTTTCTTGTGTGCTATTTTGACATCTTTTTCTGCATGTTTTTCACTGATTTTCCTGTCTTTATTTGTTTAGTGAGCGGAACTTGCACCCTAAGCATGACTGCTTTTCGGGGGTTTCTTTCCTTTACAGGAAGATGTATTTGCTTTTGGTTTCAAGCGGTTACACAATTTAATATATGTATTCTGTGTACATTTAGCTGATAATTCTTTAAGTCCTTATTGATTGACGGATTCTCTGCATCTACATGTGTATGTGTCTTTCTGTTGATGCATACAGTAGCATTCTCAAGGCTTTTGGTCATTCTGCCCTTTTCTGTTTTCAGGTGAAGATAATTAAGTGCCTTGTAGAAAATATTGTAGTTGACATATCTTTTAACCAGCTTGGTGGTTTATGTACTCTCTGCTTCCTTGAGGAGGTAAGCTATTACTACCAAAGATAAAACCATTCTTCTGCACCAGTTGTATGCTTCTCTTTTGTGCACCAATTGTCACTAACAGATAATTCTTGCTTTTTAAGGTTGACAGTTTGGTAAGCCAAAATCATCTATTCAAGCGCAGCATTATATTGATCAAAGCATGGTGTTACTATGAGAGCCGTATACTGGGTGCTCACCATGGACTTATTTCAACTTATGCTCTGGAAACCTTGGTTTTGTATATATTCCATGTTTTCAATAATTCCTTTACAGGACCACTTGAGGTGAATTGGTCAATTGGTCTTATTTCATTATTTTCAATTTATGTTTGATTTTAGCCTTTCACCTCAAGATTTTTTCATTACTTCTGCAGGTGCTGTATCGTTTTCTTGAATTCTTTAGTAAGTTCGATTGGGAGAACTTTTGTGTTAGCCTCTGGGGTCCCGTACCCATTAGTTCACTTCCAGATACGACAGGTATATTACAAATTGTGGTGCCATATCTATTGCATTTAACTGAATGATCTTTGCGTAATTGGCTCTGATTTAATTGTTTAGTTTTTTTTTTTTTTTTTTTTTTAATTCATTCCAATATTGTGCAGCTGATCCTCCTCGAAAGGATGATGGAGAGTTATTACTCAGCAAAGTATTTCTCAATGCTTGTAACTCTGTATACTCTGCTTTTTCTAGTGGTCAAGAAAACAAAGAGGTGCCATTCATGTCCAAACATTTCAACGTCATCGATCCTTTGCGTCCAAATAACAACCTCGGGCGTAGTGTCAGTAAAGGTACTTTTCTATAAACTCAAACTGGAACATGTGTTGTATCCAGGGATGTGGTGGGTTGTTGCACTAAGTGAAACTGGAGTGTAACGAAAGTTCATGTATTGAAATTTGAAATTTTCATATCATTAAAATGGAATTTTCAGCCCAAAACTTCATTATTTTGGAAATTTTCCTTAAAAGTTCATGGTTTTGGAATTTTAGTTTTTAAAGTCAACACTTTTTTAGAATTTTAGAAATTTGGCTTATGGAAATGGAATATTTTTGCTAAAAGTTCATTTTTTTTAATAATTTTCCCACTATTCTCTCCTTTTTCCTAACTATGCGCTGTATTATTTAGTCATCATACAGGATTTTGAGTTCCTTGTATGTGTTTTAAAGTTCAAAATCATCATATCTAATTTGTAAGTCGTTCCAACTTACAAGCAGGAATGTCCCTAATTTCTTCTAATTCAATAGATGAATTTTATTTAGAAATTATGCTGGTATTTAAGTCTAACCCTAAGGGTAATGCACAGGGAACATGGGAGTTATTCTCATTACTCCTTTTCTCTCTTCTACATATCAATTAACAGTCAAAAAGGGACCTTACCAGTCTTTTCCTCACCCTTGAAACCAATGAAGGGCTGCAAACTTTGATCTTACCCTGTGCATGTACTTGCATGTACTTGTAACCTCCTTCAATTGTACAATGTTTACATACAAAAGTAACTATATATGGTAATTATTTGGTGTGTAAAACTGCCCTTGAACTTCCATTACTGACCCAGCACATCATCTCTCACCAGACATTTGGCCAACATAAAAACAATTGTATCCCGTTTTCATCTGCCCTACAAAAATTGTTGTAACATTGCTTTAAGTGAATGCCTTGGTTAAGTAGCAGCACAAAACAAGTTTTTGTTTTAGACTCTCACACTCATATATTGACATGAAAATACTTGAAATATGACAACAGAAATAAAAGGGGGCAGAATATATGATCTTGTTTTCTCGAAAATACCTGAAATACTGCTGTTAATGGTTTTCTCGAAATCAAATCTCCAACAAGTAGTACTGCCCCTTGTGCATGTAAACTGAACCAATCTGTTTGAGGTCTTGAGCTTGCCTCAGTCACGTAGTTCAAGCTAGCTTGTTAATAACTTAAAAAGCTTCTTTGATCATGCTCAAAGCTCAAATGTCCAAGCCCATGATCTTTCTGTTTGTGCTCAATAGTTCATCAAGCCACACTCAAACAATACTTTTGGTTAAGCTAATTAATTATGCTTGAAAATTTTCAGAATTCATGGCTACAGCTTATAGCTTATGGTTCTATGAGGTCTTGGAAATTTAATGAGCTAGAAGCTTATGAGGTTTTGGAAATTAATTCTGTCAATCAATTGGCTAATAAAAAAATGAGCTAAGCAAGATGAATTCAAGATTTACTAAGCCAAACTCGAGACTGAGTACTTATAGGCATGAGGTTCTGTCAACTGTGAAGAATTACTGAAATTTTTTTAGGGGAGCCTGGACAGCCTTTACCTGCCTCAACTTGGTTTGGTTTGTGTGCATGATTTGGCTGTACACCAAATATCAGTCCCCTCCCTGAATTTTCACCACCTTTTCTCTATGTACAGTTAGTTGCTTAAATGCCCCACATCTGTTTGTTTATGTTCTCAAACTGTTTACTTTTGTGTTTTTCTTCAGGTAATTTCTTTAGGATTCGTAGTGCCTTTGCTTTTGGTGCGCAACGGCTGGCCAAATTACTTGATTGCCCTAAAGAGAATATAGTTGCTGAAGTCAATCAATTTTTCATGAACACATTGGACAGGCATGGGAAGGGGCATCGCCCTGATGCACCTAGTTGTGATTTATATGGTTTGCAATCTGATAACTTCAATCATATTGATGGCTTTCGTAATCTCGGGAATTCTTCAAGCAGCAAGAATGTGAAAGAGAATTCTGCTAATCATGAATCTGAGGTTGAGGTGACTCATTCATCTCATGCTGTTCTCTCCCAGAAAAGTAATCGTTTCTTGAAACAAGTGTTAAGGCCCAATAATGTGTCTTCTGCTTCTCATATTCAAAACCAGAAGACATACACCAACTTTACCAGCTCTAAGGTCTCTGATCAGAATCTTCAGATGACACATAGCAGTACTTCTAACGAGAACGCACATGTTGACAGTGGGAGAAGTTCTGGGCTGGATTGCTTTGGGAATGAAATACATGCCAGCAATAAGTCTGCAAGGACAAATTCCAGTCCTGAGCTGACAGATACATTTGGTGAATTTTCATATCCAGGAAAGCATAACAGAGCGTCTGAAACAGCGAAACCACAGGCTGCTACAAGGTTGGATCACGGTAAGAGTAGAAAATCAGGCACTGAAGTTTCACCGAACATTAATACAACATATGCAACTGGAGACCTGCCTTCTTCAAGGGAGAGCTCATTCCGTCGGCTGGTTGATCCTTCCATTCGGTCAGATGGTGCTTCAAATAGTTATCATGGTGAATCTGGTTTAGCTTCCATGGGAGAAGACAGACCTGTTGCACAGGCCATGCAGATGCGACAGGAAGAGCAGGATTTTGTGAATATGATGGCTTCTTTAGGTGTTTATAGTTTTAATGGACATGTTCACATGCCAATGAATTTAGCTTCTGGTCATTTACCTGTTCCAGTTCCGCCGTCTATTTTAGCTTCATCGGTATATGCTCATAGAAATTCAGGTGGTGTTGTCCCCATCAACATTTCTTCACACGAGTCCCTCTCAACTGTCTATTCTTCTCAAGGTTTATCGTCTATGCCAGTATCCCAATATTTTTCAAGTAAAGGGATGGCCTCAAACCAAGAAAAAAATGTTGATCCAATTGATGACAATTCAGTCCCCAGAGAAACATATCAAGACAGTGATCGTGGTTTGTGGTCCGAGCAGGATGTGGGTTCTCTTGGAGCATTTGATGTTGATAATGCAAATGCCCAAAAATACGAGGAAAATAAACAGTTCAGTTCAGTAGGGATTCCTACTCATCCATCACGGGCAAGCAGCTCGGAATCAATAAAAGCTCGCAGGTCATTCAAAGATAACCGAGGGTTCATTAGGGAAATTTTGGGTGAGAATTCCAAGCAGCAAAACATCTCAGGAGGTGACATGTACCCTGCTGGTTCGAAATTTGTTCCTTCTTTCCGTAATACTTCAAGAATGGAACACACTTTGGAAGCTTCCTTGGATGGCTCATCTGGGAAGATTTCTAAGTCAACAAGGGACAAACGTGGAAGAAAATCTGCTCCATCTGCAGATCGTTCTACTTTGTATGAGAATGGGTGCAAATGTGATAGTGAATTAGTCAATCATGTTTCTTCTAAGACTGATAAGGACAATGAAGACCAGATTCCGCTGTCAGCATTTGGTGTAGAAGTGGTAGAGAGTACTGTTCCAGGAACTGTTTATTCATCACTTGTGCAGACCAATGCAATACATGGCTATGAACCAGCACAGCTAAGTGGATCAAATTCAATGCTACCCATTGCTCCATTGCTTGTCAATTCTAGTTCAAGGCAGAGAACAACAGGTAACAATGGGTTGTTACCCTATGCATTTTACCCCACAGGGCCACCAGTTCCATTTGTAACTGTGTTTCCATTTTACAATTGGCCGCCTGGGACAAGAACCTCTGATTCATCCACAAGCCATTTTGAAAATGGGGAGGGGTTTAATAATTCCGGTAGTAGTTGTTCTGATCAAATGTTAGATTCAACTGACCTTCATGAGTCACAGATTTTTAGTTGTTCTGATTCTGCAACTGGGGCTACATCAATTGCTCCTCCTGTGGCTTCGGAAGAGCGCAAGTCTGATATTTTGAACAGTGACTTTGCAAGCCACTGGCAGAATCTGCAATATGGACGGTTTTGCCAGTATCCTGGAGATCAGGGTCCCATGCTTTATTCGCCTTCCATTGCTGTCCCACCAATGTATACACATGGGCAGTTCCCACAGGGCAGCCCTGCAAGTCCTCTCTCCACAAATGCAATCCTTTTCTCAGAGATTACAGATTATGGTCCTTGTGTCGTTCCCGTTTCATCTCTGCAGCCTGATACTAATAGGCCTTTGAGTGTTCATCGGCGTTATGGTGATGAAGTTCCTAGAAATCGCAGTGGGACCGGAACTTACCTCCCTAATCCTGTAAGATGACCTCTGCTGAAATTAACTTTCTATAGATATAATTTCTGTACATCTTGGCTATACGAATATTTCATAGTTAATTTAGTTAGTCATTAGGTTGGTGCTATATGAGCAACATTCTTGTCAAGTACCATGCTAAACATGTACCTGCTCGTTTTCTGTGGAATTATGCAATTTGAGCAACATTCTTGTCAAGTACCATGCTAAACATATACCTGCTTGTTTTATGTGGAATTAAGTGCTGAAAACGCTGAAATAATTCCTGATTTGATGATAGTATAGTTTTTTATTTTTTCACATGAAAGATCTGGTTGTTGCTTTCTTGCACTTTATGGTCTGAGAGTTTCTGCATCCCTTGAAAACACATGCAGTAAATAAGTGTCAAACTTCCATGTTTCATGTCAAATGCATACCCTAGGCTTACGGGTTTCGTTCATGTTAACATATATTCTTGCCTGGGCAATCACCTGAACTTGTCAAATCAACTATGCTTAAAGGATATGCAATAGAATGTTTAAGCCTTCTTTTGCCAGGTGCTTTATCAATGTTTCCAAACACTGGTGTGTGTTTCATTATTTAGTGTTGAAAAGTCGACATTGATTATTCAAAAGCCAGTCTATGCTATTCATTAGCTGACCAATGAGCCAACTAATGGCTGCAAAGCTGGGAAAAAAGGGAACAAATTTGAAAACAATTCAGCCTTAATTGTTGACGTACCACATTTCAGTATGTGGTTGTAAGTTGCCTTCAGCAACTATAGAAGGAAGCCTTGGGCTTCCCTTGGAAGTAGCATAATAATAGCACTCACAAATACAAGTGTTTTCAGTTGTGTGCGTGAGAGGTGTTCTAGCATGTGTATGACTAGCGCACCCAATCTTTTGGTGCTGGTGAGTGTTTTATTAGATGTGTTCTAATAAATATTTGAGTGTGAGTGCTTTCACAAGAGGTACTTGGGAGATCTTCTCAAGAGTTGTAATTTATCAATTTATTGTGTATAAGTTTGTTAAATCAATAATTGTTAAACATCTAAGTTGTTAGGAAATGGGCCCAAAAACTATATCGAGCTATTTCGATACTTCTCTTCATGTGAAATCTCCACTTATACGTGGAGAAAAGACAAACAAACTGAATCAAATAAGGTTAACGTAGCACAACGGAACAAGAATACGAAGAACAGTGGCAAGAACTATAACTAGTTAAACAAATGAAATTCTGAATTCAATTTCATTCAAAAGCTGTAACTCTCTTATAATTCCTAAACTTTATATAGGATAGGACTGAAAATCAAAAAATAAAATCTTATTGTCTAAGGCAAGTAAATAACATAATCTAAGGAAATTAAATAAATCAATTCCCAAAAGTCCTCAATTCCTAAACAAGTGCCGGGAATATTTTTTACGGAATCATCTATTATGGTCCCCGTCCCCGTTACATTTAAAGAAGAACATCATATCATTAAAATTTTCCTTTCAAAAGAAAAAAAAAAAAAAAGAAGG
>QLOD02000002.1:26456140-26466695 GCA_003260245.2 Sideroxylon spinosum
AGCATTGAATAACAAATCTTATAAATCTAATCACAATTTTAATATCACTGAAATTCAGCTTTCAAATTTAATATTAAATTAATAATCTATAAACTTAACCCACTATTATATCTCTATTAAATATTATATGCCTTTTATCATTTTCGAATGTTTCATAACAAATGAGAGTAAAATTAGTCCAATTGAGAGAGTTGCGAGCGCCGCAAAAAAAAAAAAAAAAAAAAAAAACAGCATCAGCTCACAAATTTTTTATTGTTTAATTTCTTTGTTAAAGAAAATTTTTGTTTAATTTAAAAACTTAAAATTTTACTTCCAAGATATGTCAAAATTATTTTCATGACTATTTCCTATTAAAGAAGGCATTATAAAAAAAAAGTATAAATAATACATTGAATCCCTTCCTCGAAAATGAAGAAATTCTAAGGTTTAAAGCTTTGTCCTATCGTGTCTTTCTTCTTGGGTAAAAGTGTCCCAATTCGATAGCGCCACCACGATCATGACGTCGAGATTATTAAAGGCCTTGATATTCCTTACTTTTCCCTTTCTCTTTCTCTCTTTCTTCTTTTTCTTCTTTTTTTTCCCCTTCTTCTTCTTTCTTCTCTTTTTTTTTTTTTTTTTTTTTTTTTTTCTTTTCTCTTCCCCCGGTTTCCATTCTTTGGCCATGCCCCGATATTTATATTTAACCCACCCTGCCACGTGACAGCTCCAGGAGCCTAAAATGGCCACCCAGCAAGGCTATTCACCTAGCCCCGTGTGTTGGCTTCTTCGGATATATTAAAGTTTATAAATTTTAAATCAAGAAATAAATAAAATAAAATCAAAACAAAAAGAAAATCAAAATAGAAATAGGACTATTACATCCACCCCTAGGGGAAGCATCCCTCCACAGGCTTGCCCATTGACATCCACCAATGTAGTATAAATAATAACTCCATGAGTGAATGCCACAGAATCAGTAAGCTTTACCCAAAAATACATAATGATTTGACAAAATATACGTAGTTAATAGTTTAAGGTAGTTCAGTTACAAAGTTTACCATTGCCGTTAATTATGTAATTTATGCCAGTATTTTCTTTTCTTTTGCTCTTTTTTTTCCCCATGGTAGAAAGAATAATATTTTTCTAACTCCATTTTAATGTAGAGTTCCTAATCCTTTTCTAATGATCAGGCCGAAACCAATCCAATTTTTGTCAATTGACAAAGAGCATCCTCCCAAAACCCTCCCAACCTCTTTTCTTCTCTTCCTTTTTTTTTTTTTAATCCCCGTATTTTATAAGAGGGATCTCCTTTTTCTTCCAAATATTTTCTGGTTTTTTGCCCCTTAAATGGTTGAACAGCACACATGCATAGGATAGAACTTTAATGAAGCAAGGGAAAGAAGTTGAATTGATCTCGCCTAGAAAAGAAAAATTAACCACCAAAACTAAGAACACAGCCCCTTAAACAGCAGAAAGGGAGAAAAAGATTCACAATCTAAAACAGGAAGTAGAACAATAAATTTACCATTTTTGGAGGTTGCCTTAACAAGCAAGAAGATAAAGCAGAATTACCTTTCAGAAAGGGGAAAAAAATGATAAAGCAGAAATGCCCAACCTTAAGAAGAAAACCCAATATAGATAAGAGACCTTAGCATTCACATTTGACCAATAAAAAAGAAACGAGAGCCATGTATTAGGTCCTGTAAACTACGTTTAATTTGAAAACAAAAATGGGGTTAGACTTGATATGGGACCTAATATGTTAAAAGTTCTAACATAGTCCCAATGTTAAACAGCCACAACACTAAAAACGAAATTGTTACCTGTAAATCCACTTATGCGCATCGGAATGCCATCCTCTTTTCGGTTCTAGCCACCCATATAACCAAAAACCCAGTTGTGTATGTCCAGCAAACTTGGAATTCTGCGTATGTTTTTTCAAGCATTATCTACAAGAGCTGCTTCCTTGGCTCTTCCGGATGCCTCCCATTTCTCCATCCTTGATTTCTTCATCGTTCATAGCCATCTGTTCCTCCTTAGCACCTGGAGCATTAGTCTGGAGCGCACCCTGCAACATCTCTTTCCCAGCTTTTTCATCATTCTCTTCTATTGTTACCTCTGTAGATTCTGTAATTACTTGAGGAAGTTCCAAAGGGGTAGCTGCTGGGTCCAGCTCCTGGCAGCCCTTTGGAGCATTTTGAGCTTCTTGGCCAGTAAGCAAATAGTTTGGGACCTGATGAGAGAATCGAAACATCTCCTCTTTCGGTATCCTCCTAACTTTGTCAGGTTCCGTATGCGGACGAAATACTGTCATGAAACCAGCAACCTTGACAAGTGGTGCAACGGACACACCTTGAACCTCATTATAGTCTTCAAGCACTTCCACCATGTCATACTTGTGAATCACATCATCTGGAGTATGTTCATTCCAATCAGGGGACCAGTTTCTGTAAAGAGCCCACACATCACCCTTCTTGGGAACTATGCAAACAGTCCCCCGAGGACCTTTTGTCCACTTAACTTTGTGCGAAAATGAATTTAGAGACTTTGTGAATTCATGTCTGCCGATCCTAAAATCCCCACAAGATTTATAGAAACCAGAACCTACCCAGTCAATTGCTCCGAATTCACTGTTTGTTTTTGAGTTAAGCCAGCTTATCCGCATCTTAAATGGCTCCAAGGATATTACCTTATGAATCATAGCATAGAAACGTGGCATACCATCGTCATCATCATAAGCAGCCCAAACTTGGCTATCTGCAAAAGAACATTCTGTCCTGTCCTGGTCAAAATCATGAAAATCAGGATCTGGTACGTTAATTATTATTGGTGCAACATCCTCTTTATTTGCATCATTGGCACGAGGTACTTTATTCTTATTTAATTCACAGGTATTGCCTTTTATTGAGCCTGTCTTTTTTTCCTTTTTGCTTTCCTTTACCTTCTTCTCCTTTAAGTCTACAGCCTTGGTTGCAGTCTCTGAGCTCCAGTGGCTCAACTTCTTGCGAATCTCAACCCGAGCCTTCTCCATTAGCATGTTCCGAATTTCAAGCGGCGTCAACTCTCTGATGCTATTCGGCTTACAATGAGCACCAGAAAATCCATAGATCCTATCTGCATAAAGACCACCCTTTCTTAATCCAAAAATACTGCCCGTGGCAGCTACACCAGTTCCGCCATTACCCGTGGCTGTCTGATATGTGGTGGTGTCTCCATAACGATTACCATTATCATCTAGTCCTCTTCTCTTTTTCAGATGCCTATCCCAGCCACCAGCAGCCTGTGCTTCCTCACGCTCTCTCTTTAGTTTCTCATTTGCCTGATGAACGACATTTGCGGCTTTTGCTGTTACTGAAGGTGATGAGACTACAGGACTATCAACAATTGTTCCAGTGGATGGAACTTGCTGGATTTTTGTGTGATTAAACGAATTAAGACCTGTGGACCCTCCTTGTTCTGAATTTTGAGTGGCTCCAGTAGACCTTCTGAGATCAGAAGGTTTACCATTGGTAGCCTGATGGCCTGCATTCTGATACCCTTGGCGAAATGACGAACTAGATGGCTTATGAAACTTCATAGGTGGAGCTGTCTCTAAAGCCATAAAAGCCTCATGACAATTAGGGCAAAGGAGAGTGTGGTTGAGATACATCCTAAGATACTCATAATGCATCTTGCATCGGTGGCAAATAGTCCAAAAAGTGTCAGTTCTTGGATTGGATGGAGGAGGAACTGTAGTTGAACGCACCTTAGCAGTATAGTTCTGAGTTTTCACTTTTGAAGAACTTTTTGGGAAATAATGAAAACCATTGGCATTGGGAGGTGCAGATTGACCCCCACTCATGGTCGAAACTTTCTGTTGGAATCCTTTTAAACTCCTCCTCTGGTTATATGCTAACCTCTTAGCTTTGTCAGATAACAAACTCCAGGCCTCTGAAAGAAGCTTAAATGCACCATCTGCCCCAACAGATTTGTTTTTGTCAGGGTGAAGCATGAGAGCCAACTTTCTGTATTGTTTCTTTACTGTCTCGTCATCTGCAGAGGGGCTTACACCAAGTATCCCATACCAATCCACTTCCCCACTAATCTTGTTCTCCGCAGATATATAAACATCAAGTGTCATCAACATTTGGGAAATACCATCAAGTCCAGGATATAGAGTTTGGGCCTTCAATGCAAATTTCTTTGCACCAGAAAAATCCTTGTCTGTTAACTTTCTCTCAGCAATTACTTTCGCCCTGATGGCCTCATCTTTGTTGCATTCCATAATTGTAGTCTGAATCACAATGGTCACTATTTCTCTTCTCAGTTTGGCAGGGAAAATAATATCAACTACAGAAAAGTACCCAGCACTCATGGACAAGTATAGGATGTATAATAAGGGCCGCCCAGGATTTAAGCATAGAGACCCTTTCGATGGACCAATACCTAATTACCTGATTCAAAACAAAGATATAAATACCAACAATGCTTAGAAACCTCATTAAATTAGGGGAAAAAAATGCAACAAATGCATCCAAAGATTAGCTAGGAAAAAAAAAATGCGTCAAACTAGGACACGATAATGCCCCGCCTGAATAAACATTGATTTCAAATGAATGGATCTGATTCTAAATTTTACAAATTAGTAAGGAATGTGACTAGTATGAGTTAATTGAGAACTATTTTATTATAGTTTTGGTACAACTTGGACCATGAATGTTAAGGATTTCAAATAATTACTTCTACATGATTATTTCAAATCTACTCAAATCCAACATAAAATATCATGCCCACTAATTCAATTTCAAGTTGAAATCCACTCAAAACCATCATTATACATCAGGCTAACTCTTTCATTATTGCCAAATCACTTCATTTCAAATCCAAAGGCAACCTAACAGTGTATTCTTGTCAAACCTAATTGAAGCCAAATGAATCTAGATATATAATAACTGCTAGGCAGCCTTTTGCATTTCTTATATAAATCAAATATCCATGGGTCCCTTCAATCCAACAAACTGACTGGAAACAAATCTCACCGATTTAAATACACGTGAGACACTTAATAAAAAATGCGACCATTTAAAATGTGTGTTGTCTCACTGATCAATGGTGGTGGTACTGAGGTCTTGGGTTCAAGCCCTCGATCAGATGCCTTGTGCACTACGACTTGTCTCACTTGACCCATGGTATGAGGGGGGTAGGTGAAGAACTTGTCACAGCCCCCCCTCCGGGCGGGAAAAAAAATGGAGGGTGGGAAGACAATGGGAAACTTTAACTCAGATCATCCTACCTTCTACTTCTACAACTAGAAACATCACAATTATAGCATAATAATTGGACAGGTCTACGAATCACCAGTGAGTGTGCATATTTATCATTGTTTATGGACATCCAGTTCAAAAGCTTCATCACAACTATTGGCCAGATCCATAGATCGGTTGAGGAATCTGTGTGTGCAATGACACTGGTTCATTGGCAAGAAAACCGCATGTGTCAAAGAAAAAAGTTTTATCCGCCGTAAAATTCTAAATACTGATATTATTGGTATACAAGGCAAATTATTAATCACAATTTGGTCTATAGTGAGAAACAAAAATACAATAATACTGATAGCAGTGTGCTAAATTCAGATTACAAGTGTCCACCACCAAGGAACCCAATCAACGCAATATTGGAATGTAGCTTCAAATTAAACCCAAAAACAACCCATTAAACCACCAGGAACTTCACGAAATAACGACGAAGATGATGCGTACGGGTCAAAATTCACAATTTTGATAAAGATTCGAAATCAAATGCGGACAACAGAACTCAACATGGATCTATCAAGATTGAAGAGCCAAACAATTGTAGTAGTCGAATTTCAGGATTCGAATTCTCACACTCAGTACCCTAAACTGAAACCCTAGGATCAATGACAGTATATTCTTCGCATGCAATGTTTAATAAGAGAGAAAATCGTGGGGAATGAGTATTTACCTCTATGGTGAAGAGCAAATTTGAATCAGTCATGAATTTTGTTGACCTCTGTTTTCCCACCAAATTGAAATTGGAAAAAGACCCAAAGGAAAGGGTCGAAGGCCTTCAAAACGTAAAGAACAACCCCACTGAGCTTTGTAAATTGTAATGCTAAAAATATCTCAGAAAATAGGCAAATTAAAAGTAAAAAGAAAAAGTGCGCTTGTATGTATACAGGTAACGTTTGGTAATGTAACTTTCAACCCCAAAAAAAAAAAAAAAAAAAAAACACTAAAATTAACTTATTGTGTACTTAATAAAATATCAAATTTTGTTATTTTTCTGTTTTGTTATAATAATTTCTCAATTTAAAAATTATCATAAGTGATTAAAAATTACCAAAAATAATTAAAAATTATTAAACTTTTTTAAAAAATTTACTAAACACTTAAAAGTCATAAAATATTATTAAAAATTACTACTTATTTCACTAAATATAACAAAAATTATAACTAGTAACTTTAAGTAAAAAGATACCAAAAATTACTAAAAAAATATGCCTCCAAACACTCCCATGATTTTTTTTTCCAACTTTTTATCTAACACTAACTCAAGACTTTAAATAAGGTTGCTTTTTAACCCTTGAGTTGGGGAATGATTTGTAAGCTTTGCTTGGATGTAGCTCAAATCATAAACTATGGCTAAAGAGTCTATAAACGGTGGTGTTTGGATGGAAAATTTTTGAAAAAATTGGCGTAGAAGTGACACGCAACAAAATTAAATTGGAGAAAATTAAAAAAAATTTGTAACTTGTAAGTTTTTATGAATTATGACCATCCAAATACCACTGTAAATAGTTTAGTTTGTTAATTCATATACCACCTCCTTTTGTGGAATGTTAGGGGAGGTTTAATCCCTATGGATTGTTTGATCTTAAGAAAATTTTTTGTCAAAACTCCTAGGGTTATATTTGTGGTTAATATAACAGATCGTCATGAAGTGAGCAGGCTACAAGAAATTTGGGAGAGTTAGTACTAGCACACAAGGTTAGACTTTGTTAGAACTCGAATGATAACTCATTGGAAATTATTTCAAAACAAATAATATTGTATTATAAAGATGTGAGATATTACAAACTCAAAAAGATGATATTTGTACTATGAAAATATGAATTGCTACAAACCTGAAGCATAATATTGTGTTATATGAAGGTGAATTGGTACAAAAATATGGATTATTACAAATTGTATCAGAAATAGCCAGTCAGAAATGTAGAGCCACGCAAGATGTATACCCGATAGGAAAAGAGATATAATAAATTGATGGTAATATGGGTAGGCCAATAAAAGATTAAGCGAACTACTACCAAAGTATAGTAAAGCATTATTATCCAAGTCGCTTGGTAAAGGAAGTGCATGTACGAGAATAGTATTAATATATTTGACCCCGTTAGAAGTTCGCGTTCTTTTTCTCGTATTCCAAGCCCAAAGTGAATAGTGTTATATTTAGGGATTATGGATTGTTATAGTTGGGTTTTGGGATGCCTCTTATAAGAGGCTCAAATATTTTTGTGTATAAAAAGATATAAGTAAGATGGTGCACAAAATAATTGAAAAAAATTGAAAATCAAACCGATCTATTCATTTTGTGTTAAGTTAGTTTAGTTCTAAAACGAGAACAATTTGGTTTTGGTCACTTCGGCTTAAGTTTCAAATTAGTATTTTTTTTTACCCAAATCAAACCAACTAATTTTGAAGCTTTATTTTGTACATTAAAGCATTAATATGCTATCAATATGAACTAATTAAAATTAGGTTAGTTAGATTTAGTTCGATTCCAAATCCAATCTTTTGGACTTGAAAAAATCAAGCAGATTTTTAGATTTATTATGAACCCGGCTTAACTAATGCACACGCTTGGTAAGTAGGGACAAATTTCTAAAACCGTCCTCATATAGATAATAAAATATTATAATTATATCTACCAAAAATAAATATTACAATTATATTTGCACCTTTTTTTTTTTATTAAAATGGCATTAGAATGATTTGTTAATGACACTAAATGAGGAGGATGCATTACTCTAGTATGTTTTTATAATAACAAGTTCTATGATAGAAAATACTCTACGAGGAATTTAGATTTAATAATTTCACAACAAATATTTGTTAGTAATTTGACAATTAAAATAAAACAGTTCATTTAACTCGTAATTCAAATAAATCTTATTTTAGTTTATATATATATAAAGGTCTTACAATAAGGTCGAAGCGCTACATATTCATTTTAAAGTGGCCAACAAGATGCATTCTAAAAAGGATTGCAAACTGCAAAGGGCTTTACAAATATCCATATATTGCATGACTATTTGCTCAGATGGAAACAAATGTTACACTATACTAACCAATAAAACATACTCTAATGGAAATTTTAAAAAACACATTTTAGATCCTCTGCAAATATGGTCGTCATCCACCATATCAGAAATAGACAATAGGCCCTTGTCCAATAGATGCATTACTATCGACCATCATCTTTACTGTCTTTGTAAACTTATGGTTTGACGAACACCCCATGTTGCATCCGAACTTCACCAGTTAATTGCACCTTACCCATGGCAAATCCCCCAATATGCACAACCTGAAGAATCAAAGATACTAAGAAACTGTTGTATACCATCTAAATTGACAAATTCGACCTTAATTTTCAGACTCCCACCCGAATAAATCAAAATAATTTCTAAATATTATGATGAAATTCACGGTGATTGAATGCATATGCTCAAAACAAGAATGTTTGCTTGTTACTCAAGAAAGTAAAGGAAATTAGCATGAATAATATTTTGTTCAAACAATCACATTCGTTTATTTTCTTGAAACTAAAAAACTTCCAATTTAAGTAATGCAATAATTGTGTTAGCCTCGGCTTACATAAGAAAAATTGAAGAAATAAAGATTCAAGAACTTCCATTTTGAGGTTGTTTTGGCTTCCGCCAAAATAAGAAAAACCACTTTGCCTAATGCAGACCTTTAGTCCACCAATAGGCATTTTTGTAAGGTCTCCACAAATAAAAAAAAAACTCAAAACCTTAAAAAATTTAGCTCCTCTTTGTCCACATTTGCTCATTAATCAAACCATTCAAACCCCCCCCCCTTTTTACACTTTTCAAAACTATTGAATTTCAAAATTCTAACTTTTTTTTTTACTTTCTTAAGGCCCCATTTGGGAGTTTAGAAGAAAAAAAGAAAAAAAAATATTAATTAGGAGAAAAGAAGAAAAAAAGAGAAATGATGATAATATTTTCTTTCTATTTGTTTGGAAGAATAATAACTTTCCTTCTCTTTTTATTTATGAGTTGAGAAAAAATGGAAGGAAAAGAAATGATAGATTATTATTTTACCATAAAATTCTTGAAAAGTTAAGAGTATAATCAATTTATTTAGCCATAGGATATATTTGTAATTTTTTTCTTATTTTCATTTTATGGGAAAATATATCATTTTGAAATTTTCATTAATTCACTTTTCTCTTCTCTACATTTCCTCCTGCTTTTACAATCCGTTTAGATGGAGTGAAATGGAAAGAAAAGAAAAAAAAATATTTAGAATCTATTACTTTTTTGTGAGTTCTTCTAGGAAAGATAAGAAAATAAATGGAAAGAAATAAAAAGAGGAGTAAGTGTTAAAATTTAAATATTTTTATCTTCACAAAAGTGAAAAAAAATAGAATAAAGAAAAAAAGTATATTAATGAAACTTTAAAATAATATGTTTGTCCATAAAATAAAGACTACAAAAAAAAAAAATGACGAGCATACACTAATCCTTAGTAAATTGATAACCCTCCAAATACTCAAAGGAATTAATGATAAAATAATATATACATTCTGTTTTTTCTATTTATTATAAATTCGAGAAAGAATTATAGCTTCTTTCATAAACTTAGAAATAAATAGAAAGAAAAATATGTATTATTATTTCTCTTCTTTTATAATAAAAAATTATAAATATCTTAAAATTTCTAGTACATATTATTTTATGTAATATTTATAACTTTATATGGACCACTGTTATTCTAAATGAAAATCAACCATTTTACGCTCAATCTTTTATTTAATAAAATAAAATAATTATAAATTAGTATGATACCGTAATATAAGAAAAAACATGCTTAGTTGCAATGACAATGGCATTTCAATGTGATTCATACAAAGTAATTACGTGTTTCATGTGTTAATTAATTTATTATTTTATCAACAAAAAATATTATTTTCAGCATATAGTATTTTTAATTAAACCTTCTAATTATTTTATATGTATTTTGAATTTCTAACATCTTAATGGAGTTCTTTTAGCCAATTTTCATCATTTTATTTACGTAATTATGCCTATAAATTATTGAAGTTTTACACCGTATGATTTAACTCCTAAGTTTAATGCTTCATCTACTTAATTGCAATTAAAAATAAATATTTTCACAATAAGATTTATCAAGTTTACACAAAAAGTTTTTTTTTTTTTAACATAAGGGGCGTTTGGTGTATAATAAAATGCCAAAAAATTCTAAAAATTTCTAATAGTAACTCACTTTTTATCTCATTGTACAAATTACGAATTTTTTAAATTATCTCATTTTTA
>QLOD02000002.1:26489333-26502183 GCA_003260245.2 Sideroxylon spinosum
CTTTTGATTGTTATTACGAGGTGAGGTAAGATAGACCACTGCCTATTCAGATGAGTGATAGTTCTTTATTTCAACTAATTAAATGGCTTGATGGCAACCAAGGGCGGAGCTAGAAATTTTTTTCACTGGGTTATGGGCTTGATATTAAAATGGAATATATCTAGATATTAAACTAGGGTAGGAGTTTATCTCATACTGGGTTATAAGCTGAGTATTTAATGGAACTTTGACTGATTATTAAATTGAATTATAGATGATTAGGCTAAAATGTTATATACCATTACTATTAAAAAAAAATTAGGTCAAAATTTTACCCCGACTGCAGCCCACCCGAGCCTCTACACAGCTCTGTCTCTGATGGCGACAATCTTCATTTTTTTGGTTCATTGTTAATTGTTCATCTTTGGCCACCCTGAGCCTGAGCTGAAGCAATTTGCAGCTTTTGGCCTAATCTTGGCCTTCTCTTTGGAATTTATGTACATTTGACCTAGTTGTTGCTACTTCCATTCAGTTTCATTTAATTATTTTGTTTTGTACACAATATTCTAACCAGAAAACAATTGAGAATAAGTTCTTGCAAAAAGTGCTGGAAACATTAATCTGAGTTTATTCCAGCTGTTGTGTATTTGGCAGACCGGTCATGGTTTGATGTCAAAATTAAAATCAGGAATTCAATCTGTAAGGGCCATGAATGTCCTTAATTTCACGAACATATACTAATGTGGCTGGAAAATATAGAAAAAACCATTGGCATGCATTTAAAAAACTGTACGTAGTATAACATGAAGTATTCAATTATTTGATTTGGTCAAATGTGTTTTGAAGGATGAACCTTGTCGCAAGGCTTTTTGCGGGAGCTTTATCCATCAATGATCAAAATTGAAAGACCAGATTGAAACATGTTTATCTATGACTGCCCACATAGAATTCTCAAGAATTATTCTTTTGTGCCTTATTACTGGAATTGGTATTTTGGCATCTTATGTGGTTATAAAATGGTTTACAACATGATCATATATGTTTGCTAATGTCAAAAAATTTGTTCTGCAGGACAAATAGGTTATGCTCTTGTTCCAATGATTGCTAGAGGGGTCATGCTAGGTCCAGATCAGCCTGTAATTCTACACATGCTTGATATTGAACCTGCTGCTGAGGCCTTGAATGGGCTGAAAATGGAATTGATTGATGCTGCCTTTCCTCTTCTGAAAGGTATGATTTCTAGTTGGACTGCTTGCTCAACATAATTCAACAGTTTACTTCACAGGATGTATGATTGAACAGGTGTTGTTGCAACTATGGATGTTGTTGAAGCTTGTGAAGGTGTTAACATAGCAATCATGGTTGGTGGATTTCCTAGAGAGGATGGAATGGAGAGAAAGGATGTGATGTCCAAAAATGTATCCATTTACAAGGCTCAAGCTTCAGCTTTGGAGCAGCATGCTGCTCCAAATTGCAAGGTGATATGGGTTCATCGAAAAGTCCAATTGATTCTTAATTCAAATGGGAAAAGATTGTATCGCCCAACCTCCTATATATTTTACATAAGAATAAGTGTAAGAAGCAATCTTATTTGCCAGTGCCACTGGGTAGTTTTGATCATTCGAGAGAGGCTGTAAGTACTGGGGAAAACAAACACAAAAAACAAAATGCAGTATACTAGATATTCCAAACAACCACGTAATCAATTGTAAACAAACAATAACAAAATGAAAGGAAATAGGCGCTGTTTTTTACTGAGGAAGACACAAATGGGAAAAAAAAAACATCAAGTCTTTCACTATAAACATAATCTTTATTACAAAAACTTAAGCTCGCTATAGTTTCAAATCCACAAACCTATATTATTGCCTATTTGCTCGAATCCTCAATATACCAAACCCAATAAAAAGACACAATCGTCAAATCGTTGAAGATCAAGCACATCCAGGGCAACCTGCTAAATCCGCAGCCAACTGAATCCATGGCGCATAAGATCCGAAATCCTAAGAATCACCAAAACCTGAAGAGTTGTTGGTTAAGTATGAGAGAAACCCTAGATCCCTTATCTCAATTGCTCTCTGAATGTGTTTTTCTATTATGCCCCAGAAGATATGAGATTCGAAATTCCGGCTGAATTAGACTTCCAAAATGCAGTTTGAAAAACTGTCAATTCCCCACTGGCGTTGGAGCTTCCCACAAAACTCACCTTTTTCCTACGCCTGCATCTAGTGAAGTTTGTAACATCTTCCACTGATTTTCCCTCAAAGATGCGATATTTCGGCTTTTTTTAGGCTCCAAAGCAGTCCATTATAACCCTAAATTTTGGTGCCTTAGCTTACATCTAAATCTACATGAATTAGCACTCTTTAGTCTGATTATGGATTGCCAACCTAATGAAATATAACCTAACAGTTCTTACCAGACAAACAGGGGGTGGGTAGTTACAAAATGATAGGCAACTTCCACTTTAGAACTTCCAAAACAACAACGAAAGATAACCTGCATTTTTATATTTTAAAACAATCTTAACCTTTTGTGATTGTTTGTCCCCAAGTTAACCTTTTGTTTTCTTGTTCTAAGGGGACACTCTTTGTTTCTTCAAGTGCTTTTTATTGTAATTTTCTGCTTCTTCTTTATTCTCTTGGAAAAATCTTGGAGATTGGTTGAGTAATTTTTTTAATTTTCACATTTTTAATTTTCAATTAGAATATAGAGATCACACATGTTCATCCTACTATATTTAGTCATTTCTCCGGTGATTTCATGCAGGTGCTAGTGGTTGCGAACCCAGCCAACACCAATGCATTTATCTTGAAAGAATTTGCCCCTTCAATCCCAGAGAAGAATATCACATGTCTTACGAGACTTGATCATAATAGAGCCTTGGGCCAAATATCAGAGAAGCTAAATCTTCATGTTAGTGATGTGAAGAATGTAATCATATGGGGCAATCACTCTTCAACTCAATATCCTGATGTTAATCATGCAATTGTCAACACCAGCACTGGAAAGAAGTTTGTCAAAGAACTTGTTGATGACAATAATTGGTACCTCTAGTATCCTATCCTGCCATTTTTAATTTTGCAAGTAATTCTTGTCTCCTTCTTTGGAAGGATAAGTTTGAAAGTAAAAGTTAACTTGGAGGATTTCATAACATGAGCACACTAGGAGATTAGCCTTCCTTGGATTTTCCAAATATTCCTTCCTGGTGAAAACTATTGTTATTTGCGGTTTGAAAGAAGATTTGACTTGTGAATCATAACTCTTTCCTTATTTGTTTTGGAGAGGTTATTGATTGTGCCAATGGAGAAAATATTTAGTGGGTGTAGTCCACAATGTCACAGCTTATGTGGTGGACAACTCCCAATAATATTGTGTCATTTAGATTAGATGTTAACAAATTTGCTAGAATTCAAATTTAAAAAGACCCCCAAAATTTTGAATCAGTTATTATTACATATAATATGACATGTTCTCTAACCCAATTGGTTGTTTTCTTACCCTATTGGTGCAATATGATTGGAAGTTACCCACCACCTAAGCTGATGACGCGATAGACTTTGCCTATTGAATATTTTATTGTGCCAATTGGTTTTACTATTTATACAGTTAATTATGCTGTCAATCACCAATGTTTTAAACTTTCATCCTGTGACTTAAAAGAAAGTTAAATACGCAAACTTCGTGAGTATTGCTGTCCTTCTATTCCCTTCAACTAGGCATCTATTTTCATTATGCAACTAAAGAAACGCAATCAGGTGCTGTATCCTGAAATTTTTTTTTTTTTTTTTTTTTTTGTCCTACTGTTAAAAAGCGAATTGTTTGGCCAAATATTAATCTGGAAAAAATATTTACTAATGTACTATTAATGAAGCCACATTATCATAATGTGATTTCTCACAAGGTGAAACCACATTATGATAACACGGTTTCTTCAAAAAAAAAAAAAAAAATTTCTCGAAGTTATAAACATAATGACTCATTATGTGATATCTTTCGGATGAAACCACTATATCAAAATACAGTTTCATTTTCCCCACCAAACCCTCCCTCAGTTATCTGTTCCACTTGGCCGGATGCAGAACATGGTGTGCTTATGATGCCCCCCATCAACAAGATCGATCACACCAAGCCATCTAGGTAAATTATCTCTTATTAGACCTCCAAATCATTTCCATTTTCTGTCTCTGTCCCCTTATATCTCTTCATTTCTTGGGTTCTTTCTTGTGAAAAAGCTGTGTAACGTCCCATTTCTTCAACTTGGTTTCTGCAACCTTGCAAGATTAGATAGAGAACTTGAGAAATTCCTCTAGATATTTCCAAGGACCTCGGGATTTGGAGGGTGTGATCAATCTTGTCAATAAGGTCCATCATGATCTCCACGCACACCATGTTCTGCATCTGGCAAATTGAAACAGAGATCTGAGGGAGGGGTTGGTCGAGAAGATGAAACTATATTATCACGTTGCGTTTTTAATTGGGAGTGAATTTTTTTTTTTTTTGAAGAAAACACGTTATCTTAATGCAATTTTACCCTGGGGCAAATTGCATTATGAAAACACGGTTCCATTATTAGTATATTGGCAAA
Organism: Sideroxylon spinosum; assembly: GCA_003260245.2. Classification (NCBI taxonomy): domain Eukaryota; kingdom Viridiplantae; phylum Streptophyta; class Magnoliopsida; order Ericales; family Sapotaceae; genus Sideroxylon; species Sideroxylon spinosum. Next base: position 26,493,901 of record QLOD02000002.1, read on the forward strand.
TATTTTTTCTAGAACAATATTTGGCCAAATATTTTGCCTTTTTAACAGTAGAACCAAAAAAAAAAATCGTTGTATCCATCCTTCCCCCCCCCCCCCAAAAAAAAAGGAAAACGCAACTGTTTGAGTGTTAAATCTGTTTTACTAACAGCAACTCATTTCTGAATGTCTTAGGCTAAATACTGAGTTCATCAACACAGTGCAGCAGCGTGGTGCAGCCATCATCAAAGCCCGAAAGCTATCTAGTGCACTATCTGCTGCAAGCTCCGCCTGTGATCACATACGTGATTGGGTTTTTGGAACTCCAAAGGTTAAGTTTCTTCGATCAGAATTTAACATTGCAGCATTTATTGATTGTTTCTTTTTTCTGCGTCATACTTCTTTATTTCATTTGGTTTTCTTCTTCTCTAAATTCAGGGAACATGGGTTTCAATGGGAGTATATTCTGATGGGTCTTATGGAATCCAACCTGGCCTTATTTATTCATTTCCCGTTACTTGTGAGAAAGGAGAATGGTCGATTGTTCAAGGTATGCTTCAGTCCTATATAAGATGCTGCAAGCGTATTTCACCTTTGACTAAGCAAAAGAATTGAAAATTGGATCAAATTGGCTGTTGAAACTATAGATTACCGAATCTAATGAAACATTATTTTGTGTCAACTGTCGTCAACTCCTGTAACTATTTTTTGCTCTCTTCGTAAGATTATGTTTGCAACTATTGCAAGGATGGATTTGAGCTGATCAAACTGAGGTTTAGCTTATTCGAGCTTAGCTCGAGCTATTTATATTAAACTCGAGCTTAGTCCGAGTTCAATTAGAGAAAGAAGAATTTAAGCTCGAAATTAGCTCAATTAAACTAAAGCAATGTTATCTTGGTCTTAAATATAATAAATAAAAATATAAGATTTAAAAAACATATATATAATTTTATCGAGCCAGCCCTTTCTAGATCCAACCTTGAGCTTAATATAAATAAGTTACAAACTAAACTCGATTCACGTTCATATTAGTCACGAACCAAGCTTGGGTAATTTGAAAAAAGCTTGCTTATGACCAGCCCTAAATTGTTGTTCATCGTCCATTGATATGGTTAAAGGGTTCATATTTTTATTTAAGTGTGGTAGTGTGGTTAATGAAATTTAATTGAATAGCAGGCCTCAAGATCGACGAGTTTTCAAGGGGAAAGATGGACGCCACAGCAAAAGAGCTCATTGAGGAGAAATCATTGGCCAATTCGTTCTTCAACTGAGAATGTGCTCCTTGAAAGGAAAAATTAAAGTGGCATAGCACCAAATTCATGAAGTTATTGTTACAGAGGAGCTTAGTTGCTGACCTGTAATTCTAATTTGGATATTTAATTAATAAGTTTGTGTATACAATTGAAATGAAATATTTTAGTTACAATAACACAATTGAAATGAAAACTTTTTAGTTATATCAAAAGCAAAATTTGAATGTTCCTGGGGAGCAAAGTGATGTTTTGTGTTTTGGCATTCGTTTAACCATAGCAGTTGGAATGACACGACATGTTATGGTTAAAAATAGAGACTAAATTAAGGTTTTGGTGAAAGTGCAAAATTGATGAAGGTAATGAACATTCATATGCAAAACCAAGTCTTGAAACTAATTCAGTTTACTTTTAAATGAAAAGCATTTCAACAGTGCACACTCGGAAAAGTATCGTGGTGCACCTTTCAAATTTAGTGTTTTAATGCTGCATTCATAAGTGGATTGATTACAAAGATTGAATTTAAGCTCTAAATAAGTATTAATATTATACGTTTCCAACTTGGTATTAAAATCTTTATGAAATCTCAAACTCGACCCTGGAATAAATATGTTACTTCAAACCCATTTATGAACTGAATCAAATATATATAACATTAAATATAAAAATATATAAAGCCAATCAACGATACGCCCATTAATTTAAAATTATAACAAATTAAGACAATTTAAAGTAGTCACAAAGAGATACTGAAGTAAAGCATAAAATGATAAAATTATAAGTTAAATCTTAATATATATATATATATATAATGTATAAAAAATAAAATATATATTTTGCATTAATATAAACTTAAAATAATATTATATTATATTTGACTATTTACCGGGCTTGGAGATATACAAACAAACCAGGCCCATCCCCCCGCCCCCCCAAAAAAAAATAAATAAATAAACGAAGACTGTTTCATAAATAATTTCACTCTTATTCAAGCCTGCAAAAGAAAAGTCCGTGAAGGACTTGCATGTCTTTAAAATCGTTATCTCTCAAACCATACCACAAAATTCTCAGCACAGCAGACGTTTTCTCACAACCATTACAATCTGAACAATCAGATGATTCCAAGTTGATCGAATCCATTAGCATGCAATTTGAAAGCAGAACCCGCCTGACAATATGGTGATGCAGTCAGAAGCACACGTAAATTTCACGTTACAAAGCAACAATTATCAATCCACAGAATACAACAAACTAGATGGTAAAATGTCAGCAATGTCATTGTTTCAAGAGGCATGAAACATTCCCCCATACAAGTCGATCTTCACTACATCTCAAAAGCCCAAGAGCTCATGGCTGCTGGCTCTATAATGGTTGAACATAATCACAACTTCAGTTTATTCTCATGTGGGTCTTATCGCATTCCATATTATCCCCGGAAAAGAAAAAACGAAAACAGATAGAAACATTCATTGAGCTGGTGTAGGAGTATCGCAAAGAAGAGTGACCTCTCTCTTGACGAATGATGGCAACGCAAAAGCAGCTGCATGAATCTGTCCAGAAAACAGTTAAAAAAAAAATTATTATCTCACAAATTTTCTATAAGAATTCAACCGCATTTTTCAAAAACATGAACAAATGCTTGACTTGACACAATTATAGCCTGGGTTTTGGTATGATTGCTTGGTAGCCAAGCCGGTAACATTTATGTATCAAGCACATGGTCTACTAAATGCCAAGGTCTCATCCAGTAATTTATATTCCTTAGTTGTTTTGATACCTCCAACAAATCAGTATCATGTTTAAGCACCCGTCTATAGAAAAGTTAGTTCTATACCTATGACCAGCAATGAGAAAAATAAATGCAATAGCTGTGCCCCACCAATACAAAATATACGCATAGAATATTGTACCCTGCAGCCGCATTTCTACAGTGTCATTTCTACTATAGTGAGAGCATTAAGGCCTGGAGGTATTCATTGTAACATGCCCTTTTTTTTTTTTTTGGTGCGCAAGCGCATGTGTATAACATCAATATAATAAAACAACTCATTGATGTGACATTTATATATCCAATTCAATGATTGAGATTGTTTCCCGTGCCTAGTATCTAACAAATTGCGAGATTTTAGTCACATTTTCCTTTTATTTCTATTAAAAAATCACCATTGCTCTAAAAGCATTTGAGAATATAAATAAGAAAGTAATAGAAAACACATATATGTTTTGAGCAAGGAAGAGTAATTACCTCAGAGTTGTAAAACCTTAGTTCTCTCCCATACTTGAGTGCTCCGTCTACTTTTTCAATAGGATTGATAGGATGAATAAAATCCACAGGAGGCCCCTCCGTTGAGCATATCACAAATCCAATCACTCCACTGTATGCGCAGTAAAGAAAGCATTTTCAATAAGAATGAACTCGTGTTCCACAACCACAGAATGGTGGTAGTCGGAGAAAGGGGGGGTTGAATTCCATACAATTATAAACCAAACCAGAGGTTCCATAGAATCAACTGTAAGGTAGATGGAAACCAAAAAACGTTCACATTATAGTTGAAGGGTTGAACTTGTGTAACCTTGGATACGTGGGAACGCTTGCCCATGCATAGTGAACAGAACCCTTGAATGTTTCACGACAAATAGAGATCATATCCTGAATAAGATGTGTGTGAAGCCACATACTCTCCGCCATATTACAAAGAACACCACCAGGCCTTAATGCTCTTGCAATTGTCTCGAAAAATGGCCTTTCCACAAGTTCTTGGGCAGGACCTAAATCAAGGAAAGAAGGCCATCAAATAAATACCCTTCATTAAGTCCGTTCATTACATATTTTAGCAGATAAAGCCAATCTGAAATGGGCATAGAAGTTTAAATAGGACACTGAAGTTGTGGCTTTCAGATTTACATATCATCTATTGATGTACATGTGGCTAAATTCCATATATCAGGAAAATCAGGAGAAAACTAGGATAACTTTCCATATAGTGCAGACTTGTGGCCCTAAATTTCAAGTTCCAGAAAAAAACTTTCCATTATTTTATTTAAGTTTTTGGAGTCCTTGGAAGTATTTTGTTAAGTTCCATATATGCTAAAAGTTGTAAAAATAAGGCACGTGAATGTTCTGCATAACAAGATTCAGAAACCTGTGCCTGGCCTTCAAAAAGATAACAACACAACTCAACTTAACAAAGCATTGATCCAAAAGGCTGCACACTCCTAATCAAACAGCACTGTAGATCATCACATTACCCCCATCTACGACACAAACATAAGGGGCAATGGGAAAACAAAGTAGAAATTGTCAATTACGCACTTACCAACAGGATCTGATGAATCAACAATAATTGCATCATACTTCCCTTTAGGGACATTCCGCAAAAACTCAACAGCTGCCACAATAATCATGAAAAGAATATCAACAGTAAACTCAATATACATAATCCAAAGAGCTACTGAAATTGGGGATTAAATTACACAGAAGTATTAATGAATTAGATAAATGTATGTAAAAGAAATGGTGCAACTAGATTTCAGATGCGTTTATTTACTCAATTGCATGACAAGAACAATTAGAATATCTCCTCCACCTACCATCACCAACATGGAGTCGCACACGAGGATCCTCAAAGCCTATAGCCAACTCTGGGAAAAACTTCTTACTAACCTGTTATAGTGCAAGAAGTTTTGGCAATGTCCAGGATGATGATGATGATAATAATAATAATAATAACAACAACAACAACAATGATAATAATAATAACAGATGAATGTGTACATCATTCACTCACTTACATCAATAACCATCTTATCAATTTCACAAATATCAATGAGCTCCACAGAGCTGTGGCGAGAAATTTCTCTGAGAACTCCTCCATCACCGCCACCTACAACCAAGACCTGCATCAAGTAATTTAATTGAATTAGGCATAAAGGCCTTGAAATGAACACAAGAAATAATAGATATTCATCCTGTGGAGCACATTATTTTCGAGAATTACATTTTTAGGAGATGGAATTGAACAAAGAGGAAGATGAGCTATCATCTCCTGATAAGCACATTCATCTTTCTCAGTCAACTGAACAATGCCATCAAGCACAAGCACTTTCCCATATGCTAACGACTGCAGATAAAGGAATCAGTACCAGAAATTCATAAATAAGACAGCAATCATAAGAAAAACAAAAAAAAAAAAAAAATAGAACATTGAGTCATTGCGGCAAAGACAATCTACTACACAGAGATGAAATGTCGAACCTCAAAGACAAGGATCTCTTGGTACTCTGACTTTTCCTTGTACAATATCTTTTCTACTTTTAGAGAATGTGCTTCTCCTATAAGTGAAAATTCAAATTGACTTAATTATAACCATTGAATATTAAAAATAAGAGGAAAACAAAAACAGATTATTGTTTCTAAGCAAAACAAGACAAATGGAAAGCTTTTGCATTTATACAGAGGGGACACCAAAACATCCTAATCAAGCCCTGAACCATACAAGCAAAAATAGTTCTGGAAAATACAAATATTAGTATAAGTTCTGATATTGCAAGCATGCCTGACATCTGAAGTTTTGAACTACATAGCACTTGCAAATATCACACTTACTTCAGAGGATATATCAATAAGTTCATTATATGCATATTTATTCTTCACTTTTCTTGTTACATAGTTATTGCTGATTGATCATCAATTTTTAATATTTCCTAAATTCTAGAGTGTCTCCAAAGTTCTAACTTATAATTAACACCAAACTTGATTTCATCCATCAACAAAATATCATATGTGAACAATATACACCAAGAGAAGTCTTAAATATGTTTAGTGAGCTGGTCTATGAGCAAAGTGAAAAGATAAGGACTTGAAGCCGATCCTTGGTATAGATATATTGTAATTGAAAAATCATTTGTATGACCTCCAACAGTTCCAATGCTAGTAACTGCTCTGTCATATTTCCCTTCTCTTGTTCTAGTAGAGTTATAGATATCTTTTTTCCAATCTTTTGTCCCTAACTAATTATATAGTTCATCAAATGTCTTATATCTAGCTTCTCCAATTGCCTATTAGCTTCTTTTTTAGCTAATTTGTACCTTTCATATGCTCTCTCTCATCGTTACACTTAACCAAATCCCTATAACATTCCCTCTTAGCTTGCATTAATTGCCACTTGTAACTCCTTGTTCCACCATCCAATCTCCTTTGAAGGTGGTCCTTTTCCCTTGGATATACTTACAATCTCTAACGTTGCTCATTTAATACATCTAGTCATTTCATTCCACATAGTTTTTTCCCCCTTCTTTAAGCATTTTATCCTTAAAAGCCTATTGTTTTGTCTCCTTTAAGGTTCCACTACCTAGATCTTGAAAGTGTGTTTCCTTTATTCGTTTTCTTCCACTTCTTAATACAAATATCAAGTACCACTAATATATGTCTTGTAGTTAGACTCTCTCCTGGTACTATCTTACAATCTTTACATGAAGCACAATTGACCTTTCTAATAAGGAAAAATTTTGTTTGACTATTATTATATCTGTTTATAAAATTTCTTACTTAGTATCTCTCTTGCAATGCAAGTAATTGCTATGATTAAGTCAAATGCATAACAATCTCTAAAATTAATTCACCTTCTTCATTTATATCTCCAAATCCATAACCCCCATGCACCCTCTCAAAACCTCTACTGTTTCTCCCCACTCGCCCATTTAAATCTCCTCTAATAGAAATTTTTTTCTCATTTGGTATTTCTTGAATAAGTCCATCCCTATCTTCCCAAAAACATTGTTTTGTTGCTACATCAAGTCCTACCCAAGACATATAAGCACTAATAACATTAACCTTCCCTTCGTGTAGTACAAATTTTATAAACATTATTTTATCTCATATTTTCTTAACGCTAACCACCTTGTATTTAAGAACCCTATCAATAATAATTCCTAGCCCATTTTTATTCTTATCTGTCCCCGAGGTTATAGGTTGCTCTTTTTCTTTCCTAAAGTCAAGAATGACGGGATAGATTCAGTTAAGCGTTAGTACACTTCACACTGATTATACCGCCTTGAGCTCTACTAAATTCCAAAATTTAAAACCAACATTTTCAATTTATGTATATTTTTCTCCTATCCACAATTTCTCTTAAAGACAAACTACATTTATTTTTCTCCTGGCCAAAGTATCTACTAATTCTCTTTATTTTCCTTTAAATCCATTAAAGTGCAGCGCCATTGTTTAATTTTCACCACACCCAAGCGCTGATGTGGTGCATCACTTTGAGATATGAACATTTATTCGATGAATTTAAAAACATACCTGGCCACATTGGGTTATTGAAATACACCCACTTGCCAGGTTTACCTGTTAGAAAAACAAAAGCAAGAAAAGGAGCAAATAAATACCACTTTAAAACTATCAAAAAAGTAACAAACTATACTACAAGGAAAATGAAAATGGTAACAATAATTTACAGAGGACAGAAGCAAATGAATAAAAAATAATGACCAGAGCATGACCCAGGTTCCGAGAACCATCCTGAAACAACTGTTGAATGGCATTTAGCCTCAAGCTCAGGGTCTGAAGCCCTAGCTTTCAAGCAACAGGAAGGGAGAACAGCCTTATCCGAAGCACTTCCGTAGTCATTCACCTCCTTCCCATCCATAATCTTCTGGCATTCCAAACCTCTTCCTGCGCCGTCCTCCATATATTATCCTTTTCTTCTGTAACTCCAGTCTCTGGACAACAAAAATTTATTCTTTTCAGACAACCATTTGCGACTCTGCCAAGGCATAGAACACTGTGCGCAATACTCACAGACAGACGAAGAAGAGGAAACCTACTAGATATAATAAGGCTAAGAAAAAATCAGCTTGTCTTTAATATCGGTTGAAGACGAATTTCTCAAAAAAGAAAATAAAGATAAAATAAGAGGCAATATCATTTAATAAACTATATTCTAGAAACAGAAAGCATAATCACAATTGTCTCCCAAATCTTTCAAATATTGCCCAATGATCAAGAAAAAATGATTGTAATTTAATTATCAATATATATATATATATATATATA
>QLOD02000002.1:26639550-26649814 GCA_003260245.2 Sideroxylon spinosum
CTTCCTTAAAAGTTTCGGTTTCGGTTCGGTTTCAATTTTTAATATATATTAACTATCGGTTCGGTTAACCGATCAGAATTTATTATTAGTATAAATTATATAATATATATTTATTATATATTAATGTATTATATATTCTTAACAGATAAATATATATTTATATTGAATATATATTATATAATTATATAAATTAATTAGTTATCTATTGATAGTTATTTAAAAAAAATTTGACAAAAATTAACAACCAGACCAATTTAAGCCATTAACTCTTATAACGGTTTGGTTTCGATTTAAAGAAAGAAACTTAACTTGATCGGCATTTTTATTTTTTTATTTTTCTAACTCACCGTTCGGTGTGAACCGTGAGCAACCATCATGAGTTGGGTTTTCAAGATGCTGGGGGACTTTGATCTACTTCTTAGTGCAGCCCAAGGGGAAAACCTAGCTTGGAGAAGAGAACTTTTCGAACCCACTAACACTTTCCCAAGCGAGCCCACAGAATTTTCAAAAGGTATTTCACTGAAGAAAACAGATATGGTCAGTGGTGAGGGAGGAAAAAAAAAAAGAACCAGTAAATTAAAAAACTAAACCGAACCAAATAAATCGAACTAGAAATTACAGTTAATGGTTTTGGTTTCGTTTTTTTATTATGTAATTTTGGATTTTTGGTTCGATTTCGATGCATTAACCGCTGGTTCGGTTACCCAACCAAGTTTTATTATTATAAACTTTACTATTGTTGTGATTTTTTCCTTTATTTGTTTAGTTATTAGTGGTTTTATTCTTCAAATAATCTAAACTAAAATTATGTTATTATTGTTATCAAATTATATTGAACTTTTAATTGTTTTTATCTTCTTGATGTATAATTAATTAGTTATAGGTTAATAATTATTTAAAAAAAGGATAAAAACGAATAACCGAACCGATTTGAGTGATTAACCGTTCAATGGTTAATGGTTCGATTTCGGTTCAGTTCGGCTTTTTTTTTTTTTTTTTTTTTTTTTTTAAGTGTCTGGATATGGGCCCATATAAAAATTCGTTTCCACGTTTGTGATCCAACTCGCTTTGTTGTTCAAAAATAAACGGGGCCGAGCACAATACCAAAAATTGAACACATTGAAAGCTCGTCCCAATATAATTTTTTTTTTTTTTTTTGTTTCTTCCCATTTCTGGTCCAATTCTACGTAAATAACTTTTTTTCTTTATTTTTTTATTACTTCCATAAAATGCAAAATATAGTAAATTAGGTATATCAATAAATATTAAAATAATATCGATAGCTTATGTTTTATAATTATCAAATAATACATTAACCTTTTTGAGTGTATATGTATATTTTATATAAATATATAATTTGATAATAACGGTACACCAAGACGTACCGGTGCCAGTACATATCGTACCAATAACTAAATTCGTACGTTATTTACAACTTTACACCAACAAATTGTGAGCACCAGGAAAGAACATAAGAAAAGAGAGGTGGTGGAAAATCTGTTTACTGAATAAATTTTTAAAGAGCTAATATCTTTTTTAACCAATAGCATCAAGCTTTCCAGTACATGACAGTAGAAAAATGTTGGAACAGGAAAGACACCAGCAGAGAGATTTTTTTTTTTTTTTGGAGTGAACACAAAACACACAAATCATACAAATGGCTCCTCCAACCTGAGTCTCAGTTGCAGAGGTTTGGTATGCACACTCCTCCAGCATCTGGGTTCTGTTGTTCCTTCCATATCCTCCCTGTCACTCTCAGCTTCAGCTCCTTCCTGTCCCCGCCCGAGAAGAAAAGTGCCACGTTTCTCTGGATAATTAGACCATCGTGGCTGTCCCTAACCTTCCGGTGGCTATCCCGGATGCTCCGGGGAGTACCCTCCCATATGAGTTTCCTGCCATTCGCCCCAACCTCGAGGCTGTAGCTGTAACCACGTGCCTCAGTCTCATCGCCCATAAAACGGAGGAATGCCATGTACACTGGAGCCACACCAAGCTGGAATGCTTCAAAGTGAAGGCAGAAATATTTGCCAAAACAATGGAAAACCTGACCAAGTGGCAGAAGAGAGAAAGCAAGGTTCAGTTTCATATATGCATATATACAACACACAATAAAAGCCAATGGCAAAAATCGAACTGAAGAATATGTTATGGTATAGTCCACAAGACAGAAAGTCAGTCATTTACTTCCATTTGGCTCGTTCTCTGCCCAAGACAGAAAGTCGGTCAGTTCTAGTACATATTTGCTTATACTAATTAAGATGGATGAAAAAAAAAAGAAACACATGAACAAACGAATCAGTTATGAATCCGAATTAGTTAGGGAGGATCACAAATTAGTTAGTGAGGATCACTGTATCAGGTTGGTTGGTTGCGTAGTTTAACCGTTGTAGTAAGTCTATAAATAGGGAGAGTCACAAAGAAAAATGATAGGAAAAAGAATTTTTGCTTTGGGATTAATTTCTCATTTGGGAAAGAAGAGTTGCTCTTGAATCAAATCCAGTTGTTTTCATTTCTTTTTTGTTTTCTTACTTACCAATCAAGAAGTGGGATCACTTCAACTGGTAAGTAAATGCATTCGTCACCACACCAGGCTAGACCATACTTCCAATTACTATATAGATGGCCCCATCACAAAAAAGAGACACTCGATAGCTGTCAATTACAAGGCCCTTCACTGGGTAAAAGATCTGGCTTGATCCACATCCAGGCATGCTTCCGGAAATGGAATGTTTGATTAATTGATAAAGAGGCTCATCATTTGATTCCTAGAATACTTCTACTAGAAAATCAAATTTGAGATTGAAAGGCAACAAAATACTTACTGTTAACATCCAGGTGGCATTTTCTACTTCGCGGGGATTAGACTTTACGTAACGATGATTGAACGTGCATCCTGTGTGCATATCCACCTTGTGGTCATCTCTCAGATGGTCAACCAAAAAAGGAATATCCCCTGTAACAGAGCACTCTGAACCGCCGTAAGGGCAATTGTATGGTCTGAAGTCACACACTGACTCGTGCTTGAGCTTGCTGTAATATGGAAATATCTCTGGGCATCCCAGAGGATAATACTTGCATGGCAATTCAAGTGATTCTGCTACCTTCTCCAGTGCTAGACACCTAATATCACCAAGCTCGTGCCTACAAGTTGGGCACCGATTATGGACCCTACTTTTACAGGTGGAACAGAGAGTATGTCCATTGTGACACTGCAAAAAAAGATGGGGAAAAAAAAAAAAAAATCAAATTTGTGCAAATGAAGATAATGCTTCAGAAGCAAGAAGATAGTATGCAAATAATAAAAATTAAAAAGTTTGACCCCTTTTTAGTCCATGCTATCTATAATTCACATTGTGCATTTGATATCATAATTTTAATATTCCAGCCAGAAATTTTATTTGATTCAAGGAGACAATACTGGGCTTTAACCTAAAAAACCAGGGCCAGGGGAAAAAGAAAATGAAATTTGAGAAGATGTCAAGGCATGAGAAGACAAGGTGGTGTCGTCCAAATAATTTTTGCACGAGTAAGAGAATATCTTGGATTAGCACATATCAATTTATTAATATTAGTCCTCATGAGACCTTGGACTGCAACAAAAAAGCAACCATCCAAATGCTCGTAGGAGCAGTGAGAGAATAAGAAAGGATAATGCCCTTTCCCATGGCAGAACAGGAAATACCTAATGAGGGAATCTTGTCAAGGGAAGAGAAATCTACAAGAGAGGTAACATCCAAACTTTGCAAAAAAAACAAAGTGTAGACTACATCCTGTACGGTGGAGTGATCTTGGCCATCTCCCCACGTTTATATTCACAAAAATGATTTCCCCTCTCAATACTGTCACTTACAAGAAGGTTTGTAGAGTATTTTTATTGGAAAATCACTCAAAACAAAATTCAATCACTCAACAGGAAATACCTAATCAAGGATCCTTGTCAAGGGCAAATAAATCTATAAGAGCGATAACATCCATCCTTTGCCAAAAAAAAAAAAAAACAAAGTGTGAGACAACATCCTGCATTGTGGAGTGATCTTGGCCATCTTCCCACGTTTTTCTTCACAAAAATAACTTCCCGTCTCAATACTGTCACTTACAAGAAGGTTACTAGAGTATGCTTTTGGACAACTACACAAACAAAATTCAATAACCAAATCATGAGCATAAAGTTGATAAACCTATTTTAATGACTGAATGACGAACAGTTACCTTGTACTTGAAATAACTTGTGTTTTCTTCAAATCAATAATTACAACCCATGAGACAAAAGGAAGGCCATCCTCGATCTTTATTTGACAAATAATGTCACGGATAAATCTTTAGAGATATCAATATATGCTTGATATTAGCTCTCCATGTTTGGCTAGCTCAGAAGTTGATATTCTAGCCAATAGCAAAGCATGTGTGTGTTTTCATTGCAGCAACTCGTGAATAGTGTACGCATATATAAACACTAGTGAATAAACTTATCTATGGTACTCCTCAACTAAATTAAATATGCATGAATTTGAAATTAAAATATATTAGCATATTTTCCCATTTTCAAAAAATCCAAAATAAATTCCTTTTCCATGGTATTATTCCAAATAAGTAAATTTTTTTGTCTTTCTCAATACAACTTTTCAGATATCATTATTAATTTTAACTCAATGACCTATCAAAACGTGAAGTGATCCAAAGACTTAAGTGGGAGTTTGACGGGAAGCTTTGGTTATTAGCCCAAACAAATGTCATATTGTCCAAATTTTCTACCACCTAGTGTTGCCTAGATGCATCGGATTAACTAATGCTAAAATTCATCCTAAAAAGATCCACAAGTAGAAACATTGCCGCTGCCCCAGAGCATCAAATGCAGACATTCTAGCAACCCAATCAATGAAAAAGTTAATCAAATCACCTATTTATGACAAACCATAACCCATTCCACCCTCATCAATCCACAACAAGCAACACAAAATATACAAAAAATCAAGTGAACACCATCAATTACAAGGATCTCAAAATCGCAAATCCATGACAACCCATATCCGATTCCACCCTTGTCAATCACCACCAAATTGAAAAAGAAATCTAATCTTTCAATCTCAAAACAATCATAACCTACACGTGTGTGTGTATATATATATATATATATATAGAGAGAGAGAGAGAGAGAGAGAGGACCTGATGGATTGGTGGGTACATAGAATTGGTGCAAACAGGACATTCGAGCAATTCGTGGACGCTGGTGGCAGGAGAGATTCCAGAAGGAATGACAACGTTGTTGTTATTGTTGTGAGACTTTGAGGAGAATTGATGAGGATGATGATGATGATGTTGATGATTGTGAGGCATGAACTCATCATCTTCCATGCCATCCGAAGAAGATACGCACTCAATGCTATCTAAATCCATCGTTGGTCCAAAACCTCCCAAAAAATATAAAAAAAATAAAAATAAAAAAAAAAGGAAAATTCAAAATTTGATGGGTTTCAATCGATTGTCAAGCGCTTTCCTCCTCCGTCTTCCTTTATTTCCTTTCACTTTCTTTCATTTCTTCCTCCACGAGGGACGTCGGCAGGCGAAAGAAGAACCAAAAAAAGTTGAAAGAAAACGGGGGTAGAGAAAGAGAATCAGAGATCGACGGATCGATGCCGAAGAGCCGAACAGCCCCTTTCCCGGAAAAAGGAGGTTCTTTTCTTCTCTCTCGCTCTCTCACTTCCACTTTCATCATCCGAATTTCAGGGAGGCGACGGACAAGGATGACCGTCCAAAAATTTAAATTATCGATCCAAATCTAACGGTTGTCAGATTATCAACTCCATTTTTTTTTTAATTTGGGTTAATAAAACAGAAAATTAATTTTTTTTTTTTTGCAGTTGAATTTTTCATTTGTAATTAGAAGAAAAATAAATTTAGGTTTGATTTATTTATTTAATAAAAAAGTCAAGCTAAAAAAAAATTAACTGATGGGTTTATTTATATATAAAATTAAATAATATATATTAAAAACATATATTAATTAAATATTTGTATTTATATTATAATATAGCGTATTTTTCATTAAAAAAATCATATAATGACTTATCTTATATTTAGATGAATAACTTTTAATTAGTAATTAACATTTAAACTAGCATGTTGTACAACAATATTTTAAATTTATATACTATATTTGTATAAATTAATGATTACACATATATAATATTTTTATATAAGTAATTATATTTAAAAAAATATAATTTAAAACTTATAACAAATAAAATTTATTTGTTACGACTTTGTCAGAATTTATTTAATAATTAAAAAATTATATAATAAAACATAACTTATAGTTTAACATTTGTCTTACTCATCAGGTTCTATCATATCATTATTATCATCTTTTTTTTTAAATTTGAAATTTAAAATATATAGGGTGTGTTTGAAGTTTTATAAAATTATATAAATTATAAAAGTTAATGTCTTGTAGTTTATGCAGTGGATAAAAAATTTAAATTTTATAGTCTCATAATTCGTGTTTATAGAAATTTATAGAGTTTTGTATTTTTTGATAGAACCTCAAATAAAATCATAATAAAATGTGACTGAGTAAAAAGGAATAAATATAATACGTTTTGTACTTTACACGAACATTCATCGTCAGCGATAACAAACTAATAAAAAGCTTTTTATTCATGGGTTACAAAACTCGAAAGGAATCTTTCATTCCAAAAATATAAAACTCATTAAACAAACCAACGGAACAACGTTGGGTTTCAGTTGGATTTCGGTCTGTTTTGCTTTTACAAACTCAATATAGACCTTTTATGTTTCGTTTGTGAGTTTAGGAGGGACAAAAATAAAAAATAATATTAGTTAGAAGAAAAAAACAAATGGTAAAAATATTCTTTTTTTATCTATTTAGGAGCCAAAAGATAATAACATTAAAAAAAAAAGAATATAAGTGTATTGTTATTTTATTATTAAATTTTTTAAAAAATTAAAAGATTGTAATTTGTTTAATTTTAGAACATATTTATAATTTTTTTAAAAATTTTAAAATTTTAATCTTTATTATTTTTTTTCCCCTAAAAAGGTTCGATTATTTTTTTTTTTTTTTTTTTTTCAATAGGCTGCTCAGGTGTTATGGTCAATTTTTAGTAGATAAAAGTGGTAATAGGCAATCATGAGCTGCCACCTGGGCTGTTTTTTTCCCCGCCACCCCGAGTGCCTCCAATGATGCCACGTTGGTCCCACCCGTACATGTGGCAATGCTGTCGGTGCGCTACTAAGCTTATCAAAGCACCGATCCTATTAGCCAAATAACGGGGTGTTTGATCCAGCGGCGGACCCAGGATTTTAAGATATTGGGGTCAAATTAATAAGAATAAATTTATAGTTTTATATAATGTACTGAAAGGTAACAAAAACAATAAAATAATGACCAAAATGATATAATTATGCCTAACATATAACAAAAAAAAGGATATTAATCAATTACATATCACTTCTCACCTAAAACTGACCACGTCGATTTTTTATATTTTTCATATGTGAGATAATAAAGTAATTTTTTGTGTGGGGACCATGAATGGAGAAAAAATCTGTAAAATAGGTGTGTGTTTGACATAAAGTAGGGGTAAATTTTATAAATTATTTTAGGTATTAAAATAATTTAATATAAAAATATTTATAATAGGGGCAAAATTATAAAAAAACTTAAAAAATTATACCATATCTGACAAAATTTTTGTTCTTAGTGGGGTCAATTGACCCCCCTTACCCCAACATAAATCCGCCCCTGGTTTGATCTATTATAAATTTTTATAATTTTTTTTTTCTTAGGAAGTTACAACTCCTATAAATTTATATTACTTTATTCAACTCTAAACACAATCCACTATTGGTAGATTATTTTATTTTTATATCACAATATTTTTATTTTTATTTTTATTTTTATCATGTTTAAAATTGTATAAAATTATATAAATTTATAAAAATTAGTGTCTCGTGTTTTACGTAATATAAAAAATTTAAATTTTATAATTTCGTAATTCGTATAGGTAGAGGTTTATAAAATTTTATATTATGTACATTATTTTAAATAAATGAATAAATATTCTAGTAGTATCAATTGTCACCAATTATTCATTTTCGATAATTGTTAGGCGATGTTTAACCCATTATGTGTAATACTATTTTCTGCGATAATTTTTATTAAAATTCAAAATTATTTTTATAGATATTTCATTTATCTTTAACTATCTTCTTTATATTTAAATACAAGTATCTATTTTTATTTTAGTATAATTTAATTTTATATCAATTTACTTAATTCTACAAGTTTTGAAGGGATCGTCAATGTTGCACTGGCATAAAATGAAAATAACCTTAAACTAAGAAATAAAATATAATTATTTCTTAAAATTTAGATAGGGAAGAAATAGATAAATAAATAAACCTCAATTTTACTTAGGTATCCTTGAGAAAAGTCAAATACCAAATTATCTTTTTAGCATTTTAGTTCTTGTCTCTTTATTGGCCCCAATTTTTAATAAATTTCGATAATTTCTCATAAAAATTAATAGGGTCAACTCTTAAGTGTTTGATAAGATAAATAAAATTTTTAATAACTTTTGATAAATTTTTGAGGATGATAAAAATTTTAATAACTTTTGAATTAGGTTAAAGTAAAATGACCATTATACTAATTGCAAACAAATTTAATATTTTGACATTCTACTAACTCAACAAAATTAACAACTTTTTATGTTTTATCAAACACCTTAACTACCAAAAGTTGGCATTCTTTTGCTTTTCTCTGCTCCTCCCAATAGAGCCATAAGACCAAAAAGATATCTATCTATAAAGTAAAATAATATAGTTTTTGAAAAATATTTGTCTTACAAATTAAGTAAAATCCAACAATTAAGAATTATTTTTTTAATTAAAAAATTAAGATAATTTTTATATTTTTAATTTCCCGCTCAATTTTTATTTTAGTAGACCACATTATCATCTATCTTACAAAAAAGTTTGAAAATTTTGAAATTCACCATATTTCGAGAGTAGAGATCATATGAAAATCTAAATTGCCAACTTATATTCTTCTGCCTAATTATAATTTCTAAGAAGTTTAGTGACTCTCGCTTAGTGATGTGACTTGGCCGAGTCGGGTCCGACTCGGCCTTGTACTGACCCACCTCCAGTTGCCTCTTTCTATTTTTGGGTCGGGTTGAGTCGGGCGAAGGTCACCAACACCTGCCCTAGTTGACCCAACTTATTTTTTTAATATTTTTTTAATATTTTAAAGTTTTTTAAAGTAAATAAAATACAAAATAAAATTTAACCAAATACATTAAAATAATTATTGATAAAAATTGAAATGTATTAAATAACAAGAAATTACATAATTAACATTAAATTTAAAATTACAAGAAACAAATGTAGAATTATAAAAAAAGAATGATAGAATAAGAAATAAGTGTATCACTTCACATCTTATACATCCCAACTAGGTTGGTGCACCTATAAGAGGTGAGTATCATTTACAAATATTACTCTATCCATACATCATTATTATTTATCACTAGATCTACTAGTGTGTTCTTCTCTTTCACCTAAATATATTGCATCAAAATCAAGGGTAAGTTGCTCTTTTTCGGCATCTTCTTGTTGTCTATTTTCGGCGAGATACTAATCTTGTAAACACATTAAAGCTTCTGCTGTTGGAGGGACCAATCGACTCCTGAATTAACTGATAATGCGCCCATTTGCACTAAATGATTACTCTGATGCTACAGTAGAATATCACGAATTAAAGTTGAAAGAACTGGAAGCTTTGATATTTGTCCCTTCCACTAGTCTAAAAATTTGAAATCATCTTCATTTTTTATTGAGGTGTATCGAGATAATGTTGGAGGTCGGATGAATTTGAAATGACATTTGTTGATGATTCTATCCCTGAGATGTTATTTTTCTCCAAAGAGATGTATTGCCACTAAAGTCACGGTAAGAAGAGGACGTTGTGGCAATAGTTATTTAGACAGTTGTACGATTACCCTTATAACGATTCAATAGAGCTTGCATTTGCTGTTTAATGTTATTTAATAATTAAAGAAAATAATATTCTTTATTTCTAGGATCTAAAATAGTGGCAATACCAAAATATATGGGAAATAGGTTAAAATATTTATCAAATTTATCGTTTATTGGTAAAACCATAGGGGCATAATATTATTGGGAAAAATATTTTTTGAAAATTTCATCAATAACTCCCAATTGATAAATAACAGTAGAAGAA
>QLOD02000002.1:26649914-26664888 GCA_003260245.2 Sideroxylon spinosum
ACAAATATTACATCTAGCTTTATGTATTCTATCATCTCGTATATATCTAGTAAAAAAATCTCATGTTTTTTAAGAGGTACGCTGTTGAACGTGACGGAAAGATGATGCACCAACATCACCACTTATAGCAACAAGTGTTGGTATTTGTGGTGATGCAAATTGTTCCATTTGTTCTTGAGAAAAATGGGTGTCTCTAAGATCCATTTAGAAAAAATAATTTGATGAATGTATGTAAATTAAAAAAATTAAATACTAATTCGGAATAATTTAAAACTTTAAAACATTTTCAAATCTTGACTTCAAATTTGACAGAATTAGATACAATTCAGCACAATTGAAGAGCACACTTGAAAATTGATATTTTGGTAGTGTAGAAATTTGAGAAAGAAAATTTGTTAATTTTTGTGTGAGTTTAAATGAATGTGTGTGAAAATATTTATAATGAAAGATTGAGGAGATTTTGTAATTATTTAAAAAAAAAATTTATAATTATTAAAAAATATTTATAACGGTCATTTTTGCTTGTAAAAAAAATAAAAATAAAATTCGACATGTCAGGCCATTATCCATGGCAATAATGGTTTTGGTCATTTGAGAATGACTCCAAAAAGTCAAATGCTAAAAAAAAAAACAAATCGACACGGCAAGCCACTGCCCATGGCAATGATGGTTTTAGTCCTTTGGAAATGACTCAAATGAGCCAAACGGTTAAAAATAGAAAAAAAATTTCAGCACGGCACGCAGGCCATTGCCCATGGCCGACTTGTCAGTGATGGTTTTTGAGTCAAATGATAAGTTGAAAAAAAAAAAAAAAAATTACAACTACCAGCCGAGCACTACTCACTTGCAGAAGTTTTGGAGATTTGCAAATGAGGGGTCAACACAGTTTTTTTAAATAAAAAAAAAAAAAATACAACTACCAGCCGCCAGCATGCTGTACGTGTAGCATTGCCAGTGCACTGTTCAATGGTTAAAAAAAACAGTAATTAATAACCGATAAAAAAATAATGATAATAATTAAGTACGAGTCTCGAACCAACCCAAGTCTAGACCCATGAAGATCAGACCAAGGTCGGATCGTACATATTATATGAGTCAGGTCAGGGCAGGGCAGGACAACTTCGGGAGACCCTTCTCTACTCTCCCTCAAAACACGAAAAGGGTCTTGTCTCAAAACTCTAAATGATCATTTAACACTTTCTGCTGGTGTGAACATATCCAACGGAAACTGAACTACTCAAGTCAAAGTAACTTAGAAAGAGAGCTTCAAGCACTCGGATCCGGGGCCAAAAGTTTTCAGCCATATGTAAAGCCAACCCTGAGGAGAACTTCCATCAAAGAGTCGACAATGGTAAGGGGATCCAAGGGCTATCAGATTTTTTGTCAAATTGCAAAATTTTCCACCACTTTCTTCCCTATTTCTTGCGAAATCAAAACCAAACACCCAAGAAAGGGAAGGGTAAAGGCTACGGACAAAAAAAGAAAAAAAAAGGTACACGATTGAAACAAAGGGAACTAACTAGACACATCCAGTTTAACAGAGATTTGAGGTGACTGACTTGGAAGTGACAAATTTGAATTTACACTAATTCAGAGGGAACAAAATTTTATCAAAACACTAGAATGTCAATAACTGCATGTATAATAATATCTTATTAACTTAATTGGTTTTCTTTCTTTTTCTTTTTTTTTTTTTAATTTTATATTGTACATGAGCGAGACGAAATAAATCTCAGGAAAATGTCATAAAGCAACAATTGAAGGAAGCTCCGGTTCCGCCTCGGAGTCTACATCCGACACTTCTGAACTAGTCTGCAACACAAAATAGAAGCGCAAGCGTCCAAGATGTTAATGGAAACTCACACGCATAAAATGTTAATCTAAAAAATATATATCTGCGTGTATATATATTAGATGTCGGTGCACCCACGATGTGTGCGATTTTTTTTTTCTTAATAATTAATAAGATTATAAAAAGGAAACAACAAAATTAATAGTTAGTTAAACGGTATTTAAGGTAGATAAAAATATAAATAGGTGAAATTATATAGTTACAGGACACTTATGAAATTTTTTTTTTTTAAGGCCATTGAAGTATATGTAATTATAAGAAGTCAAAGGATAATATATAGAAAAAAGAAAAAAAAAAAAAAAAACTTTACCGAAAAATGAATCATTAAAAAAAAAAATTTCACCAAACCTTAGTGTTTACCCTATAATAGTATACATATATGTAACCGAGTAATATTCACCTCTAAATTCTTTAATTTTTGCTGTGAAAGATAGCGGTCGAAAGCCCCCTTGCCATAAAGGATTTTTGCCCCACACCCACGTCCCTCAGACCCAACAGCCTCCTCGTCGACCACAACGGCATCTATTATGTCATTGCCCGTTCTAACATCTGGAATCTGTGGAAAGATTTAAAAGATAAAATTGCATTTAGAAATGGATCTAACAGGCATAATATTCATGGAACAATAGTGTGTTTCGGTAGCCCATGAAGAACAATACTTCTTAATCAGTGCCGCATCACATACCTCATACATGGCATCCATCAGAATATTTTCCAAGAGGGATCTTAGGCCCCGAGCGCCGGTATTCTTTGTTATTGCTTTCCTAGAAATTAATCTCAATGCATTCTCTGTGAAATGCAGATTTACCTGATAAACAAATCCAACAACAATTTAATCACATCTTTAATATGTACTTTTAACAGATTGCGTAGTAGCAGTCCATATGTGATGTTTATTGTCACACACCCAGGAGTGGAAGTGTTGGGCATTTAGGCTACGTCTGTAACATGGATTTGTATAAGGAAAGTAGAAGTGAAGAAAAATGATAAGAATGCAAAATAAAGTAAAAAAATCAAATTAATTTAATTTTTTTATTGAGTTAGAAAAATAAGACTAAATGAATAAAAATTTATCAACTAATTTTAACTTTTCTTTGTTAAGTGTACAAAAATTGTACAAATTATAAATTTTATTTTCCTTTCAATTTTTTTCTTTCCCTCCACAAATCCATGTTCCAAGCATAGTACCAACTCACAGTATGAGAGGGACCACAAGAAAAACTTACTCCGTTCATATTAAACATCTTTTTGTATTGCTTTCCTAGGGCATTTTTTGGCTCTGTCAGCACCTACAAAACATTATTGCCAGTAAAGGATCATATAACAAGTATATTAAAAGTGGCATTTATTTAATCTTGATAAACTATTCAATGTAAAAATTATTAAACAAAAAAAGAACAAAAATTTAACAAACCACCTAGCTATAAATAACAACTAACCGATACACATCAGTCTGCAAAAATACCTGAACGAGTTGATTCTCAGTGAGAGCCAACAAACTAACAAGGATTGGAAATCGTCCAACAAATTCAGGAATCAAACCATATGCAATAAGATCACTACTTTCAACCTGCCAAACATGACAGTTCATAAACAACATATACTCGTGCTTACATTGTGCACGTAAGAAAATATTGGTTTTTTTTTCATATAAATATATCAAAATATATACAGAAAGGAAGGGTGAAAGACGCCTGTCAGGTTGTTATAATCAATCAAAGATTGGAGTGAACTTACAGTTTCCAAGAGAGATGATGCTACAGCACCACTTGTAACACCGCCACTCCTCATGTTTGCACGCACTGGTGAACCAAACCCAATAGATGAATCTTGGCGCCTGAAATGGAAACAGGGTACCTAAGAGTTGAAAGAAAGTTCCACAGAGGAAAAAAATTCCAATTTTTCCAACAGTGATTACCTCTCTGAAATTGTTTTCTCCAGGTCAATGAAGGCACCCCCACATATAAATAGAATATCTTTTGTGTCGATCTGTTAAAAGTATAACTAACATGAATGTGTAAACAGAGTTATGGGCTAGAGCAGATCCATACAAATTACAAAGCAAAATCAGCAGGCCAGAACTTATGCTAATGACTTAATGCAGACCTTATCAGGTCTTTAAAACAGCAAAAAATATTGGAAGTAACATAAAAGAAGAACACTATAGTCACTTCTACAAGTAAACATGAAGACATCTAAAGAAAACATAATTATTTACATGTTCAGAAAAGACAAACCATGAGAGGTATCAAGCTAATTTAAGAAATAGCATTTTCTTTTTTCATTTTTTTTAACCATTTTGTCATCTTTTTCAAATGGATAGAAAAGGAAAACAAATGATTTGAAACTAAAAACCAAAAGGAAGGTAAATTATTTGCTTATTGTATGCCAAAAATACTTTTAGTAGACCCCAATATTCCTCATCAAGTGCTTCCTAGAATCCCATTAAACTTCTCAGCCACTTATAAAGTTCCAGATGAAACAATATCAGGTAAAAAAATCACTAAATCATTAACTGCCTTTTTTATTCCAATTCAAAAGTAACTTTTTTGTCACAAACTTACAACTCTGCTCAGTAGCCACCGGCTATATTTGATTTGGAGGATTGGATGACGGGGTATAAATAATATCATGTGATAATATATAGGACTGGATATAACATGAGATTAATTTTGTATGTGAGATTATTTTTTTAGTGTTTGGTTAATGGAATATAAAATGGGATAAAAGATATGATTTGACATGAGATACATCAGGAAATAATTTTGAATATTTAGATTTTGGCGGAAGCAAATCTGGGAGTAGAGGATATGTAATACCACCAACTCTATGGTATTACTTATCCCCCATTTTATAGGATAACAAATGTAGTCCGGAGTTCTAATACTGCAAACCAATCACAAGACTAAAGTCAACTCGATCAAAAATCGTCCTATCTCCCAAAATAATCCATCGAACAAACACAGCCTTATTCTTTGCCCTGTAATACTTTTATTGCTCTTAATTTTTCAGATTATTTCTTATAACTTCAATTCAACTCAACTCAACCCAACAAAGTCTTAGTCCTAAACTAGTTAGGGATTATTTTCATATGACTAGTTAGCTAAAAATCCTGTGCATGACATGGCCTGCAGAAAGAAAATAAAATTCTTTTTCCCTGGTATTTCAAGACAGTTAAACCCATTGCTGTTTTAAGTAACAAAGCTCCACAATGAGGTTTGCAAATTATTGCATCCTAAATTCCTACAAGATCTAGATTAGTTAGGCACTGGTTATTATAAGCACATTCTTCTAGACCATCATGCTCTTCGTATCAGCACAACAAATAGTGCATTTGTACCTGAATATTGTCACCTCTAGGATGCTTCCGAGCTCCCTTCTCTGGAACATTGACTATCTGGACACATAGCACCAGAAATCAGATCATAATGAACCAACTCCTTTATCATTATCATAGTGAACCCTTGAGTGTAGTAGTTTTCCACTATTTTAACTAATTTCAAACTCAAGGAAACAAAATATATGTTGCCAAGCTGAGATTATTGGCAAACCAATGCGTAGCCAAAAAAGTGCAGAAAACTAGTATAAATGGATAATAAACGGGAATTTTACAAAGTTTTTCTAGTGTGCGTGTGTGTGTTTTTTTCTTTTTTTTTTTAAACAAGTAAAAATTTATTAAGACAAAATGAAACATCTCAAAAAACCACCATAAGGTCCATGAAGCCCAAAAAAAGAATATAAAACCAACATTCAAGGTCAAACACGTAGCATCTCAACAATTACAACTCAATAAAGCCTTAGCCACAAACTAGCTGGGGCCAACTACAAGAATCATTTTCCTAGGTAAAACACTTAAAATGGGAAGATATAAGTTCAATTAGTTCATTGCGATTAGAATGACTGGGTTATGAAACATAACTACGTGTATGGTGATCTAAATCGTAACATTGAGAATCAAGTCTTAACCCTATTTGCTGAATTTCAAAAGGTGGTCCTTCCTCTACAATATCCATGGACTGCCATTAGAAAAGTTGCACAAGCAGGGTTCATAAATATCAAACGACATGTTGATGATGACCATTTTCAAACAATTTCCTAAGAATCCAAAGTAATAATATGCATCTGGAGAACAAATTGAATCTTGAGGCAGACAGAACAATTTTTTACAATTTCAAGCAGATTCACCAAGAGCAACTCCAACAAACATCTAAAATGAAGGTAACTGATTCACTAGCCAGTGAGATCTACTCAGAAGACAAGCCACGACAGATAAATTGAACCAACCAAGTGGAAGATGTATTTACCGTTCCTTCCAGCATTTTTAGTAATGCCTGCTGGACACCCTCCCCTGATACATCCCGGCTTATATTGAGACTCTCGGCCTGCAATACATTGTAAATTGAAAATTGTAGCAAAAGTGCAGTAGAAATCTAGATCAGATTTGGAGAATAAACAAAATAATAATAGTTCTCAACTCTCTAATTGTGCTAGATAAACCTTTTTTGTAATCTTGTCAACTTCATCAATATACACAATGCCTTGCTGGGCAGCAGCTACATTATAGTCAGCAACCTGAGAATAATAAATAACAAAACTGGATGAGAATAAAAGATCATAGTCAATAAAAATAAAAATAAAAACTATGGTACAAAAGATTCAAGGTAAAATTAGTAAGGTGATAAGGCACTAATCACAGGAAGTGCAACTGTTACTCGGTGCAAAATTTTCTCTATTTTCTGCTTCAACAAAATGTGCATTTATTCCAATAAAGAATGTTACAGTAAAATGCATCAACTACTTGCAAGAAATATGACTTTTTCAATACACAGATTTTGAAAGGATGCAGAGTTAGATCAATAAGTCTAGGTACATAAACAACAATTCATGATAATACTCACATACACTATCAGATATCATATAAAATTATCGGAAGTCCAAAAGCCATCACCAATATCTATAACGTTTGCATGGAAGAGGCATTTCTTTTTTCGTGAAAGAAAGCTTGGAGGGGAGGGGGAAGAATGTGCAATGGTGGAACTTTACCGAAAGGAGCTTGTATAGTATGGACTCCACATCTTCCCCAACGTATCCTGCCTGCAAAGAACAATATGTTGTCATGGGCTCAGCTAACAGATCTGTCAACACCTAATCACGACTTGAATATATTGCACAAACATTAAACTTCCATCTCATTCTACCAAAGTGCACGTTACTTGGACATAATAAACGAACATAATTCTGGATTTTTAGATTTACAAACAAGAAAATTTATGTGCAACTTCAAGAGAATTGCAAATACTTCTGCATACACAAGCTAGGCATAATGCACCCACTACGTTTGTGTCGATGAAAATTGGTCATTTATAGTGAAAAAATTAACCCTCACTGTTTAAAGTTAAAAAAAGTTCTACACGATGTAATTTTTTTGAACACTTTGGGCCAATTGTGTCCTAGTGAAAATGTGACACAAGTTCATTGGGCGGCTTCAATGAGCTTCACCAACCCTCTGGTTTCCTTATTAATATAGCATAGATATCAAAATCTAAAAATCTCGATGCATGGTACCAAAATAATATTTTTCATTAAATTTGTAGAAGATCAAATTAGACAAGGGCATCATGAAGAACAACCAACTTGCCTGAGTAAGTGTCGTGGCATCCGCAATAACAAAGGGAACATTCACCAATCGTGCCAACGTTTTGGCTAGTAACGTCTTCCCTGTCCTTGAAACAGCATCAGAAGTGTAAGGGGAGAACCAGTAATTAAAATTAGCACGCCAGAAAAAGTAAGTTATATCAGCTCAGGCTTTGTTTTCCTCAATTTCAAGGCTGCTGAATAAATCCAAGAAACCAACTATGCAGTTACCTCTCGTATAAGGAGTTGAACAATACTAGGGAAAATTAGGAGTATGAGATGTATTTTCTCATCTCCCTCATATCGCATTTATATTGATAAATTACAATCAAATTAGGATATAAATCCAATATTAGGATACGCATCAATTTAGGGAATATAATCACAACTCATAAATCCAATCCTAATTATTCTAGAATATTCCAAAAGATTCTAACACTCTCCCTCAAATTAGAGCATAGAGATCTAACATACCCAGTTTGGTAGACAAATTTTGAAACGAAGATCGAGACAATGATTTTGTGAGAATATCCCCCCAGTTGAGAATCAGAGCATACAAATGGAGTGGTGATATCACGTTTAAGCAAGAGATCTCGAATAAAGTGACAGTCAATTTTAATGTACTTGGTTCATTTATGAAATTCAGGATTATTAGCAATGAATATTTCAGCATGATTGTCACAGAATATAGACATCGAAGCTAGAACTGAAAAACCAAAGTCCTGAAGAATAGAACGAACTCAGAGCATCTCAGATGCAGTATGAGCCATGGCACGATACTCAACCTCTGCACTAGACTAAGCTACAACATGTTTTTTTCTTATTTCGCCACATAACAAGATTGTCGCCAACAAAGGTATAATATTTAAAAGTAAACCTTCAATCTAAACGACTATTAGCCCAGTCTGCATCACTATATCCAATCACGTCTTTTGTTGTGAAAGGTCGATAAATTAAACCTTGAACAGGCGAATTCTTCAAATACCTCAAAATACGACATATAGCATCAAAGTGAGGCTAATGAGGGGAATGCATAAATTGACTAACTACTCCAACAACATATGAAATATTAAGCTATTCATGGAGAGAAAAATCAGCTTACCCACAAGTCGACAATATCTGCCAACATTAGAGAATGGTTAATCACTCTCAGAATCTAAATGAATAGAAGTATCCATGGGAGTATCAGCAAGATGAGATTCCAAAATACCAGTCTCAAAAAGTAAATCAAATACATTTTTTCTTTGAGATAATGAGATAAGATGTGGAATGAGCAATCGCAATCTCCAAGAAATAACATAATCCGCCAAGATCCTTTGTCTTAAACTGCTTCCCCAAATAACTTTTTTGTGAAGAAATATCCTCAGCATCATTGCCAGAGATAATGATCATAGATACAACCAAAATGATAATACCAGAAGATGTCTGACACACACATGCTGAATGATCAGATGAGGACCGTTTGAAACTATAGTTAATAAGAGCAGATCTAAACGGATCAGACCATGCTCGCGGAGACTGCTTAAGTCTATATAAGGCTTTGTGTAATTGACAAACCAAATGTTCACTACCCATTGTAACATACCCAGGGAGCTGATCCATATAGACCTCCTCTTGAAGTTTACCATGCGAAAAAGCATATTTAACGTCTAAGTAGAATAAAGGAAGAACGCTGAAGATGAGAGTGAAAGGTGATCCCTATAATTGCGGAGATTATCATTGAGGCCAATAAGAAGCAGAACTATACTGAGCTCATCCTATTGTCGAATCATCTCAGCCTTATCATTCAAACAATGGTTGAGCACCTTAGCGAAAAGTGTTCTTCATATGCCAAAAGTTTTCCATATGCCTCAAGTACCTCTAAAACATTACTCTTCTGAGAGAAAGAAGTCTGCCAATGAATCTCATATGACTTTAGAAGAGCCACACAAAGCAATTGTGCGAAAAACCAAATGGTCCAAACTATGTCAGGTCCAACTCTTAACAACACCATCCGAAGCCCTCCATTGTGAATACGAAGGAGACTTGAAATCTGGAGGAGGATTTGTAATATAATTTTCCAATTGATGACCAATTAAGAAAACCCGAACAATATGTGACCATATCAAACAATTTGTACCATTTAACTTTTCACACGAGATGGACATTGACAGACTATCAACTGGTATAACAGGCTCAATAGAAGAGGAACCAGAACCAGTAGGCTTAGTTTCATTAGAAGCCATCGCAGATATTAATGAGTGTTATCCAGAGAAACAAGAATCAAGCACTACAAGAAAGAGAATGAACCAACAGCCGATGATTGGGGGGGGGGGCAAAAAAAAAGAGAAGCAATAATCAAAAATCAACGAACCAATAAGCAACAATTCGATAGCCGAGCAGTGATCGCGATCGAAAACGGAGGTAAGCAACGCAACGCAAAATCACGAACAAGTGTCAATTGTGACCACAGAGATCATCTGACCAAGATAAACCACCGATTAAGGATCACGATCAAGACAACACCGAGCGAGCAACACGAAATCAGGAACAAAAGTCGATCAAGATCGTGGAAATCATCTGAGCGAGATAACCCAGAGCATGACATTGAGGATTCAAGGAGCAAACGATGATAGCAAAACCCTCGCTGACGACGGTCGTTGATGAAGATGATGCGCGTGGAAGAGACGCGAACACTCGCGTGGAAGAGACACCTGTAATCGACGACAGCCAAAAGAAGCGCCGGCACTCAGTCGACAACATACGGCGGTGGTGAATACTAGATGCTATTGTTAGGGCTTCAACCCTTTTTTTTTTGTGAAAAGAAAAAAAAGCTCTAATACCAAGTTGAATGACACCAGAAAAAATTAGGAGTATGAGAAGTATTTTCTCATCTCCCTCATAGTATATTTATATTGATAAATTACAATCAAAATAGGATATAAATCTTATATTAGAATACACATCAATTTAGGAAATATAATCACAGCTCATAAATCAGATCCTAGCTATTCTAGAATATTCCAAAGATTCTAACAAAAGGAATAAATAAATGGCAATTCAACGAATGAATTCCTTTAGTATCAACGTGGAAGTTTTTATCTTCGCAAAAAGAAAGAGCTAGAAGAATTGATATTTAGAGGGTCACTAATAACAACATGGCAGTAATAACTAATTAGTAACTAAGAAACTATTATGTTACCAAAACAAGTATAAAAAGGATCTTGGTACTTCATGTTGGGGAACGCGAAAAACCCCAAGATCACCGGTATAGTGTATATAATTAATACAAAAAAATTTTACCGTTCTATTCTACGAGAACAGGATCATACATTCGAGATCCAACAGACAAAGCTATCGTTGACTTGGATTCGATTGCTCGATCTCAACCTTCAACCTCATACCGTATGCCCGAAAATACCTTCTTTCTCTCTCAGAAGATAGTGGGATCTCTCGGCAGTCTCTCTAGGGTTTCTTGTTTTTTCTTCTCAGAAAAACGTTAACCCTAGCTGCCACCAGAGAGGGTATTTTATAGTGCTATAATAGGGATCAATAGGCAAATAAGAGAAGGACTTCTTATGTAATTAAATCTCTTAATCCTACCCGGGTAATGATTTAATTACATAAATTATAATTCATTCCACTAAAGAATTATAATTGCATTCCTAATCTTATTCGAAATTATATTTTCGAGCTTTTAATATTAAATACTTATTATCTCCCTACGTTAAGATTATAGATATCCACCAATTAAATTTAATTACTGACAATCTAATTTAATTGGCTTTTTATTATCTTTAAGACCTTTCCACTTAGCTTATTTGATGTATCGGATTCAAAATCCACTTGCAAGATTTGATACAGTCAAAACTTATAAACTTTCTTATGGGGATATCATCAATCCAAATTATCAGGATGTGAATTCCTTCAACTATTAATATTCATTATATATAATGTTATTGCCCAACCCACTGAATTTACTGACTCACATAGAATCTCACTCTTTGTGTAATCAAAGCAGTAATCACCACATATACGTGTCTAAGAATAGAATTCGGATTAACAGTATAAGTAATCATAATAATCATGAGGTTTAAATTATTTATAAAGTCACTATAAAATAATTAACTCAATTGGATCCAGTTCAATACACACAAAGTGTACTAGCATAAAAAGTTAGAATTAAATCATTCCCCGTAGTCAAAACAAATCTACTAAAATTCTGTGCTACAGTTCTATTGATGATGTATCCAATTCCTTCTAGAACCGTGAACTATAAACTTGTATTTCAAAAGAACCGATGATCTAGTCTTTTGTGTGTAAGCCGTACTCTACGCACTAGATCAAATACTCTTTGTGAATACTATACACATGCACAAATATAGTAAATGGCATTCATTGCTCAAAAGTAATTCTCATTAAAATATAAAAATATAACATAAAGCATATCTTTGAGTCTATATCTTTATCACTTCAGACTACAAAATCATACTAAAACATGGATACTTTTAACTTTAGTTCCACCATAGATCAGCATTTAAAATACATGTTTGCGTCTAAGATATCCAATATTATACCCATTACACACATACTTTGTGAATGTCTGTAGAGAAAAAAATTTTGGTGCAACAGCTAGTACAAGTCGTAAAAATTACAGTTACCTAGCCAAATTCAAACCACTAGCCTTAAAATTGCAGTTTTACCATAGACTGTTTTTACCACAATTCAACATTTCAGCACAAAGCGTGCATATTGAATTATAAGCAACAATGGACAACCAAGGTAAATACAATTATATTACCTGAACCCGTTGGCCCCATTAGAAGAACATTACTTTTCTCAAGTTCCACTGAATCATCATCAAAGGCATCTGTTTTCTCATCAGCTGAATCACCAGGAGGCCTAGCTTTCCAAATTGTAGTGACATAATGTTAGAATTGAATATCATCGTTAGTGTGTCCATAAGAATTACAAGCAAACAAACAAACGGAGCATTGGCCTTGCAATCAGTGGCATTAATGAGCAACCTGTTGGGGAGGTCAGCTGATCCAAAGTCCAAATTTCAATGTCCATAAGTCTAATATACACCTTTATATGTTTCTTTTTTTAAAAATGTAAAGTAATAAGCAGCTTCATACGTGCACACTGCACTTATATTCTTCGAACAAGTAACCTGAATTCTTTTCAAGAGATTATCATTATTAAGACAGGAAAGCCTATTAATGCCAACCAAATGTTTAGAGCTAACCGCTTCTGTGAAGATTCAATAGATATCCTCTTGTAGTGATTGTAAACTGCCACGGAAAGGACCTGCAATCAGTACATACAGTTAGAGAGCAGAGCCCGCATAACACAAACTCTATCCGAACAAAATAATCACACTTAAAAACAGTACTATATAAACATACAACGTTTATAAATATAAATTAATTCCATGCGTTTAACAACGCAATATTCAATAATAATAATAATAATAATAATAATTCTCTTCCCTGTACCTCTCTACCTAGCATGCTATGCTATGCTTTCCAATTAAAAAAAAAAAAATGCAATAGCCAAAAAGCCCATCAAAGCAAATAACAAAATTTCATTAGATGTCACAACAAAAGGAAGTAATTAAATTCAGTGAACACAAGTATATAGACACAAAGAACAGTGTCAGAATACACACGAGTGTCCCTCCAAAAAAAAAAAA
The DNA here is from genome assembly GCA_003260245.2 of Sideroxylon spinosum. NCBI lineage: Eukaryota > Viridiplantae > Streptophyta > Magnoliopsida > Ericales > Sapotaceae > Sideroxylon > Sideroxylon spinosum. The sequence continues at coordinate 26,663,075 of QLOD02000002.1, forward strand.
AAAAAAAAATTCCGTATCAAGATACCTTCCATAAGCAGTTCAGTATATGGTTCAATCCAACATATGAACAAGCAATTGAAGAAGGAAAAAAAATGAAATAAAATCAATTTCAGCATATAACAACAGCTGTGAAGCAAAGCAATTAAAATTGAGAATTAACCTTCTTTGCTCTTTCCTGCCCAATAACAAACTTATCAAGCCCTTGACAAATCCCTTTGGGGGTTGGAAAATTACTACCCAAATTCGATCCTCCCCAACACCCATCTTTCGAATTCGACCCATGGCCACCACCCGAACCCGCACTATTCCCCTTGCTCCCATCGTTCACCCGGACCAATTTCACACCGGGCCGAACTGCAATTCCATCGCCAGGGGGCTGCCAAACCTCAGGCGGCTCCCCATAAGAATTCAATATATCACAAACGTACCCAGATTTCCTCCTAGGCAAAAACCTCCGACTATCGCTAAACCCAGTGCCCTTCTCGACAAATTCACCGCGAAGAGAGACCGGCTTGAACGAGGTGAAATGGTAAGGGGTGTTGGAGAAGAAATCTTCCCATTTGGTTCTATAATTGGAATAGGAACCGAGCATTCGACCAACGTGCATGTGGTTGAGGATAAAGTATCTGAACTGCGAGACGATGAATGATGCTGAGTCTCTGGATGATTTTGGTCTTAGTGCAGCAGCCATGGTTGCGGGTGGTTCTGCTGGATTTTCCCTGAAACGGCGAGAAAATGAAGGAAAATTCGACTATGAAGATGGAATTTTGGGATTCATAAATTTTTCGGAACTGGGTTTGGGATATTTTGATGTGAATTGAAGTGGGTTTTTGTTAGATTTTAAGATTATCGTGCATGAGAGGATTTATGGAGAGGAGAAGAGCGACACCAAAGGGACATAGACCCAACTAGGACAAAAGAAGAGGAAGCGAGACACACAAACAGTGAATGTGAAATGCCAGTCTCGAGAATATCTAGTCCAGTATGAAAGGTAAAGACGTGCAAACAAGCTGATTTTATCAACTCCCTTTTAACTATTTTATTTTATTTTTAATGTTCCGCTTTTTAAGAAGGGATTTTTGCCAAATGCATAACCCTCGACAAAATTCCGAGAAAAAAGAAACCTTCAGCCATGCTTATAAATTGGTTTTTAATTTTTTTTAAGCTTATTTTATATTATATTATTATTTTTATCAAAATTTAATTTTTTTTATTTTGGGAACATAAATTTTTTAATTATTTTAACTTATTTTCATCTCACACGGTTTTTTTTTTTTACCAAAATTTAAGGTTTTATTTGGTTTGTTTTTCTATTTCTTATTTTCTGTTTTTAGTTCATTTTTTATTTTATATTGTTGAAAACAAAGAAAACAGTTCAAATGCATTTGATCACTTGTGTTTTTAAATTTTGTTTTAGAAAACGGAAATGAGTTTACACATGAAATAAAAAATAACAAAAAGTTATTTTGAACGTTTTCAATCCAAAATAAGAAAAACAGGGTATTTTTTGTTTCCTAGTTTTTAAACTTTTAACACATAAAAAGAAAAGAGAAAACAGATAATAAAAAAATAAACCAAATGCCACCTAATTTAAAAAAAAAAAACATGAAACTTTTAATTTCCCTAATTTTTTTTATGAATATAAAGACATATATTGGAAGTTTAAAAACTACTACAAAATGGAGGAAAAAGGGAAATTAGAGAGCAATTTGATTTTTTTCGCTTAGATTATTAAAATGCACATGCGCACGTGTGACACTTAGCAAAAGTATTGCCATCTCAGCAAAAGTTTGAGATTGATTTTTGTAAATGTT
>QLOD02000002.1:26664988-26675131 GCA_003260245.2 Sideroxylon spinosum
TGCACATGCGCACGTGTGACACTTAGCAAAAGTATTGCCATCTCAGCAAAAGTTTGAGATTGATTTTTGTAAATGTTTATGAAATTAAGATGTAACAAAACGCTATAAAAATAGAAAACATTATTTATATAACAAAATGATTGATTTGATAAGACATGTATTATGACATGATAAAGAGAGAGGAAGGAGAGAGGATTGACAGAAGAGGAGCTGACCGAGAGAGGGACCCGTGTCTTTAGACACAGGGTAAACCCCAATATATGATATAGTGAGATGTAAAAGGGTATTATCATTTATACGATGTTTGTAGTTATAACACAAAAGTCATGGTTTAATCTTTTGGCAGCAGTAAAACTTTATTATAACTTTCAATCAATAACTTTAAGGAAAAGTTTAAATCAAAAATACTTTTTCTCTCTGCATGATAATGTCAATATTTAATTAAGAATTTACTGTATTACAATCTAAGTGGAGTATTGCTGAGGATAGTTGGTAGATACATTGAATGAAATATTAAAGACTGTCTAGTCTTATAAATTGGGATACGCATGGTTACTATAAAAAATCAAAATAAACAAAAAAAAAAAAATTAACTTTGTTTAGTTTTTTATTATTTTTTTCCCCTAAAGCTTTCTCCATTGCAAGTACAAATCTGTATTTAGGCAACATCATATGTTGGAAAGACCAACTTTCACTGAGTTTGGAGTCTCGAAAAAAAAAAAAAAAAGAAGTAACTTTTGGGTGTTTAGAGTATAAAAAATTATTTTAAAATGATGGTTAGATATTTATAATTGATTTGATATAAATTTGTTAAAAATTATATAAAGTGACACGTGGCACAATTTTAGTGGAGAATTTTAAAATTTTTTAAGAGTTTTGTGAAAATTTTTGGTATAAATGTCAGTATAATTTTAAAAAAAATTCTGACAAAACCGTTGGAACGCCCTATTTTGGTCCGTTCCAACGGATTTTGAAAATTTTTCAAAAAAAATTTAAATTCTTAGGGTTTAACTTTTTGAATTTTTTGAGTTTTTTTAGAATTCCAAACGAGTCCTTTATGTATTATATAAATTAAACAAACGGCTTGGGGAATTTTGTTGAAATGATAGCGAGATTCCAAATCGGCACCTGTTCTTTGATTGCTTGTAAGGGACAGATTTAGGTAGTGGATAAGAATTGGCAAAAAATGAATTTGATCTGCATTTGAATTTCGGGACGAAAAGGAACAGTTGGGGAACCAAAAAAAAAAGAAGAATTAAGGGAATCGATTTATGGCTGAATTAGTCAAAATTTGAGATCTAGTAAGGATAGAGAAAATTATATGTTTATTTTGATTCTTAACTTGTGTACGGAAGAAAAAACAATAAAAAATCTTTATATAGCCTTTTCTTTTCTTTTCTTTCTTTTTCCTTTCTTCTTTTTCCTTTTATTTATGCCAACTCCCACGAATGGAGAAATTAATAAAAATTAATATAAATTTATAAAAATTATAGTCTCATAATATGAGTAAAAATTTTTAATTTTATAGAACTTTGTAAAAAAATATTTAGCTACAAAGACACCCAATTTCCAGAGTTTACTGCTAGAAGTTTTGACCTAGCTACGTTCAGAAAAAAAGAGAAAAAATGAAAGAAAAATAAAATTACTAATTTATATTATTTAAAAAAAAAGACTAAGTTATAATTAAATTTTTTTTTGAATTCTGTAATTATCTTCATATTTTTCTAGCCAGACGAAAAATTAAATAAATTTAACGTCTTCTCACTTCATTTTGTGTGCAGCAGTTTCTTGTTTAATTGACTGCAAAACCAAAACTTGAAGATCGGCAGTTTCTTTTTTTTTTTTTTTTAACAAATACAACACAGATAGCTGCAATATGTTTTTTTTTTTTTTTTATTATTATTATTTTTACAATGCAACACAGGTAGATACAATGCAGCAAACATTGCTGATGCGCCCAATGATCAATCATCAACACAAAATCTCAAGAAAAATGACAGGTTCCCCCATCTCTCCCGAGCTAAATTTATTTTGTGGATGTACATTGCTAATGAGAGCCTTCAGTAACAAAAGTTGATCCACCTTGCCCCTCCCTGTTTGTCAAGCTGCAAAATTCCCACCAAGAACTGTTACAAGACATATGAAAAATAAAAAAAAATAAAAAATAATGATACTAGCCCCTGCATATTCGAGGCATGAGTCGTGTTATACGCAGTCACAACTGTGCGATCTCAGCCATCGACTGGGTGGGCCCATGCTGGGACCAGTATCATCTTCAATTTTAGTTTAGTGAAATTACTAATATTTTTAATCAAAACGACTTTATTTTAGTTTAGTGAAATGATGTTGTTTTGGAATAGTCTGACTATTTTTAACTAAAATCATTTCGTTTTCGTTATTCGTGCTACTTACAAGCCGAGCTCAGCCCCCATACTAATAGGCCAATGCTACACTCGGCTAAGCTCAATTCCGGACCTAGTTAAGGGTGACACTTGTGACTCGATCATACAGGTTCAGCGAAAATGAAACTCTGCACTCTTCCTCTGTCTGAGGTACACAAATTTGTTGCAAAGGAATGGGTTAGAGATCTTGGCTATAAATTCTGTTCTCACTAGCCAACATGTGGTGTTCCGTCATCAAAAGAAGACGGGGAACAAGAAAAATTGCATAGAGATTTAGGTGTATGTCTTTGTTTTGCAAGGCTGTTTTCCTAAATGTTTCATTAGTTCAACCTTAACTTCTAGACCCTCTTATCCGTAGTACATTTCGTTGTCATCTCCATACATTTATATTTTTATAGAATTCTTCATCCTAATAGAGTACATGGTATTGAATTGAATCTAGTAACCAAAATTTGCAATTATGCATTCAAAATGTGTGAGCATTTCACTTGCAAACAGATTATCATACTTTGCAGCCAGTTAATGAGAGATGGAAAAAAAGTGTGGCCCGAAGGACATAAAGTTGATAAGAAAAAAGAAAAGAACAGAAATCTTACTTGAGTTTTAGCTTCAGATTTTTGGCTTCGCTAACAGCCAGACTAGCAGCATACAGTGTCAACTTCTTCACCTAGAAACAGATAAAATTCAATGTGAGAAACATCGTTCGGTATATCAATCACATGTGACCTCTGATTCGTTGTGTAATTTAGGATTTTTCTCCAAATTGAAAATGTTTTACATTCTATGTATCTACTAGAATGAATAGATCAGGCAGGCTGAATAATCACTCATAAATTGTTTGCTGACATGAAAAACACTAGCGACAAATTTTCATCCTAAATCCTCGTTAAAATGCTTACAGCAAACATCATCAGAACACCCTTACACATTACAAAAATTTAGTCGAACTCCTGATTAATATCCATATACTCGAACATCAGAAGCACCGATATCCTGATTGTATCAAGAGTCTACATTTTGATAACCCAATTTATGACATGATATGTTCATGATGTTAGGCATCCATCACCTACTTCAAATAAAAATGAAATTTAGTTTGACAACTGCTAATGGCTAACCACCAAGAGATGTTCAAGCATAGAGCAGTTTCGGTCTAATTAATCGATATCCATAAATTAAGCAGTTATCCATGAAAACTAAGCAGTTTTGGTCTAATACTGATTAGCTGACTAATACGTGGCATTAGCTGAATGTAGAGATGAATTGACATTTTGTTTGGAAGTTTGATAAGAATTGCACTGAATATGAAAACTTTCTAAGTCATGCTAAATTAAGAGACAATATGATCAGATTACCAAGAATTTACTTCTAGGTTGATAATGTGCTAAAAGAGAGTCAAATGACATATACCTCCAATTTATCTTCCTTGGATCTATGGGATTTTGGCAGCAAGCGAAACTCCTCTGTCAACCGAATGCATTCTTGAACGTTGTCTGGTGACACAAAGTCGACGGCCACTTTAATGCAGGACTGGAAAAGAATTGAGAAAGCAGTAAATTAGTCGCTACATCAATCTTGCAAAGGGAGAAGTTGGTTTAGATTAAACAGATGGGAAAATATATGTGTTTGTGTGTAAGGGAACAAAACTGTTAAAAGTTCAAGTTATTTAGGAGGAAGGAAACTTTATTACTCATATTAGACTATTAGGAAATCTAAATTAGTGAGAATTGGCAAGATATAAACAATCACATACATAAGAAGACATATTTTTACGTGGTTCACCGAAAAATGTCTTGGGCTGAATCCACGGAGTCGGTACGGTTTTCCATAGGCTCATAGGCAAAATAGAGTCTTAGAAGTGTCGTATGTGCTTGCCCTATTTTCTTTGTATACCACAATACAAGTGCAGCTTGTGGAGGAAGATACAGTAAGTACTATCACGCTCCACATAACCCGACACAGGCTTATTTTCTACCAACAAAAGCCAACATAAGAATAAGTTTTCACCTTTCATATTCGATTAGCTGGTTTTCTTTTTATGAAATATGTAGGTTAAAGGACACATTATGTAGATTTAATGTACCTAGTTTAGAATCTGTTGAAATACAAAGTTGTCCCCAAGAGGAACATGGCATCATAGACTTGGAAAATTAACTAGGAAAACTACAGGAAAAGAAGTTTGTCCACACTGAAAGGAAGCTTAAGTTTGCATGGTTATCCTGCCCAGCAATCACAAAATAGAAAGCATGTAATTACAAGGCATGTTTTGGGTGTAGAGGACTTTACCTGTCTGTTTCTCACTTGATGCGGACATCCTGCAGGAATGAACACAGCCTCTCCAAGGTATTGTTCAAAGGTCCAAGGTTCTACATCTGGTTATGAAAGACGGTATGTATGACAAATGAGTGTGAAGGAATTTGTTAAACAAAGTCAAGTGACGATAAAGAAGTTTCTTACTGAATTCCTCCCTTAGCTGTTGCTTATGCTTCTCATTCAGATAAAAAGTCTGGTCATGGATAGGATGATCAACCTAAGGCAAGTGAAGCAAGTCAGAGTCTCAACAAGTTGAATTGAAACTATTGAACACTGAGAAGCTACAAGACAGACAGAATTCACAGGACGATTGTTGATGTGGCGAAATTCTTTCCAATGCTTCTTTAGGTATTCAATTATCTTGGGCACATCCTGCCTACGAAAGATGTCCCAAACAGCACCTCCTTGCCCAACTGTTGTACAGTTGTTGCTTTGAAAAGTATCATCCACTGGGACCGAATTTGTCCTCATTGATGCAGAACCAGAGGCTCTATCACCCAAAAAGGCAGCCTCCTGAGCATCTTCACGGAAGATGGTCTTCATTGTCAGGTCACATGGTTGAGAATATTTTTTATTGCACGAATCCGTTTCAATTATTTCGTTCTCAGGATCAAGTCGTTGACCAAAAGAGAACTCTTCAGAAGGTGGATCATTTGGGCCTGAATCAATTTTATGTGGCAAGGAATTAATACATCTGGAAACTTCCCCAGATCTGACAGGACAGTTAGGATCAGTATCCAATTGATTCAGACTTGAGTTCATCAGATTTAATTCATTATCCTCACCATTGTTTTCAAATGTTGCCTCCAAGTAATCTTTCCAACTGACATGCACATCTGCAAGTGTTGCAGTAGGAAGTTCAACACACTCTTGATTAGGTGATAGCCCTAAAGCAATATAATTTTCAGTATCAAGTCCATGGACATGAGTACAATCCTCAGTAGCAGGAAGATTTGGTCTCACACTCACCTTATCTGGTAAGCATAAACTCTTTTCAGCAACACTGCAATGCTTGACGGAACAACTAGTGTCGGCAGTCATGCTGCCTGGTTCTTGCTCTGTCAACTTTGGAATAATGTCTCCATGCTTTCCTGAAAATGTCAACCCCAAACCTTCTCTCCCATTCATAAGCCCGTTTGTTTCTGTGACACCACAATGTTGACCATAATTTTTATCATGTGGCTCACTTTCAGCCATGTGAATGTTTGCCTCTCGTGGATCATCACAGCATAATTCTTCAGGGATGCAATATTTGGCAACAGCACGTAGATTATCTTCTACAGAAACATTCCTCCAGCCAATATCCTCACATTTGGCACGGTCACTGCAAATTAATGATGACTGCTTTTGAAAATCAGGCTGTTCGGCATCAAAATCTCTTTTCCACCCATCACATCTTTCTGCAAAAGTTGAGCTTGGTTTTTCCAATACATTCATGTAAAAGTCAATTGTCAGATCCCTTGCATTCAAATCTCCGAAAGGTTGCATGTTAGTATTAGAAGTCACTGCTCTTTTAGGAGACGCAGCATATTCTTGAACACACTGTGTGCCAAAACCAATGGAGTCTAGCAAAGGCAACGTTCTCTTGTCTTGTTCTTCATCCAATTTCTCTTCATTCTTCAAATTTTCTGGTAAGGAAGTGTCCCTCTGGCTAATACTTGTTTCCTCTGCATGTTCAAAGTCCATGCTTTCAACTTCATGAAATTGTCTCAGTGGCTTTCTTCCCAGTGTGCCCAATGCCTCGTTTGTTCGCCCACGAAATTCAGACAAATCTTCAGCTTCATATTTCTTCTGCAATTTTTTGACGGTTTTCTCTTGGCATTTAGCAATTTTTACCTCAGCTGTGTGTGTCAGTACATTTACCTAAAACAGAAAATCAAAAATAGAACATATCACAGTTTGTGATGTTAAATAGCAGGGAAAGTAGGTTAAAATTCATTTATGTAGTCACTGTATTGCAGAAGTCCAATGTTACCTAGAACGTGGATCGTTTCGGTAAATGGAATGAAAACGGGAGCTCAGTACGCATTTAAATGCGGTATAACAGAGGGATAAGCTTCTCATAGAGTTATCGTATTATCAAAATATTTTGGTATATAAATTTACTCATTTTAAAAGTATATATATAACAATTAAGAAAATAAAACAGTATAGATATCATGAAATTAAGGGCACTTTCTATTTGATACTATTCTTTACACATTATCCTTTCGTAAAGATTTAAACAATGGTTATTGTCACATGATTTGTTATCAATTTACTATTTTCAAACATCTTTCCTAATGCAAGATATAATATAGGTATAATCTTTTCATATTGTTAAATTTAGTGTATTGAAATGTAACAGTTGCATCAGGGGTAGTTGTGATTTTTAGTAAACTAAGTGTGGAATAAAATAGGCATCTGGATTCTAGGAGTTATATCAGGAAGAGAATTTTCTAAATACAAGTTGATAATCAGCAAATGCATTTTACAAGAAATACAGGGAATATAAACAAGATCAGATAAATGTATTAGATCCAAATCAAAATGAGCCCTTGGATCCATGTTACTTCTCAAACTTATGATTGCAAAATCTGACAATGAAAAAACTTATGTGAATGGACCAAAACAATCCGGAGGAATGTACTGAAATAGTTACAACTGAACAAAGCCGGTACACTAATGTAAATCCTTGAATAGACCTAACTGCAGGTTCTGATCAAAGTATGCATTTTGGCTCTGCTCATTAGTTTGTGATACTTATGGTTGCAATATCTGAAGATGAACAAACAAAAGGGAATGAGTCAAAACAATGCAAAGTGTGAATCCCGGGAGCAAAACAATCTACTAGTCCTGCAAGACCTAGTGCCTGCCAACAAAGTGCATCCAACAAGAGTATGATGTCCAGTTAACCTTGAAACACATCAAGCTACACCGACTAGTACAAGAAAAAACATAATGCCGAAAACAAATTATCTCAACCAAAAAGGAAAAAAGAAAAAGTAAAAACTGAATTGTAAACAATAAAATGAAAGAGAGAGAGAGATATTAAAACTGAAAACATTACCAGTAGTTCTTGAGATAAGATTTTGAAAGTTATGAGAGTCAATTTTAGTTCGGAATAGGCTACGTTAGTTGAGTTTGAGAGTCAACTCACCACACTTCCTAACATTTTCATATTCAGATAAAGCTCCGTGCATTGCTATCCTTTATCTTTACACATCTAGTATCTAATCAAGAAAGTACTATTGTATCTCACCAATAAGAATTTTTTAGTTGTATCAAAGTCAATTTTGTTAAAGGCCAAGTAGAAGAGGAAAAAACACATTATGTGACAAACATGAATTTGGCTATATTACCTATCCAAATAAAAAATAAAAATAAAAAGAAGTTGGCTATATTATAAAACAAAGCTAAAATAACTTTTTTACAGAATAAATAATTACCGCATCAGAAATGTCACAATGAAGTTTAGTCACCGAATCACCACAACCAAGCTCTTCTGAAGATCCGTAGGCAATGTATGTTTTGGGTCCCAAGTCTGGCTTCAAAGCACCATCGGGAAGCTTTGTAGCAAGATTCAGAACACCGGATTGGGGATGAGTATAATCACTAAAGGGAAGCATAGCAATAAATTCAGCACCATGCCTTGGTAAACATTCGTCAAATAAATTTTCTGGCGGCCAGTCCTTCAGCTTCAACATCTCAGGCCATCCAGTTCGATGTTTACGACCCTCTAAATAGCCCCTGAAGAACTTGTGAATATTGATCTCAACCTGCAGCAGAAGATGAAAATATATTCACAGGTCCTGACTTGGTTTGTTGGGTTATGTTTATCCCCAAAAAAGTAGGTAATTAGGTCCCAATTTTGAAGACGAGTATGCTTTTACCTAAAAATATAAGCAAACTTCTCCATCTAGAATATTATAATGATTCTGTCACTCCAAATGTAAAACACAAAATAAATGGTTCAACACTGCACAAACTGCTCAGAATCAGATAATATCAATTTCAATCAATAGAATGAAATGGGCATAATCATGCACATGCGCACTGTAGGTACTTTATGTGGCCCATATCTCCTTTGGGACCACATGTTGGCCATGTGAAGCAACATTTGAACCCATTCCTAGGTATGATAGACTCGTACCTCGCCCACTGATCCACTCAACCATTCACCTCCACTTAAGTCCCGAAGGGACTCCTCTGCAAGCACCTTCTTGACGAGCCCTCGGGCTCACTCCACCCTAGACGAGCACCCCCTGGCGAGCTGCTCGTCCAACCTCACTCAGGGCCACACATTGACAAGCACCCCCTGGCAAGCTGCTCATCCAACCTCCTGAGTACTCCTAGTCAAGAAATCATAAAAGTTTGGGAAATACCTTTTGGAAGAGCATCACTCAGGGCCACACAATTAGGACAATGGACTTGAAGCAAAAGCAAAGACATGTCGAGCTGCCAGGCTCTACAGGGAACTACAACTCGGCCATTTATGAGAGAGACACCCCTATCTTGCATTTAGTGCGTCTGTCCAAATAATTAATACTCCCCCAACAACCAATTGCCAGAGGAATGTTTGCCCTCTTCTTATTAGATTGCATCTCCGTGTCATCGAGTAGCAGAGATTCTCTGACATTCTTTCCCTTCTATTTTTGATGCGTAACTAAAGATTTTATTAATGAGAGCATTTAGAAAGTGCCAGAAAAACAATCCTACCTTTTACACTGTCATGTCCTCACATTCCTTCCTTTTATCCCTTACTTGCGAGCCTTCGCCAACCATTAACTTTGCTCAACAACTGAAGACAACCCATGTAAATCTCCAATTCATCCTCATGTAATCACTTGTTCAACACACTAACCAACCCTTGAACCTTATCTCTCTAGAATCATCTCTCTTTCATAGTACACCCTATTATCCCACACACCCATAGGGTTGCTCTCCGAGCCAACGTAAGGTGATTGTCTCCACTTTCCAGACGAGCAGTGGAGTCCATCCGTCCCTCACATGCACGAAACTTATTCCTGCATGAACTTTCAAACACATCTTTAATATATAAAATAATTGAAACAACTTCAAAGACTAGTGGGCAATTTATAATTGAATGCAATCCTCATTGTGCATATGGACTGAACGAAAATTTTTTGTTATTAATTGAAGACAGTCCACCAGCCAAATTTTATGGATCAACAGAAACGCTCCGCTGGAATCTTTAAGTAGTTTACACAAAAGTGGCTATCAAAGATTCACTATTAAGGCATGTTATATTTTTAATTGAAACAGATATCGAAAGCACAAAGGAGCACGAAATTTGCGATTCATGAGACATGCAAAGTGTGATAGAACATGATTAATGGGAAAAACTTGAGTTGTATATTAGATCCTCAATAGGGGTATATATACATTTGCCAAGGATGTCTTTCCATATTCCTAGAGTCTAGGTACA
>QLOD02000002.1:26683981-26697193 GCA_003260245.2 Sideroxylon spinosum
CTTTTTCTTTAAATTATACGTTTGCATTACTTTGGTATGATTTCATTTTTTTTACCTATCCTTTGAGCATTTATATAATAAACACTTATACTCTTCTCTTCTTTATATAAATTTTTACATTTTTGTATTACACAGGTTTCATTCACAAATTTGTGAGGCACTTTTTTTTTTTCCTTTACTTAGATGGAAAAATTTTATTTAACCATTAATTGTGGACCAAATGAAATTTTGTTAGCCATTAATTTTTCACAATTATTTTATAAAAAAGGGGATAAAATAGAGGGTTCAATTTACGTAAAATAAAATATCCTTTGAATGTCCTTATTTGTTCAAGTTTTTGATTTCTTCTTCCATGTTTTAATTTTTGTTCCACATTATCAGTTTTTCCTTTTTCTTTTTGTTTTAAGGAAACTAACCATTAATATTTTTGATTAGTGATTTTTTTATCGGTCATTTCATACTTTTTTATTATAATTTTATCTTACAACTTTATTTGGTTGCGTGCCTTTAGGCACGGACAAATACTAGTCTTTAAATAAATTGTGTTCACGTTTACCTTCATCTCAAAACAAGCCAATCTCAAATTTGAGATCTCAACAAGCCAACACAAATAGCACAAAACAAGTAATCAAGCTATACTCGATTTGTCAAAAAAATAAAAAATTATAAAATAAAATTAGTGTAAAAGTAATACATGACGAAATTTGACTGAAAAAAATTGAAAAAAAAAATTGATAAAAGTCAGACCTTTTTTTGTAGTTTCTTTTTTTTTTTTTTTTGGGTAAACCAAACACTTTTGGGAGTTTTTTTGATAAACCAAAAAACCGACCCCAACAACATAATGCACCTACCATATTTACAAATCTCCACCAACCTAGAATGTCCGTAGAAAACATTCAGAGAGGACACAACTCAACAATGCTTATTTGGATGAGGTTTGACCCAGAAAACTCTGGTTTGTTGCAACCTACCTACGAGATCAGATGCAAATGCTTCATGGTAAAAAGAGATTCACATAAAATTACAGATCAGAAGATGATCCAAACTGACTAACTGAGAACAGGTGTTTTACAGTTCTTAAGGGCGTGAAAAGTCTGTCTTCAACTAATGAACAATAAACTAGTTAAAAACTCGAACTCACCCATCATAACCACCATGAATATGGCTGAGCAAAAATACTGCTGCCCCCCCCCCCCGGTGGAGACAGATTTTGAAGAAAGGGCCGATCCCTCTCCTTCAATTGAACAGCAAGATCACGTGTCTCCGTCTCTACGTTGAGAAGCACTATCATCCGCAACCAGAAAATAAGTTTCCTAGGCCAAAGTTAGATTACAAGTTGACAAAATAGTACACCTTAGGCTTGCACATTTTCTTGACTTGATTCTTCAGCGCAATTATCATCTTGGGCTCAATACGTCCCGCCCTGCCTGAGTCTGATGCTGCACAAGATGTAAAAGACCATATATTAAGAAAAGGTTCAATCACAAAAGATGAAAGATTAATCACCATACATAACTGTTGAGCTGCGTTTGAATAAAGGATTCATAAGGAAGGGATTTAAAATTACTTATCGTTTTTGGTTGTGGTGAAAAATGAAAGGAAAAATGCAAGAATTTGAGAAATTAAAAGTAATCAAATTAAAAAAAAAAAAAAACTAATTTATTAATGAATATCTTTAATTTTCTTATTTTTTTAATCCATTCAAATAAATACATGCATTTGAGATTTTATGTTCTCTTCCTTTTTCTTTTTATTTTCCCATCCCTTTCCTTTTCCTTCGACAAATCATCAATCTAAATACAACCTCGACTGAGATAAAAGGCTTGTTTCATATAGGCATTTTTCACATAAATAGGCCAACAATCCTATAAAAAACAAAACATAATTAAAAAAAAAAACTTCGGTTTTTTTCTCCTTTTTTAAGTGGCAAATTGCACTTGTGTCTTTGTGGCAGAAATTTGAATGATGCGTCATTGGCACGAAGGCCGTCTAATTCGTCGAGTTATCATAAATCATCAGAGCAACGGGAGAGTATGGTCGCAAGGCTGAAACTTAATGAAATTGACGGAAGGACACCACTAGGAGTGGAGCCTACGACTTAATTTGACTCAATAGTCATGATAATGGGGTGCATAACCTGTAGTTTAGAGTTATTACCGATCATAATATAAAAATAGTTTTATTTGTTTCTATATTTTTGTAAATTTTATTGCCTATAATAAAAACAAGACTAACCGTTTCCCTCCTTTCTACTCGCTCAAGTTGGCGTAATACATGTATAAATGACACGTGGGGTGGTAACATTTTTTCTTAATCGTCTTTATAACCATGCCACACAAAACTTGATTAAAATCCCATGTACAAAGGTTTTTTTTTTTGACGCGAGGGTTTTTATAACACCCTCCATCCCCTCTATTCGCAACTTGCATTTCAAGGATAACCTACCACAAACCTAGAAAAGGCACAAGGCTATCCCTTCCAACGACTCACCATCCATCACTCCTCCAAGCTAGATTTGGCCTCCGACCCTCAAACAGAAACCTATTATCACCCAACTACTTTATTGATGAAAGGTGGTTTCTCCAGCACTCTGATCCCTCAATAGGTTACACTTAAAACCCTCTTTTATGCTTTTGACCTATTTGTTTATTGATTTGTGCTTGCTCGATTCCACTGTATATTAATATTGGCTCAAACATCAAATGTCAGATGTCTATTGAAGCACAATAGCCGATAAGTACCGAATCGTGTCCTCAGAGAGCCTTGATAGAAAATCGATGAACTAATAGATTGGAAATTCTTTAGTGAAAACGAATCCCACAAAGAATAATTGGGATTGTTACTTGAGTTGAAATAATGTTATTTGGTTGAATTTGATTTTAAATTGATGTAATCAAAATCTTAGATCCAAATCAATTCAAGTAGTGAACTATATAGAATTTCAAAGTACTCAATTAACTCAATCTAAACTTAAAAGAGTAGATCGGAAGATTTTATGATTTGAAGATCAATAAGGAATAATTGAAAATTGAGTTGAGATTGAAATTAAGTTCAAAAACTTAGTTAGAAACTCAAATCAAACACCTAATATGCATAATCCATAGTTGTAACACAAGAGCAATTCACATGCAAATCCATGCGAGATGCATGAAAATTCTAATGGTAATTCATATATTCATTCATGAGTCATACAAATTCAGAAGTTAATTGAGAATTCAAAAAGAAATCAAGAAGAAAATCAACTTAATTATCAATCAACCCCTAAATATATGAAATTGAAGCTCAATTATCTTGAAATTCTATACAAATTCAACTACTATCCTCGATTTGAATCCAAGATGTAGCACTACTCACACATAATTGAAATAGAACTAAAACTTGTATTGATTGAATTCATGATTCACAAAGTAATAAGAAAGAAACTGAAATTTTCCTAGGAAACAAACAAGATCTAATTTCTCTCTGGAAAAACCTCGCTCAAACCATAAAAATCAAAATCAAAACTGTATATCTCAGAGTTCCCTCGAGCTTTTATACTAAGCCCAAACATGTGTTTGTACAGAATTACCCTCCCTATAACAGAATTAATTACATAGGTGAATTCGGCACAACTATCCGAATAGGGTCTCTATACTTAGAAAAATTTCTTCTTCTGAAATCTGCATAATTTTCTGTTATTCGAACACAGGTGTGGACAAAGGTTCGTCTAGACAGGATTCTATACTTAGATTTTTTTTTTTCTTTTTTTTTTTTCCTTCTTAAAAGTTGGAAAGAAACAATTAGACATGACATTATCTCTATGAATCTAATAGAGTACATGGCCCACAACAGATTTGATTGGCGTCGTCAAATCCATATAGCCGACCCTACCTAGTGGGAAAAGGCTTAGTTTGGTTTGGTTTGGTTTGGTTTGGTTTATACTTAAAGTCATCCTGTTGATCGAACGGGTTTTCGAACAGAGACTTGTCTGGACATAGGTCCGAAGAGAGAATTGGATCTTGCACCTTTCTTTCCTCACTTCCTTGCAATTTATCTTCATTTTCTACTAAGCATAGCAAAAACTTTCTTAGATTATATTATTTGTCAATTTCCTGCATTTAATTGTTTAAAATGAACTATCAACACTCATTGGAGAAGTTCAATTATACGTTTTACCATAAAATCAATTTGTTCCTTTTAATCATTTATTGATTTCTCAAGTACTCCGATTCCACATACAATTTGTTGCTAGAGCCCCCACTTTGTACGTTTGGTTCGTTTGATTGTTCGGGTAGAATATTTAAGTTAAATGTAATCTTTCATTTCATGGATAGAATGCTTGGGTTGAAAGTTTTAATTGCATCTTGATTTGCTTTAGTTGATGAATGGATGCTTTCCTTTCCACGGATGGTAAATGGATGCTTCTCTTGCTTGGGTTGCATCTTAGGTTGCTAAGGTTGAATGCTAGGGTTGGTTTTTAATTTCTTTGCTTGGGTTTAGTGTTGGTTAGAGCTATGAAGGCCTGTTTCGTTTAATTGATTTGTCGGGCATATTCATTTAATATAATTTTTTGAATTTGTTGGGTTGAACTTATACTTTTTTATTTTTTTAACAATGGCCGAACATTTTACTAGAAGAAGGGCTAAGCAAATTGCTACAAAAAGGAAAAGGAAAAAATGGGATGAATATGACAATGACCAGCCAAGGAGCCTAAAACCACTATGACGATGTTCTTGGTGCCAAGTCAATGGTGCCTGAAAGGTTCGTGAAGTTCAACGACGATAAACTGATTCGGTTAGGACTTATTGTCAAGTTTAGAAGAAGGGGTCAGGAAACATTCCTAACATTCAGGGGCCAAGCTTGCAAGGACCTTGTCAAAGAGTTCTATGAAAATATCACTGCCATTGACTTCTATCAGGATGGGCCTCGTATTCAATTGAAACTGAGGGGGCAAACTTTTGGTATTGGCCCTAATCATTTCAGTAGCATTCTCAGCTCGCCTGTAGTACTAGGACACTAAGTTCTGTTTGGATGTCACCAAATACAAAATAGAAGATATGGTCCGAAAAGATGAGCCTCGCTAATGCACCTTGGGTCAAGTCCGTGTGCCAACACAACGAGCTAAAAGATGAGTACCGAATCTTGAATTTGATTACTTGTTCGAATCTCATACCCCTAGAAGAGGACTATAGATATTTCTTTTGAATGAGCAATCCCGATGTGTGCCATCACGACCAAAAAGAAGATTGATGCTAGAAATTTAATTGGTGAGATTGTCGAGCTACATTGGAAAAATACGACTCACCTAGGCGCACTTCCTTTCAGCACATTCATCACCCAAGCTGCACTCCATATGACAAATTGGTTGACCTTGAGAGGAAGATTGATCAAAGTACATTCGACCGGAATAAGTCCCTAAAGAGGAGAAAGAAACCACCAGTAATTAGGGAGATCAGCTCTGTCAACGACATGATGGAGATACTTCGAGCTATCCAATTGAGCCATAAGTAGGATCGAGAGAAGGTCTGAGTGTTCCGAGACGAGCAAAAACAAGCAAGAGAGGACGAGTCCCGATCCAAAGATAAGATATGTGGTCATTGCAATAGCACAATAAAGCCGGTGAGTACCGGGTCGTGAACATAGCAAGCTATTTTGTACTCTCTAAAACCAACTAGTGACATGAAATCTTTTGAAATTTTTGAAGGACGATCAAAACCTCACTAAGAATGGTTGATGATGTTGAAAATGATGTGAAAATTTGATTTAACTAAAAGCAATTATATGAAAAAAAACATATTGGTTCAAGTTGATTCAAGTAATAATTTTAACGAATCTTCAAGGTTCAACAATAACTCAATCAATCCCATAGATGAATGGATCAGATGATGTGACTTTAAAATCAAGATGAGAACAATACTTGATTCAATTTAGCGTTGAAAATTGGTTCAACTTAATTGAAGTATTAATCCAAACACTTAAAGTGCATAACTCATATAAAGTGCATGAGAGTTCTTAACTAGTAATTTCCATACAAAATCAAACAAATGGGCATGAAGATTCTAAACAAGTAACTCACATACAATCTAACATGAATTAGACAATTCAATGTTGAATTAACAATCCTCAACGAGTTTGTTCAAAAATAACCAAACTGGATCAAGATCATTCACCAGTTTAGGAAAATTATTCATGAAAGCTCTATGGAGATATATTTCAATTGCTACCATTCAAGAGAAGACTACTCACTCATATTGAAATCAAAACCCAAAGCTCTATATTGATGTAGAAACATTAACACTAACTTATGAATTGAAAGGAAAATTTTAAAGAAAACTTTTCAAGCTACCAAACAAGATTTAAATTCTCACTCCACTCACCTAGCTATATAACTCTATTTCTATCTATCAAAATAGTTACAACTCGCAACTAAATTACAATTTTTCCCTCAATCAACTCGAGTCTGGAAGTCGTCGGGTTGTCCAGACCCCTGTTTGCACGAAGGCAACCATCCAAACAAGGGTTTGGAGGGTAGTTCCAGCCTTAGAATTTTCCAAACATCAATTGGTTGTACCCCTCTCTATCAATCGAACCCTCGTGCACATGGACCACTATTCCAACAACCATCCGAAAGGTGTAGCTACACTTAACACCGTTTTTTCCTTTCTTCAATTCCCTATTCTCTGTCATGCGAACGAGAGTGTGAATGGTCCAAGCAGTCTTCTTCCCTTTTGCTCTTTTTGCTCCCTTTTTAATTCAATTCACTCTTTATGATTCGAACTTTCTTACAAATACCTGAAATGAGAGAAACAATATTTAGGTAAATCTCACTCACTTTAATCCTTTAGTATGCAAGATTAATCACCTTTTAATATACTTAATTTGTCATTTTCTGTGATTAATCAATTAGCATAGCGTATCACTGTTGGCTTCTGTTTGTACGAACCCAACGACCCCCATTCGAGCGCACATCCTACTTACTTTTCCACGGAATTGTATTTTGGGTCAGCGTAAGATGTTTTAATGGACGCATCCTTACGGGGCATCATTGTTTTCCCACCCTATAATTTAATGGACCTAACATTCACATGCGAATAAAAACATGCACACGAGAATTAATATAGGCATTACAGGAAGACAAAGAATCTTGAGGAATAAATAGTAGTATAGAGCTATTTCACCAACGTCATCCGCCAACCTCATCTTCGAACCTCATCTTCAACAGGTTTGTTGATTTTTAGCAACTAGTTGGCAAATTTTGTCGCGTCGTGCATCCATTTCTACATCCCCATCAACAAGGTCATCCTCGATGCCTTCTTCCAAGTTTTGCATGTCACCTGCCTCATTTTCGTATCGGGCATCCGTGGCAAACGACTCATCAATATTTGATCCATGCAATGTATCAAATGTTTCTTGTTCTAACCCTCCGTGAATGGAGATGAAATTATGTAGCGCCATGGAACAACCCACTATTGCAACTTGGTCTTTGTAGTCATAGGGGGGCATATCCTGTAATATTGCCCAACGGTTCTTCCAGATGCCAAATGTTCTTTTAATGACATTATGCAGTGAGGAGTGAACCTGGTTAAATCTTTCGTTTGCATTTGTAGGACTGGCATCACGAGTAAACTGTTGCATCTGTAACCGATCCCATTTGTATGGTGCCAAATATCCTCTCGTGTTTCCATAACGAGTGTCGACGAGATAATATTTATCTACAAAAAAACAGAGGACAACTAGTCAACCATATTGAAGTTACTTGGTAGTTTTGGGTGAAAATTTTGCACTATACCTCCTGTTGGATGAGGGAAGTTTTCGATGGGAGTAGTCACTACTGTTTTAAACACATCACTATCTTGCATGCTCCCCTCCCATCCACATGAAACAAATGTGAATCGCTGGTCAAAGTCGCAAACAGCAAGGACATTCTGTACGAATCCACTTTTCCTACCATGGAATGCAAGCGCTTTATCATGGGGTGGAACACATGGGATATGTGTACCATCCAATGCCCCAATACAATCCTACATGTGTAACGAGGCATCAATGTATTTCAATTTGACAAGTTATTTAAGTGGTATTTGGTTTGTTTTTCTGTTTTCTGTTTTATGTTTTAAAATCCCAAAATAAGAAAATAAAAAATATTTTGTTTTCTTTGTTTTGAAATTTTCTTTATTTTAGATTAAAAACGCTCAAAAGGACTTTTTGTTATTTTTCATTTTACGTGTAAACTCATTTTTTGTTTTTTAAAACAAATTTTAAAAACACAAGTGATCAAATACGTTTTGAGCTGTTTTTTTTATTTTTCAAAAACACAAAATAGAAAACAAAAAAACAAATCAAATGCCACCTTATTAACTGTAACAATCGCATTTGTCAAAATTTGATAATTACCTTAAACGGGTGGTATATATGATTGTTGCAAATGATGGGGTGGACCTCGTTTTGTTGAGTAAACGGACGTATGTAGTCCACAGCAAGACGCTTCATTGCGTCTAAAACAATATGGAAGTGCCGAGAGATTGTTTCTCCTGAATGTTGATACCTTTCCTGAAGTTGCCTATTCGACATTCTATGCGCAAGTGTGTTTAAAAACATGGCCACACTCTCTTCCACTGTGATGGCTCCTATAGTCGAGAGAGTTAATCCATATTTTCCCATAAGCTCATCGCATAACTTACGTAAAACAAGCTTATCCACGCGACACATATCATAGATGCGCTTCGAGTGGTAAGCTAAGTGTTCTACTATCCAGTCGTTGCCAGATAATGCGGACGTGTGACGTGGTTGTTTAATTAGATACTTGGTGTAGTAATCGTACAGAAACACGGTGGAGCCTGTGAGAATGGTTGACAATTGCCTCGAACGCTGCGCGACACGCTCGATGACAATGTCGTTAATTGCCCGATCCTCATTGTAAGAAGTAGTCACGTTCACAACCTGCAAATGGCAACATCGAGACCAAACAAAAAAATGAAAAGGTTAAATGCACCAAATTAAAACAAACAGCATCAGTAGAATGTTACACAAAATGCCATGAAGGACAAAATACAAGTGTTTATTATAAGCAGAAATGGGATTATTTTGTGGTAGGGGAGGGGGAAGTCGATCGTTAAGAGAACTAGTAGCAATCAAACAAATCTCTTGTAAATAATATTGATCATCACATAATATTGTATATTTATTCACCTGTTTAATGTGCTAATTATATAAATACATTCACTAAAAACTTAGTTTTATTGTATATTTTTTATACACTTGTATTTTGAATTGATTGCAATTTTCAGGAATTAATTCTAGACAATTGAAGGCCAAATCAACAAAAAAATGCATGTGGAAGTCCCAATATGAATGAGAGGCAAAAAGACATAAACAATGAGAAGCAATGAACTATGGAGGGTACGATGCAAACCAGGGTCCAATCAAGATTTTAGCTTCAAAAATTTCTACGGCATGAAGATGGTGTGAACAAGGATTCAAACAAGATTTCAACTCCAAATTTTTTTAAGTCACGAGGATATGGTGCAAACAAGGGTTCGAACCATGCCTTGTTAGAACAACAAAGGCTAGCTCAACTTTGAAGTGTGAAACTTTTCTAAGGGATGAGGAATTGGTGCGAATAAGGGTTTGAACCACACCTTGTTCACATCCTTGTTCAAACAACAAAGAAGAAGCAACTTTGTAACTTCAAATTTTGGCTAAGTATAAAAGATGGTTCGAACCATGCGAGTTCTCTACAGAATTTTGTAATTCTCCATTAGTTTAAGGACTCTTTAATCATTTCAAACAATTAGGTTGTGCTATAAATAGAGGGTAATTGCAGAGAATTGAGGGACATTACATTACATTATATTAGATAGTTAAATATGTAGAGTAGATATATAGTTGCAAAGAGAGAGAGAGAATCTTGTTTGGTAGGATAGAAAATTTCATTTTCCTTTTCAATTCCTCTTGTAAACACTTTTCAATTCAATTCAATTCAATTTTTTCTTCTCTTCATCTATGAGTGAGTCATTCTCTTGCTTGAATTTTAATCAAAGTGAGTAGATGATTTATGTAGGTTTTCAAGATACTTTGCTTTACAATATTAAATTTTTATAAAAATTTTCTTTGAATAGTAGTTAATTTGTTTGGATCTATTGAAATTATCAATTGTTAATTCTAGATTGAGCCTAATTTGTGTATTTTACGTCGCTTATATGTAGGTTGCTATTTAAAATTCTTATGCACTTTTTGAAGGATTTGTATGTGAATTACTAATATAGAACTTGCATATACTCTTTATAGATTATGCACTTTAAGTGTTTGATTTGGATTTCCAATTACATGAACCTAACTTTCACATCAAACTCATCAACTATTGTTCTTAATTGTGCTTCAGTGTTCATATATTTTTGGATTTGTAATGAATGATAATTAGTTTGTTTAGATCCTTAGAAATCACTTGTTAATATATCTTGATTAATTCTTGTGATTATATATTCCACGTACTTTATATGTGAGTTACTTAATTGGAATTTTCATGCCTGATCTTAAGGATTTTGTATGTGGATTGTCACCTAGAACTCTCATGTATTCTATATAGATTATTACACTCCAAGTGTTTGATCTAGAGATTCAACCAAGTAAACTTGATTTTACAACCAAATTAATTAGTCAATGTTCTCCTTGAAAATCTATAAAAATCACTACTTGAATTGTTTTGATCCAAGTTCCTTTTATTTTTAGTTTCATAAAATTTTCCTTCACAATTTTTAAATTGGATTCAATTGCTGCCTCCCAAGTGTTTGACGAAATGTCTAGATAGGTTTCGTTTTCAAAATTCAAACCTATTTTCCTTCATTTTTATTGTGTGACACACACTAAATGAGAGAAGAAGAATTGTGAGTTCGCTACGCCTCTCCCTGCGAGTACAGCGGTACTTCACCATTTTATAATTGAAATTGCTACAATTGATCACCTTACACTTGGAATGTATCCAGGCTTCTCTCTCTCATCAAGAGAAGATGACAAGCAAATATGAACATAAGAGAACGAAAAAACATAACTAGTATATTACAAATATAATAAGTGACAAAAAAATATGAAGCACTATAGCACTTTAGGCTACTGGATATAATCGTACAAGTCTGTAATAAATCACATCAATAGTTAAAAAAAACATGGGGGAAGTCTGAATAATATTCATATAAGGTATAGGTACACAAAATAATACAGTTTATGGGCCAGAATCAATGGAATAGCATTGGATAATTAAAAAAATCTCCAACGCTAGAGTGAGAAAGTTGATCATGATTAGTTGGGGGAGTTCTCATTTCGGAAGAAATCTTACGTAGGGTGATGGGGTAATAAAAGAGTGGGAGGAAGTTAGACGGTCCCACTTATGTACTTTGGAATGGGCTTCCGAATGGACTCGTGTGCCACTTGGTCGTGCTTATTTTTCTGGTACTGCAACCGCGCAATCTTTGCTTCATCATTCGACAGTTTGACGAAAGTCTCCATGTGCACAGCATTGAGAATAAATTCGTGGCAAACATGTACAACAGTTTCAATATGTTCATCCCTTCTAGTGTCATTAACTTTGCAAGGCAATCACCAACACTAAACCTGGGAGGATTATGGATGATGTACAACCGGTTGCCCATTTTCTCAACACCGGCCATGCGCTAGAGCGTACGACCCAAACGGGCACCGGTGGATAGTCTTCACCAGCCAAAACTATTCTCATCGTAGAAGAAATCACTTTCTGCCCTCCTCATTTTTTGACTAGCCAAACTTGGGTCATCAAAATTGGTGGTGAGGCTTGAAGAGTTAGGGGGTAGGAGGTGTGGGACCAAATGCAACATTCTCACCATAGATGTTAACATTTGCATCACGTTCAAAATGAACACTTCCTTGTGCGGCTGACGAAGTCTAGTGCATATCCCTGTGTGCCATAAGATCCTACTACTCCAAACCCTTCTCTTCGAATTTCAAAATATTAGGATTAAGCCACACGCAAATCGTTAACCCCAAATAAGAAAATGTAAAAAGTAATAAGCAGAACCCAAAAGTTTAAATTAGACACCAATATTTAACGCAAATGTACAAAATTATGCAAGGAAAGTACTTATAGAACACACCCACGACATCGAAGACCACCATTCCTCTCGAGCGTCCTAGGTGCCCTTATCAGAATTCCAACCCATTTTAGCGCAAGTTGCTTTAGGGGACTTGATGAACAACCATGCCCTTCAATCCTGTCTGAGGTTTCCAATTTGACTTTTGAATTGGGTGAGTTCGAGGATTTGTTAGTTTGTTTGTTAAACTCGTCAATTAGTTTTATGTAGCCCATTGGGGACAGATGATTCCCCTCCAATAACCTTCGTCTATAAGTGTAGCCATTAGTTGCAGTAAGAATCGAGTGTACTAATAGCCCCACTATAGTAACTGCTGATTCAGAAAGTTAGGGGTTTTTTTTTCATCTGCGACAGATGTTTGGAGTTTTCTTACCCGAATGAATTGGTCTAGATGTGACAAATTGGTTGGCTGATCCATCCATTAAAGAACTAAAAACGTACAACAATTGGAAGAATACATGATGATAATGATGGGATAGTTAATACAAGCAACCATGGTTTAGTGCATTAACAAATAATTTAAAAAAAATGCAAATTAAATATGGCAAATCAGAACATAAAACCAGTTGTGTTTTTTTCAATAGAATAATTGGAAAACAATCTCTACTCAACCAATGACCCATTCGAACGAACACCCATAGGTGCGTTTGAACGGAGTTGTCTTCCTCACTATGACAACAGGGTGGAAATGTTGCTCTATCCAACCAAGAAGACTATCTAACTTCCAATTTGTGCAACACTTCCACAAGAGGGATATACGAACCTATTTGACAGATAAAAACAAAGAAGAACCAAAATTTGGGAGGATTTTGCAACCTTCGCGACCCAAAAACCCAAAAAATAAAAACGTTACCACCACTAACCCACAACAGTGAAGCTCCATACCTGTCTTCAGATGTCGAAGGCAAAACCAAAGGTGTTGCTCGAGCGATCGTCGAGGTTGAAGATCGTGTCTCTGGCGAGGGGAGGGTAGTTGGGATGGGACTCTTCTTCTAGAGCTTCGTTGCCGGTAGTGATGTCTCATAGCTCAATTTGATTGGCCTAACTGATGGAGCTGTGAAGATATGCTTTCAAATCCATGGGGTTCAAACTGATTGGAAAAGGCAATAAGCAACTA
>QLOD02000002.1:26784321-26796443 GCA_003260245.2 Sideroxylon spinosum
TATATATATATAGAGTGAAAAAATTAAATGAGAAAAACTAAGACTTCATTTGATAACTTGTAACTGATAGATTTACTAGTTTTTTAATTTTTTTTTAAAAATTATCAAAATTATTCTCTTATATTTTAATTTTCTTTTAAATCTTCAAAGAAAAAAATTTCAAATTAACAAAAAATTAAAAAACTAACTACTAAAAAAAATAACTTTTTTTCTTTTCCAGACACCAAAAAAAAAAAAAAAACTAACTTTTAATAACTAATTACTAACGAGTTACAAAAAGAATTAACTTTTTTTTCTTCCTAAACGGAGCTTAAAACCCATATCAAATCTGCCATTTTGCCCAATTATTAGGATTTAAAAAAAAAAAACAAAAAAAATTAACAAATTATGTTAAGAAAAAAATAATTAAAAGAAAGGTTAATGAAAACACATTTTGATAATGCGTTTCCAATTTTCCAGCAAACCAAACATCACCTGAACCGTTGAATTCAATCAACAACTCAGAGTGCAAACTGAAATTGACCGAAAGAAAAAATTAGGATGTAGGCCAACATGTTAAATGCCATCTTCCATAATCAACAAAGAAAGATAAAAATGAAAACAACAAAGAAAACATTCTGGGAAGAACCTTTGTTGTGGCAGCTTCCTAGAACTCATTTGGACCAGTTCACAAACAACCAAGGGTGAAACAAACAAGTCCTTCATTACGATAATGCAGAAAAAGTCGACGTATCACTGGATACAACAGAAAAAAATTTGCTCTTGGAACAGATTTACAATGCTTAATCAGCTTCATTTTATACATTTTACAAAACACATATAGTACTGTTTACTGTTCATGCCATGGAGCTGAATAACCCTTCTCTCTGGGATTACACCGACGAACTTCTGACCATAGATGAAGCAATCCTTCCTTCAAACCAGCTCTTGAACATACATTCTGCCATGTAACTTCTAAGGTGCATCTTCTTGGGCTGAATTTATTGGGGGAACAAAAACGGAAGGGGGATGAGTGTGCGACTCCAATGCGGGAAAATCAGGCAGAAATTTTACAAATTAAAAATACTACTCTACCAAAATTTTTAGCCAAAATCTTGTAATAGACTGATGTCGCAATGGTATAGTTGTAATAAAACATTAAAAGTTCCTTATCTAAAAGAAAGAAAATGGAACGCTAATATAACAATGCTATGTTAGCTCTATGACATTGATGTAGGAACTATTAAATTAAAATACAACGGTCCAGACACATTCACATAATTCTAATTCAAAAAAAAAAAACGTAAACACATCTGAACTGTTAAATTTTAATCCAACGGTCCTAATCACAAGTCACTAAACTAACATGATATTGCTATGTCAACCCACCACCCCCCCTCCCCACCAAAAAAAAAAAAAAATTTCAAAAGTGACTTCAATTCTAGTTAAAGTTTCTTGTTAAAATTTCTGGTTGCATATAGAAATACTATTTTTAGATTCCTGCAAAGAGTGCAAGAGAGTAAGACTTACTGCTCAAAATAAAACCCTGAAGCAAGCTCTGGGCTCTCTCGGCTTGCTCTGGAGTACCTGAAATCTGGATGACCTTCTCTGTTTCCTCTGGTCTATCCTCAATGAGTTTAACATTGGCTCCTGATAGCTGTTTCAATTAAGACAAATCAATACATAAACTAGGGGTCTCAAGTAAACAAGACAAAATTGAGGGGGAAGACAGCAGCAGCCCACTGACAAATTTAAATTGAATCGAACATCAGCAGCATTATTCGTGATATCTTTTTTGACATTTTCCATGTATATGTATGAATGTATATACACTTTTGGAGTCTGCCAACATTGTATCCCTTGAACTTACCTCACTGATCTGGGCAAGCTTGTTTTTAGATTTTGTTACAAGCTTGGGAACCGCATACTGTGGTAGGACAACTTCCAGTATACTCCTTGTCACAAGCGGCACAGGAATTCTGGCAGCAAGATGAAGATAGACAGTTGGAACATACGACAACACAAGTAAAATCAGGCTCGAATATAGTAAAATGAAGACGAAAAACACTACCTATTCAACCCGCTTGGAATATCTTCGCGTCGCTCAGTTTCTGTCTGCTTCACTGTTTCACTGGCAGACCCTCCGGTGTCCTACAAAACAAGGGCACATTCTTAAGGTACCAAACTGTGTTTTGCTTGGAAACAACAAGACTGGTACAACAAGTCAGTGCAACCCAGATGACATTATGGCAGTTTAAAATTTTCATTTTTTTTTTTTCCCCAGTAATAAGAGTTTTGTAAGAAAGAAAAGTCAGAGGGAATGCAACCCATGTAGAAAATGCAAAATAAGCGGGGAAGTTACAGAACACAAAATTAATTAAATATCTTGCGAAAATAGTTTTATGGCTCACTCACAAGCTGTCAGAATTCACAGGGGTTGTCGTATCCTGCTCCACCAGAGGACAGCAAGTATTTACAGAAACAAGAAAAAAGATTTCTCAATCTACTTGCCTTTGCCAGCTGCGCCGTTGACATGGTTTGTGCATTCTGATAGGTCACAGGAGGATCGCTCACAGTCCCAGCATAACCATCCCGAACTGGAGTTACATTATTGGAAGAAGCTGCCTCCAGTCCCAGTGCACTCCCCGCAGGGCTGGGCGCAGGCATATCCTTCTGAAAGAACTCCCGATACAAATAACTCCGTAACCTTGATGTCACCTCAACAAGAGCCTCTCGAGCAGCTTTTATCTCCCCAACAATCTGGAGATGATATAAAATTCAGGTTCAGAAATGTAACAATTAAAACTCTATGACTTATGACTCTGTTACTCCTAGGTTTTTAACACTCACAAGTATCTTGTGTCATAAACATATCAGACAACAGCCATTTCTAAAATGGACATAAACTTTCATACAAGAGCAAAGGAGATGCACATCTATATGGGAAAGAAATGACATTGAGACTCCACATTCAACTAAATTAATTTGATCCATGCTTGGCCAAAAGAGATGCCCTAAAGTAAAAAAGACTATCAGAAGTTGCAACTGGAAGGACCAAAATTTTCAGCCATCGGGGACTTCTTAAAAGTTCATAAGCTTTCCAATGTGTTTAACATGATAATTGCAGGTTCTTTCACTTAAAGAGATTTCATCCCACATATAGACACTGCCTGTTCCTTTGGTTTACACAGAAACCCATGCATCGAAGAATTCTGGTACTATGCATTTTCTAGGTATATTTGGTGCAAACCTGTACAAGATCATCAGTTTCTGCTATGCATACAGGAAGTTCATCCCTAGGCAGGATCTGTATGTTTGCACCAGTTAATCTCCTCATCTCAGATAGTGATCCGTCCCTTCCCTCCAAACATCCAGTATCACCTGAAGGGACGAGTAACCGAGTAGTAATAACATTTTCTTTCTCTGGAACAAGATCAACAATGCGAGTTTGGATGTGCAACAAAGCTTCTTGAGCAGGAAAGAGCTCATCATCAGGGCCCTGAAAATTACACAAAGGAGAACACCTGCTAAAACTTTTTGAACATTTCAAAAATGGGAAGTGATTGTTTGAGAAGTCAGCTACTCTAATTACACAAAATATAATAGCAAGTACCCTTTGAGAACTTATAATTTCAACACACAACTCAAGGAGCCTGAATGGCAAGTAAAAAGGAACGCAATCGTCACTTCAAAAACCAGAAAACCAGAGAATAAACTACAAGAAATAGAATTGGTTATGGTCAATCAACATTAATTCATAGTGGAGAAACAGCAAGTACCTCCTCAGATGAAATGACAATAATCTGTTCATTAGACCCTGGCACAGGATCAAGAATCTTAACATCCACACCAATTTCGTTTTGAAGCAACTCTATAATCCCATCTGACTCCCCAACAACACTCTCAACTTTGTCAATGGGGCAAAGTATTCGGAAAACAAGATCCTCACCAGAAAATGGTTGTGCATTGTCAACTATAGAAGCTCCCCCAGATTCAATTGTATAGCCAGATGGGCGTAAAGCATAGCCATTGCTTCTCCCACCAGTCAAACCAGCAGATAACCTTGACCCAAAAGTAGCCCCATCAACTGCCGTTCTACGAGGTGCATTATTCACTGGGGAAATAAAATCATCATCAGGAGGAAAGAACCGCTCTGGTGAATGTAGTCTCCCATGAAAATGACTACGATCACGATGCTGGCTCTCCCTCAAGCGTGAAGAAATAATAGATATAGCATTCTTCACAGCATTCACATCACCAACAACCTGTAAGGAAGACAAAACTATCAGCAACCCCAGGGCAAAAAAGAAGATCAAAAAATAAAGAAAAATAAAAAGAAACTTGATGTCACTTCTTTAGAAAATGTTTTTCATGCCAAATAAGATTATTCATGACGATATTGGTACATTCGGTGATTATATTATTATTATTATATGATGAGGACCTCTCCTAGGCAGGGTCACATTGAATTCTCTAAGTCTAAAGAGTAAACCCCAGACTCAAGAACCACCCCATAAGACCTACTAACCAGGCAAAGTATAGGCAAAGCCTATGTGGATATTCAAACCCACGATGTATCTGAGTTTGCAGTTGAGTGTGCATCCCACAACACTAGGCTACCCCTCAAGGTTACTACAAGCTGTGATTGAAATTCAATGAAAGATCAAAGTGTTATTTATAACGGAGGTACTATACACCTCCTATGAAGCCCAACAAATGGAACATGCCTGGGGAAATAACTCATGATTTATACAGAGGTACTATACAGCTGCTATATAGCCCAACAAATGGAACATGCCTGGGGCGTACTAATCTATCTAACAAGAACATACAAATGCTAAAAATAAATTGACGACATAAATAGACTGATGCTATTTTATTTCTGACTCAATTGAAGCATGTGAAATATCATTGAAGTAACATTTTGTCATCTAAAGGACAACTGGAAATTAAGTGAAAGCTTGGAACCTCGGAACCTTACCAAGGTTAATTTGGCAACTGAGCCAATGTAAATGGGCTCATCAACTAAGAGGCGTTCTGTAACTGCCTTAGTCAACTAACAAGAATTTTTAGATGTTTGCTAGGTCAGCAAAGGCATGCCGTAACAACTTTTTTTGTCCATGAAAATGAGAGATCCACAATATTGAAACCTTATCAGAAGTTTTGACTCCTCGTCCTCCAACTATCTAGCAAAAACACTTCCAATAAGAAACTATCCATCGTGGCATGTCATTACCTTTACTATAATACATGTGTCAAATGCTGTGTTTTGGACAATGTCTTTGGAACCAAACATACTCTGGGCATATTTTGTATTAGAAAATAGTGTTTCAAGAATTCTGGTGCAAAAATTCCACTCTTCTATCATTTAAGACTGCTTCTAACCCATTCCGTGGAACACTTCAAAAGCTTCTTTGGAACACTTCACTAGGCTTTAATTTAAAAAAACAAAGCAACTACAAACTGTGATGTAATGACCAGAACTTCAATGAGTCTGTTAAGCCTTTTATGATACTTTAATCTCCCCAGTCCCAAAGAAGGATGTCTATCCATGTAACTTACAGATGGGGATGTCCTACGTAAATCTGTTTGTGATGTAAGAGTTGATAATTAAAGAAAATAACCTAAACAAATCCTAGGATAATTTATCTTTGAATTTAGAAGCGTAGAAAGAAAATAATAATAATAATGATAAAGAGTACGACTCTGTTAAACAAAATTAAAACAAACTTCTTGGCCGCAATAATACCAGCTCAAACATAACAACTACCTCTGCAATAATGAGTTTGGCACAAAAGTGTGAGGAGAGAGTAGGTCATCTGCCAAAGCAGCCCCGACATTCACATTAAGTAGAGGAAGGCTCAAAACATAATAATTGCTTTGCCAAGGAAACAATGTAATAACCAAATAAAGCTCTACACTCTACAGCACCAACACTTGATGCCATATAAGAAATGCACTACCATGTAGCAGACACTCCTAACATATGGAGAGATGTACACTTGACACAACAAATTCCTGAGGGAAGTCAAATAATGAACTATCATATAGTACGGACACTTCTCAAAAATGAGCCACGCTTCGACATTCTCATAGAGTGGCAGGCAAGCACTGGAATCATCCAATCTTTTATCAAATAATGATGCCACACTATGCCAACAGAGACCGAGTATGTGCAGAAAAATTATTAGCTAAAAAGGAACACAGGGGTAAGGATTAAGTTTTTGTTTATTTGTTGTCTTAGTTAGCAGATAAATGGAAATGTTTCAAAACCGTTTCAAAAATAATTAAACAACAAAGAAAATTGGAATTTATAAACGTGTATTAAAACCTATCTTTATGCATCAAAGGCAAATAATTGATAAGGTGTATGAATTTAAAGTTTATATGTGAATTAAATGTAAAGGAGCGATTGTAGAATCTAAAGATAAAATGTGATGCAAACAAGAAATCAAATAAACCAATCTTGTCAAATAAAGGTCAATATTCTAAACACGTGTAATACCCATGCAATAGTGAAAATAATAAGCAATAATAAAATGTAGACTTTTAACTCCTTTTATTTATAAAAATAAATAAAAAAATATAAAATAAACAATAAAATAAAATTTATAAGAAAATCTATATTCACGTGAAAACAATTTTGTTTTAATTAATATCTTTCATTCCTCGGATAAGTTTTAGCTTTTTTTAGTGTGCTTTGTTTCACTACGTTTCAGACTATTTAAATGGAATAGTCTAATTTTGTTATTCCAATAGCATTTCCTTCCATGCTCTCACACTACGGAAACGTTTTGACCATTTCAAAATTAACAATTCCTTGCCTAGGGGTGGAAGAGGAGAAAAAGAAAAAACATAGTAAGTTCACAACAAGTAATACTTTTTTTTTTTTTTTTTCCCCGATTGGTAACAAGATATATTAATTACACAATGATCGGGTTTCAACCACATCTTCCAATACATGAATGCTAATACAGAACTAGAAACAGAGTAATCAAAATTATCATTTTGGTTCAAGATATTATATCTATTGTATCGTTATTACTGTGACTGCCTCATAATCTGTTCAAGAGAAGCAAGACCTCTCATAACAGCATGATAATGATAAGTCATATTCGGTTACCATATGTATGCACATGCAACATTGATGATAATAGTAGCACTAGCACCATGTGTGAACCGAAGTTAACCCACAACAGATCTGCCTTTGGTTTGTGCTCCTAATGCCCATATAATTGGGAGCAGAAAATTTTGAACTCAAATTATCAACAAGAGCAAGTGACAATGCACATTGTAAGATACTATAGAGGTCCAAAACAGCATTTTCCCCAATCAGCCTCCATCAAGTCAAGGTAAGAAGAGTCCCAGAGCTCAAATTCTTCTACCAAGAATTCAAATTGAAGCTCAAGAGGTTACCTATTTCTTTGGAATTTCTTATGACCTTGAAGTTCAAAGTTTTTTAAATATATCCAAGGAAATACTTGAAAGATGGAAATGACCAAAACCTGAACAATTTCCTCCGACATTGTAACACAACGAGGCAGAGTGTGGTCTCTGGGGAGAATCCTAATTTGGGTCTTAGTCTCAATCCTCATTTGCTCAATTATCTTCCCTCCCTTCCCCAACAAGCACCCCACATGCATCCTCGACACCACAAGCCTCGTCGCAACCCGGTTTCCCCCTCCACGAGGCCCGTAATCCGAATCATCATCCCCATTTCCACCTCCGAAGCCCATATTGTACCCACCGCCGTCACTCTCAAGTATCCTCTCGTGTATCAGAAACAACGCCTCCTGCGCCGGCGAGAACGACGGCAATCGCCCCTCGGGGTCCCGCCGCCGAGTATCCGATATCTCGATGATTCGCTCCTCGTCGCCGGGAATCAGCTCATGCACATTGATCCAAGCGCCGGTATGTTGCCTAATCGCCTTAATTATACTCCCGGACTTCCCAATCACCCCACCGGCCTTCATGTCGTGGCACAAGATCCGGTAGCTCGTCGTGACCATGAGCGAAGGATCCTGAGCTTTCCGTCCTCCTCCGCCGCCGCCGCCGACCCCGACGGCCGAGCGGCGATGGTGGCCGATGGGGGAGTAGTGGTGGCCGCCGTGACTGTTGTACCGCTGTTTGGTCCGGGGAAGGGTTTCAGAATCGTAGTCTTGATCATAGTAATACCGCTTGGATCTTGATCTGTCCATACTCTTCTCTCTCTCTCTGTGTATGTTCAAATCTGGGGTCAGCTCCTTCAAAGAATTTGAATGTACTGAAAATCAAAAGAATCGAAGAAAGCAGAGCTAGGGTTTCCTCCGGGAGTTGTGTGAGAGAGGTCCTCTTTTAAGTCACTGAGATTTCTCTTTCTCTGACTGTTTCTTGGGAAAATCTTCCAACCCTAGAGAGAATTAGGAGGAGAATGGTCCAGCAAAGTCATTTATATATATATATAAAATATCATTAGAGCTCTTCCACTCCAACCCCACCCCCTCCCCCTCCCTCACTCCCTCATTTATTACACTGAGGCGACGTGGCTATTCATTTCCCTGTTCAATTCGGAAGCAATGACTCTAACACGACAGCGTAATGATTGGTTCGCGTCAAGGTACGACGTCGTTGCGTGGAAAATACGAGGCTTTCACTTTCTGTGGAAATCCTCGATAAAAACAAAAAAAAAAAAAAAGGAATTCAGCTAATAATTTTTTTATTTTTTATAAAATAATTAAATTTATATTCTCACATTTTAAATTTTTATATCTTCAAAAATAAAAATATTGAATTAATTAAAAAATAAAAATATCAAATTAAAAAATTTACTATAATTAGTTTTTTTTCTTTCAAATAAAAAATAAACTAACTTTTTTTTTTTTTTTTAACTAGACTCAACCTAACTTTGGTTTCCGTTTGGTTGTAGGATTTAAGATGCCCACTAATGGATCACTGTTCCCAGTCGGGTTACGGAGCTACAGTGCAAGAGGTTTTAGGTGACTGGAATGTATTACATTGCAGAGGTGCTTTGATCAATAACCATGCTTTAATTACGAGTTAACGACAGATGACTTTTCTCATTCTACATTAATTACATCCAATCAACTTCTTTTTAATGTTTGCTTTTATTTCAAAATTAATTTTAACAAAATTAAATCAGAATTATTATATCATTTAAAAAGCATAAGATCGTTAATTAGGGTTTCAGTGAATAAATAACTATAAGAGGTGAAAAAAAAAATAACTGTGATTTCATCAATCATTTTTAATGCAATTAACAATATGTATTAATTTAGTTAAGTAATACGTTAATAATAACTAATAAAATTACAATCATTCATTTTTCACAGTCTAAATCTCGTTACAGTGTATTTTTTGGGATTGATGGGGTCTCAAATTGGTTTTAAACTTTAAGAGCCTGACGTTAAATCTAAACCGTTCAATCAATATAAATTTAATCTAATCCTTCAATTAAAAAATATAATCTTTTACATTTTAAAGGATAAATCAAACAATAACTAATAAAGAAAAAAAATTAAATAACGAAAAAAAAGGAGGAAAAAAAAGTTTTTAATGATGAAAGAGGAGGAAAAATCAAAATAAATAAAGATAAAAATCAAAGATAAATAAGATATAGTAATTAAAGATAAATAGAGATAACAATTAAAAGACATACTTTAAAATAATTAATGTTTTAAATTAATATAAATTTAAATAATATAACAAGTAAAGATAGATAAATAATGATAATTTTAAATTAATAGATAGATAAATAATGATAATTTTAAATTAATAGATTTAAAAAAATTTTAAAATATAAATAATTAAAATTTTACTATATATCTTTATCGGATTTCCTCAATCCACTGTGTAGGCTACTATTACAAACTCAAAATAAATAAATATACAATAAATAAAGACAAACAAAGATAAATAAAAAATAATAAAATTTTAATTATTTTTATTCTTTAAAAATATTTAAATTTATATTAAAGATGAATAAAGATATAGTAATTTTTTTTAGACGAAGATTAACAAGTAAACAAAAATAAAGATAACTACTAAATACAAGTAAAGATAATAAATAAAAATAAATAAATAATCAAAATTTTAAATTAATATAAATTTAAATATCTTTAAAAATAAAAAAAATTGTAAATTTTTTTATCTTTAATATAAATTAAATATTTTTAAACAATAAAAATAATTAAAGATTTTATATACCTTTATTTATATTTAGTTATTATCTTTATTTATTTTTAATTGCTATATTTTTATTTATCTTTAATTTTTGTATTCTCTCCTTTTTCTTTCATTACTTATTCTCTTTTCTCATTTACTTTCATCCTTTAATGTTTTCTCTATTAACCCATTTAACCCTTTAAAATATAAGGTTCAAAATAAGTTTATATTGAGTGAACGATTTAGATTTAACTTCATATTCTTAAAATTTAAAAGTAATTTCAAACTCTCTTAATCCATGATTTTAAACTGCAATTTTCTAATAACCTGACCCAATTAGAGAGGTGACCCATTATGGGACGTATTCCACATGAAAGTTAATCAAATTTCCACGTAAAATGAAAGCCTTCCAAGCAACCACGTCGTTAGGTTGGATTCATGGCTCCTAATTCAAACATGGACATAAAGGCCCCATTTGATAAGCGCCATGAATGAGGTTGTGAAAGGGGTGGGGTTCTAGTGGAAGAGTCAACTATATTTGTGAACCTGACTTTGCAAGACTATTCTCCCAGTTCTCTCAGAGTTTGGAAGATTTTGCCGAGAAACAACAAGGGAAAGGGAAATTTCAGTGACTTAAAAGGGTGGTGATTTAATTAAAATTTATTAAAGTTTTTTTAATTTAGCTAATAACATTTATTAATTTAGTCCAATTTATTTTGATTAAATTATGATTCTCTTTTTTTATATTTCAGCCATCTATTTACAACCCACCTTGATCCCGCTTATTGTGAATAAAATTTCGGATAACTAAGGTTTCATTTGGTTTTGTTTTCTGTTTCTATTTTCTATTTTTGTTTTCCGTTTTCTGTTTTTAGTTTATTTTTCATTTTATACTTTTGAAAATAAGGAAAACAGTTCGAATGCATTTAGTCACTTCTGTTTTCAAAATTTGTTTTCAAAACAGAAAATGAGTTTACACATGAAATGAAAAATAACAAAAATTCGTTTTGAGCGTTTTCAATCTAAAATAAGGAAAATCTCAAAACAAGGAAAACAGAACATTTTTTTCCTTGTTTTGATACTTTTAACACGTAAAACGAAAACAGATAATAGAAAATAAGAAAACAAATCAAATACCACCTAACAATTAGAATATGCATTTGACGTAAATGTTGTGGTTAATCATAAATTGTTATTTTGATAGTTATTAGTTTTTTTAATAAATTATTTTAATAAAAATTATTATTTTATTAAAAATAATTTTTAAAATAAAAATAATATTTCAAATTTTAAAATAATAATTAATTAATTTATTTATTATTTATTAATAGTTATTATTAATTTTCAAGGGGGTAAAGAGAAGAGGGGGATAAGAGAACTATAAATTTTATTTGTTCTACCCCATTTGAGGATAATATTACCCTAAATAAATGTTTACTCTCTCTGGTTCCAAACTTTTATAAAAGAAAAAAGGAAAGGAAAGTTAATTCTCTCTGGTTCCAAACTTTTAAATAAAAAAAGAAAAAGAAGAATGGAAAGGTAATGGTTAGGCCCGTTTGTATGAGCAAAAGAAAACAAAATAAATTAATTTTTGGTGTTTTAAGTGTTTGGCAAAACATCAAAAATTATCAATAATCTTACGTGACATAATACCAACATACCAACTTTGCTAAGTTGGCGAGTAGTACAATGATCATTTCATTTTAATCTAATTTAAAAATTATTAAACGTCTAAAAATTTCTATTTATTTTGTTAAACACTTAAAAATTATCAAAAGTAACTAAAAATTTTTATTTATTTTATTGGACATACCAAAAGTTTCACTTACTAACTTTTACACACACACAAAAAATACTAAAAGTTTGCTGAAAATTCGATATCCAAATGAGGCCTTAGTGGGCATGTGAACTCGATAACAGGGACATGAATTCTTGAATTATAGAAAATTCCTTTCTTTAGTACTTAGGAAAAAGAAAGGGAA
>QLOD02000002.1:27251726-27262084 GCA_003260245.2 Sideroxylon spinosum
ATACCCATTGGTCGGGGGTGTAAATTATGGTCGAGAAAACACAATTGTGGTCGGGGTGATATTTTTTGTACCAACATATATTATACATCAAGGTAATGGATTATCAACCTTTGGCACAACTTTAACTTGCATAACGAGAGTACATCCACCTGATTTACCCGAATAAAGAATGTTCCAACCTTTAGGTTTTCAAGACTGAATATTTGCCTCTCACTTTACTTTTTTTTCTTAAGCCTCCCTTTCTTTTTCTTCATTTCTTTCTTTATTATTATTTTTTGCTTATGCTTCAATGCAACTATGCTTTGTCTTACCCCACTTGTAAATTTGATTCTTTTCATCTTTACAAACTCTTGACCCTACAAAGAAAAAGGTATCAAAAAGACTTAGACCGGCAATAGGGCTTTTGTGTGTGTGTGTGTGTGTGT
This sequence comes from Sideroxylon spinosum, assembly GCA_003260245.2. Lineage (NCBI taxonomy): Eukaryota > Viridiplantae > Streptophyta > Magnoliopsida > Ericales > Sapotaceae > Sideroxylon > Sideroxylon spinosum. Next base: position 27,252,152 of record QLOD02000002.1, read on the forward strand.
GTGTGTGTGTGTGAGAGAGAGAGAGAGAGAGAGAGAGAGAGAATAGTGTTTACATCAAAGGTTGAGAGAGCAATTGTGTGTGTCTGGGGGGGGGGGAGAGAGAGAGAGTTACATCAAAGTTTGAGAGATCAATCGTCTCCGTGAGTGTGTGAGAGAGAGAGAGATACAGAGAGAGGGAGAGAGAGTAGTGTTTACATCAAAGGTTGAGAGATCAAATTGAACTAGCAACGAATTGCTTCAGGTTTTGATTACCCAAAACAAGCCAGTGGCCCTTTTAATCATAACTCGGAAAAGATTTGTGTGCCCTACTTTGTTTTGAATAGAAATCCAGCACTTTCAATAGTGGGGATGATTATTTGATTATTAGTTTGATTTTCAGTTCTATTTGAATTATTTTCATTATTTTCATCTTCAAATAGAAAAGAGAAAATCGAATTCATCGAAATTATATTAAAAAATATATAAATATTTAATTTCTAATTTTGTATTTTTACAAATTTATTATTCTATTAACCAAAATAATATATATCTAATTTAATTTTTAGTTTTTCGGTTTTATAAATGGAAGAACCAAAACCAAGTTAGCCGAAATTTTAGCTCAAATTGGCAATAAAATTAATTAAAAAAACTAATAAAATTTAGGGATCATTTAAGGTCCGTTTGTTGCATAATAAAACGCCGAAAAATTCTGAAAATTTTAAAAGTAACTTACTTTTTATCTTATTGCTCAAATTACGAATCCTACAAATTATCTCATTTTATCTTACTTTTTTGTTATACCAAACCTCCTCTTAATAGCAAAACTTTTAAGAACTTTCCGTAATTTTTACTTCGTAATTTTTACTTAGCAACTTTTTATTTAGTTGGTAAAATTTTAAAATTTTCAATAAGTTTTAGTTACTTTTGACTGTTGGGTAAAAATTTGAAGGAATTTTTAAAAAATTTTAATAACTTTTGATTGCTTGATAGAAAAAATTTGAAGGAATTTTTAACCATTTTTATCGACTTTTGAGTATTGTCAAATATACAACCTCAACTGGCATATCGAGTTTACCAAGCATACCACCTTAACTTGAGAGTACATGCATCTAATCTACCAGAATAGAGAATGTTCCAACTTCCAACCTTTAGGTTTGCAAGACTGAAAATTTGTCTATAGCTACCCCCCCCTTTTTTTTAAGTCTCCCTTTCTCTTTTTTCTTTCCTTTCTTTTCTTTTCTTTGGTTTTGTTTTTTATTATTTTTTTGCTTATGCTTCAATATATGCAATGATGCTTTGTCCTACCCCACTTGTTCTAAATTTGTTTTTTTTTTTTTATCTTTATGTTAACGTTGTCAGAAAGTCTTGACCCCACAGAGAAAAAGGTATCAAAAACAACAGAGCTTTATTTGTGTGTATGTGTGTATGTGTGTGTGTGAGAGAGAGAGAGAGAGAGAGAGAAAGTAGTGTTTACATCAAAGGTTGAGAGATGAATCGAAGACCAATACTGGCAATGAATTGCTTCAGGTTTTGATTGCCCAAAACAAGGAGAGGCCCTTTGAATCATCACTCAAAGGATTTGTGTGCTCTACTCTGTTTTGATTAGAACTTAGCATTTTCAATGGTGGGATCATTATTCGATTTCAGAACCCTTTGAATAATTTGAATTGTTTTGATTTTTTTCATCTCCAAATTGAAAATAGAAAACCGATTTAGTCGAAATTATATTTCAATATATAAATATTTAATTTCTAATTTTATTTTTTACAAGTTTATTATTACATTAATCAATATAATTTAATTTTTGGTTATTTTGGTTCTATAAAATACAAGAACCATAACCATATTAACCGAAATTTTACTCAATTTGGCAACAAAATTAATAAAAAAAAAACTTAACAAAATTTAAAAAAAAAGGTAAGTCAAAAAAAAAAAAAAAATACCAACCAATAATCATAACTCCAAAAATCTTTTGTGTGCTCTTTCTTTTCTTTTATTTATTTTTTGAAACCACCATTCCTGGAGTTTCAAGTAATTAGTGCCAGACATTGAGGCATAGGATCAGAAACATCAGATTGTACTGTTTAACTCAGATTTTAAATTGAAATTTTCACACCATTAACGTACAATTTCAATTGGAATAGCTAGCTTTTGAAATCAGTTGTGAAGCAAAACCAAACACGTATGGCATTTTATTACTCCTTAAAAAGGCAGTTAAAAACCAAAATTCAAGAACATCTACAAAAGTAAAGGACCACCCCACTTTACAGGATGACCACTACCAAAGAACAGGCATTAGTCCCAAAGCCAGTACTCCTCCCAACAGGCAAGAACCAAGCTGAGACTCCCAAGGATTCCGCAGAGAAATCTGTTTCCACTCCTCTCCTGTGCTTTTCCATTCACAGCAACAGGCTAAATCAAAGACAATGGAGTGGGATAGCCATCCCCCTTGCTTCATCAACAGAGGAATTTGGAGAATTATCCCAAGTGACTGTTATCAAAATATGACCCCCACTATAATTCAAACGCTTCAAAATTTACTATGTATACTTGAATTATAGAGGCAATCGTTCCATTTTGCATTCACATGAGAATAATTTCTTGAGGAATTGGCCGAGGCAGTGCCCTTGACAAGTTTGTCCGCTGACTGCATCTTCTTTGCAAAAGGAGTGTGTGAGATTATGTCAACTCCAAGCTCCACCCTAAAAGGGCTCAATGGTTATTAATATCCATGGCTCCTTCACGTTTCTCTTTAAAGGAACTCCAATGGCCATTTGAACACGGGGTCTCAGTCTCACTCAAAGCCTTTCTTGTTCGTCTTTCCAATTCTTCACTCAAAAATGTTGCACTGAAGCAATATGCATCCAACAAGAAGGGGTTAGGGTACCAGGGAAGGACATGGCATTCTTACTGGCGAGAACACCACAGTAAGCCTGGCATGGTCCGAAAGAGAATAATCTTCTGGCCACATTCCTTTCTCCACTTCAGCGGGGAAGAGAACAGCATTCTTCACACTGAAACCAATGGTTTGTTCCATGTTTTCCACAGTACCTACCCGGACCTCGTTGCTTATTTCATATCCTTCCTCAGTCCATGTAGGATTCCAAATTCGCTGCTGCAATGTCATTATTTAAGCATCATGTCTGAATTATGGGGAAAATATATAATAGTATTTACATCTAATATTCATTTGTGCAGTAATCCAAATGTGCTTTTGCATCTCTTAACGTGGTCATACTTTGCCATATCATAAGAAATGAGTAGCATGGTAAAATATTCAACAAATAAATATTCAACAAATAGTTACTTCGCACATCTTTTAAGGCCAAAAAATTCAAGAAGCATTGAGCTAAGGAATCATTCGTGAATTCCTTGCATGCAAAAGCTTTTCACTCACCCTATATTTAAACTATTAAGTGTTAAGACTTGAAATCATTTTTCACCTTAGTGCACGCTATAAGGGACCAACTTAGGTGGGGAATTATTTCAATAGCGCGGAAACACGAATAAAGAAGCAATTTGGAAGGGGGAGAAAGAGAGAGAGAGCTTATGCACGTGTAGATAAATGCATAGTAGACAGAAAAAATCAATGAACATTAGTTACCAGAAATTCTTCACAATAAAGAACACCATTTCCATGAATATCTGCTTGCATCCACAAATCATGTGTCTCTTCGACGCTAAGTCCATTGCAATGGCCAATCAAATTAAGCTGGCATTGGACACGAGACATTATTATGTTAACACCCGCTCTCGAAGATGTCAACTGTGTCCAACCAGAAAAGTTAAAAAAAATGATAGGTTGAATGGTGGAATGGTCATACCTGGCGTAATGCTTCACAGAAACCATCAAAAGTAATGTAATCACCATGGTTATCAGCCTTCAAAATGGCAAATGCATCATTCTCTGTCAGGGAGGCTCGCCGAAGTAGATACTGAAAATGATATAGAATAAGAGATGGCAAACTCAGATGATATTTTTGTTATTTTACACCAACTAAAACTAGAAGCTTCAAGCATCAAGCAGTGGTAAAAAAACAATTTTTACTCCAAATATACGCAACAATTTAAACAATATATGAAGTATTTTAAACAATCTTGATGCATTTACATAGGTACTCGTAGACTCCTAACACTATTCCCCCTATAGGAAGATTAGCAAGTGTCAATCTTTAACAGAAGAATTTGACTGCATAGGTAAAGTAATACCCTGGATACAAATTTTTTCTTGCTTTCTAGTAAAAAATAATATCTTGAAAGCTAATTTTATGTGAATTTAGAAATTAAATGTAGTGCCAGCCCTTTCTCATTGACACAGCACTGCCCCCCACACCGGGGGGGGGGGGGGGGGGTTGGACGAATATGATCTCTAGGATTGTTGAATAACTAGATGTTCCCGTTTCCATGCTTAACTAAATTCCTGTAGAACACAGGTCACCCTTTTACCATGCCTGTTCCAACAAAAATCATTTTGGTGATGGATTAAAAATTTTGAAACCCAGGGGTAAGGATTCACGGATTGGTAGGATGAGAATGTTGTAACAATTTGTATGCCCAGGAGCCACAAAAGGGAAATATGGGGCAGAATTGCAGGTCTTACTAAGAAACTTATTAAATAAAAAACATCTAAGTGCAGAAGGAGAACAAAGCACATCAAAGAGAGTAGAAGATTACAAACCCAATTGATCTATGCTCCCCCCACCCCCTTCTCTTAATCCTAATATATCCCTTGACACTAGACTACCAAGAGAAGTTGATGAGATTAGCAAGACGACAACCATACCTACAGAATCTTTAATATGTTTTATGATCGCGCTGGGATTACATTAGGCTAGCACTAAAATGAAGTTATTTGGTAAAAAAAAATTATAAAATACTACCACCCGTCATGAGCCAGTAGTAATAGAACCACAAGATCACGTCTCAAAGAGCTGGCACTTTTTCCTGCCAGCATTACCAAGCAACAAGGCATGTTGGATGGCCCCAATTACAAATGAAGTGTAGCATTCAGTAGCTTTCATTATTTCACTTAAGGGATGTTACTATCTACAACAGTTAGTTACTCAAAACTGTGTACCAAGTATTGCTTATAAAGATCTACCAAAAGAATCACATATGAGCTATGAAGGTAGTAAAAGTTAATTGCTCACCTTGAACATGCCAAATACTGCTGCACTCCAACTTGTTTTTAGTAGTTTCCGATATCTATTAGGATTGAGAAGCCATATGAAATCTACACCACAGATATTCCCTCGATGATTAAGATGGCTAATCCACTGCATAAAAATATAAAATACATGAGAAATAAATCTGCATAAAAATATAAAATACATGAGAAATAAATTGAGTTATGCATTATTTATGGCAAAAGCGAACAAGTTAACAGTAATAACCTTCTGTGCATCTCCATCAGTGTACTGATGAGCAGTATCATATGACGAAACAAAACCTTGAGACCTAAGGAACTTGTAAACATGACCTTTTTTGCTCCCATTCCAGTCCCTGGGCCAGCAAAAAATTGCATGTTAATGAAAATAAGTAACTAAACTTTTGACCATAGCAGAGACTTGTCAGAGAAAGAAGTAAGCAGCAATAAACTTACCCACAGAGAATGATGGGTAAAGGATTTAGCCTATTTTCTTTCTGATAAGATTCCACACACTGCAAGATCTTATAGACCTATCAAAAGGCATGCAATACAAATCAAGGTTAGAAAGAGTAGAGATGATTTGACTTTAGAAAGAGTAGAGATGATTTGACTAAGTCCATAATTTAATAAATACTACAAATAAAGAACAAGAGTTTAAATTTAAAAAAAATAAATAAATAAATAACTACCTGATTCAATCGTACCAAACACAAACTCGAATCATGCGGAAATAATAGATGGGTATTAACAACAAGGATTTCTTGTCGAACATTGTTGCTTCGACATTGTGGAAAGGGTGCAATCAATTCAACATGTAATAGCTGAGCAACACGGTCTCCAATATCATTGAATAGCAACTCTCGGTGGTTTAAAACCCTAAAATAGTCTTTATGCAGAGCTGTAAGCAGACCTGTTAAATTCCAAAAAGGAACACCTTAAGTTAGGACAGAGAACTCTATCATAGGCAAACTAAAACCAAAAAATTAAGATAAAGTTAGCAGCCTAACACATTGATAAATAAGTGAATCACCAACTACCATTAGAATAGAAATAAAAATTTCTCGATTCATGAATACACACTGTACCAGTAATAATTCCTAAACAAGATAATACCTCTCACCAGCCCCCCCCCCCAAAAAAAAAAAAAGAAAAAAAACGTCTTCTTTGTTCTTTTGCTCACATAAAAGGACCACTCATTGGCCACTTTGAGTTAAAAATGGAATTCTTAAAAACCAACAAACACAAGGACCTCCAATCCAGAGAAGCATTTGATCAAATACAATATGCACATCCAATTAGAAAACTTTGCCAAACCCCCCCCCCCCAAAAAAAAAAAAGAAATTCAATTTTTACATAATTCCACGTCTTCTAAAATAAGATGCAAAATTTGCAATCAATTAAATAAATCTCAAAACATTTCATCCGAAAAGAGTTCTTCTCTATATAGATCCTTTATTCTATAAAATTGCTTATTAAAAAAAATAAAATAAAATAACATGGGACATATACCATCACCGCGGTTGTTGGTGCGGGCAAGCTTGAAAGTGGCATAGCCGGCATCACCCAATCTCCTTTCATACATGTTAACAAGCTCTTCATTACCAACCCAAAACTCCTAACAAAAGGCAAAATTCCACATTTTCTAGTTAGCGAACGATTCCATCAACCAACAAGAAATGAGCAAAACAATCAAAAAGGGCAAACCTGAAGACAAATTAACGAAGATCGTTCACACAACAACCAGTCCAATATCTTCTGGTTCCTGTTCAGCCAATACGCTCTGATATCACTTTCTCGGCAGGGCTTCCCCTGTTCTTTCCATAACGCAACAACATTCTATTGTCAAAATTTCACTATATATATATATAGAGAGAGAGAGAGAGAGAGAGAGAAAAGGGTTTACCTCTTTATTGAGTCTCTTGTAAATGGGGGCGAGAATATTGAATGTAGTGCAGGAAATAGATGATGGGTCGGCAATCGACGACGCAATCGCGTAGCTTCCAGTCCTCGACACCCTCCGCTTCGTCGTCCCTCTCTGCTTCCTTCCCATATCTCTCTCTCTCTCTATATATATATATATATGAAATTGATCGCAGATAAAGCAACAAAGAACCAAGAAACAGACAAAAAGCAGACGAATTAAGGAAGAAACGACTGACAAAGGAATGGAACCACAGAATACGAGAGGGTCTTCGCTGGTTGGTTGGTTGGTTGATCGGGTGGTTACAGTGTGTGTGTGTATATATATATAACGATGAATAGAATGAAGAAGAATGCTTGTGGGGAGAGGTTTTTCTTCGTTTGTTGGTTGGTTGATTGGATGGTTACAGTGTATATATGTATGACGATGAATAGGAGGAGGAAGAATGGTTGTGGGATGATTATCAGGAATATCCACAATGGCAATGGAGACGAATCTTGAGAGAGGAGGAAATGAAGAAAAGGGGAGAGGCAACAAGAGGAACGGTTGGGGACCGGTGCGTATGTGGGTCACACACGGAGAAAGATGATAAATTGATAGACAACGGCGTAAATTTTGGATGCCTTTTATAGGTAGTGCGTGTTTAGGATACGCCTATTATTAAAACTTTTTGTGATGTACCTCTCCGCCTCTGTTGCTCTTGTCTCCTGAAATTTATTGAAAAAAATTAAAAGGCAACGTCATTTGGTAAAGAGTGTTTCAGAAACCATTCATCAATGTTTAATTGGTCAAGGGGTAATATTTCACATTAATGTATGTTACGTGATATTATCACGTAATTATCAGGGTTAACTGAGCACAAGACACCCAATTAGACCATGGTAACTCTGAAGACCAACCTTGGAGCCACATTTGCAATGGCAGACGTGGTGAAAATGGGTAACCCCTTACCTCCTATGACTCTATCCACGAGTGGGCAAGGCCGTTTCCCTCTTAACATGGTCGGATCACTGGGCAAGACAAATGTGGATGCTAATATGTCTCTATAAATATTCAAGGATGTCTGGAGGAAAAGCTTAGAGACTTTAAACTAACTGAAACTCAGTTAATTTGTCTGTTGAAGTTTTTTCCGTCCACCAATATCAATTCTAACTCGATCGTCGAAGAGATGTTTAACCATTCCCACTCAACCAGTAGTCTTGTTTAAGTGTTTGAAAAAAATGAGATAGATATTTCAGCATTAAGTTGTTTTCTGTTAGTATCCTTTAAGCGTATTTTTGTGATTTATATTTACTAATGTTAAATTATGACGCTACAGTCATACAAATTCATTTAGTTTTAATAAGTATTTTGCATCTCTCGTTAACATAAATGAAATTTTAAAAATAATATGTGCATGTTGTATGTATATATTATTATTATTAATTTGAAATATGAATACACGCTATCGATGGGAGGGGGAGATTCGAGGCTGCGTTAGTAGGGAGGTTCGTCCATTGGATAAGGTGATCGTTAGGGAAGTTCATCCATTCTAGATTCTTAATTATAAATATAATTGTTTCAATTACACTCTACTTTATCCGTGAACATGTTCACGAATTCATAATAAATATATATAATATATATTTATCAATATATTCATTTATTGGTAATATATGTAAATATAAATAGTAGCTAAACATTAAACTCATTGTCAAACACTTTGATTATTCGATAAATTGAATATAAGAAATATTTAACGATATTTTTAAAAATATTCTCATTATTTTATTATAATTAAAGGTTACAAATATCAATACAATTATTCTTATAAAAAATAAAATTATAATAACCAATCATCTTTATGCAATCAATAAATAGTGGTAAAAATAAATAAAAACTTAAGAAAAATTAACAAAAATTTGAGTTATTTAATCATTCAAAATTAATCAAAATCCATTAACTTTTTATATTTTTTTTAATTAAATTTTGTAACATATTATTTTTATATTAAATGTATAATTTCAAATACGACCCATGTACCAAACAGTAGCATGATACAAATTTGGGGAAAAGTGTCGATGATCAAATAATTGAACGGACATCAATGGAGGAGGACAACCCGCGTGTGGATAAAGCCGGTGTCATCGTCAGGGCACAGTCATTTCCAGATCAGCGCCATTGTCAACCCCAGATGAGCGCCGGTGTTGCGCGTCGTTGCTGTCGTAGTGATTTTTTTTTTCTTTGTTTTTTTTTTTTTCCACAAGGTGGTTTACGTACAACTTTATTTTTTATTTTTTTCCCTTTTATTTCTGAACCATTTGGTGCGGAAAATTCTAGCAATTTTTAGGTATTGTAAATATTTTCATTCTGTGATGATGTATTTAATGGAATTTAATTTTATTTGATAAAAATTTTCATTAATTTTTTTTATGTTTAAAATTAAAAAAAATTATAAGTTGGAGTTACTTTCATTTCTTAATTTAATTTTTGATATTTCTATATTATTTGAAATTCAATCTAAAATAATAAAATTAAATTTTATATTTTTCTTAAATCAATTCAACTTAATTTTTAAATTGAAATATGTGTTCTAAACATAAAATTTTATTTATCAAATAATAAATTTATTGTTTGAATTCAAATAAATTCCAAGGGATGTATACTTTTAAACGGAGCGTTTTTACACTTTTGTAAAAGTTAAACTTTTGCTAATTTTTTTAAAAGTTAATATTTTACTGAAATCATAAAATGTTATCGCACATATTAAAAGTTATAAAAATCAGAAACAAAAATTTAAATTTTTTTAAAAATTTATATACACTTTTACCCAAATAATAAAAAGTTACCGAAACATATTATGCTAAATAGGCCACCTTAACTTTAAGAATATTTGAATTAATTT
>QLOD02000002.1:27278733-27294234 GCA_003260245.2 Sideroxylon spinosum
TTTCGTATAATAATAGAACAAATGAAAATTGAAGCGAGACATTGAAACTGAGACAAAATTAGAGGGATAAAATGATTGTTTAACCATAATCAAAACTACCATGCGTTATCAGATCAATATTGTATTTTTTGTTAAACTGTTTTATTTATATTTTTCAGAAAATATTTTTTTAAGTAAATATATTTTTTCTAAAACAGTTTAGATTGAAATAACGAGAGCCTTTTGGTCGGATTTTGTTATCTATGTTTCTGCATCATATAAGTACCTGTTTTCCAACGAAGACCATATGTTGATGGATGAATTGTTCACACAAAACAGCCCACATAGTGCAAAGGCAATGCGTCAATTGTCAAAAGCTATATGGATGAACTTTTCATTGGAAGCCCCACTAGTCCATTTTCTTACTTTCTGTTCTTAAAAGGAACAGGGAAAAAAAAAAAAAAAAGGAGAGAGAGAGAGAGAGAGGAAGAAAAGAAAAGTGAGATCAGTGATCGGAGATCAAAGCAACAAAAAGTGAGAGATAGAGATTCTGACAAATAGTGAGACAAGAAGTACTTCATCATTAATTTAACTATATTCATCACTTGTAAAGCACTAATTAATAGTACCATTGCTTTGCCATATACATACATAAACCTTAATCTACGAAACGTAGAATTAAGGACCACCGAATTGAAGTACCATGCAAATTGTATATGCATGTCCCCCCACAACTTGCTCGTTTCTGTCCTCATTTAGTGATCGGGAGATGCTGCATATAGATCAATCACTGCTTCTCCAATGCAAGTGTTTTGATTCCAAACAGATTCCTTATGCATGTAATCCCGTAATTACGATATAATAAAATAAAGAAACAAGAAGCTATGAGTAAATAGAAAGAATTTACAAATAAAAAAACAAAATTTTATTCAAAGGGAATTTAAAGGTGTACTGAAGGTGTAACCAGAAGATATTAGTACAAAAGATAAAATAAAAAATTTTCAAACTCTATCAAAATAAGGATTCAACTTCCCTTTTTATAGAAACAAAAGAAATCCAAATTCCATTCTTTCTTAAAATACAGTATGTACAATACTGAGCATGTAAAGTTTATCTAGAAGTTAATTTTCTTCTAGCAAAGACAAATGGCCTTTAGAAAATCAAATTAATTTCTTTTGTTAGAAGTATGATGTGTCCTCCTGACTTTGGCTCTTAACCGAGCATTGACCTATGTTCCCCCTTATCTACATAGTCAGATATTGTTCTCTCACTTTCAAGTATACCATTAGCCTGAACTAGCCATCCTGAATCAGCCCCTCAATTTCTTTACCCATCCATTACTATTCCAACCTAGTAACCTTTTGCAAACACAACCATATTTTCCATAACAACAAACCTAACTACCTTTACGCTACACATCAACAGAACAGATTTCCCTCCAAAAGATTTAGAAGATTGAGGAGACTTTGAAGAATCATTCTGGCACTGGTACCCACAAGGATATAGATTCTCAGAATTTGTGTTCTCACTTGGACTTGAATGGCCTTCCAAAACCTTAGCGGTATCTTTTTTTTGCTACTCCAGATCAACAGCACTTGCCTCCGAAGAAAAGAATAAGAGGCCATCCTCAGTCCTAACTCTAGCCAAAAAGAGTCTTTCCTAATTTGGCTTATACTTGGACTGAAGCCTATCAACAACTTCTTAATGCCCATCAGATTAATCCTCTACCATACCAGGTGCCAGGACTATGTCTCTTTTGCTCTTTCGAACTTTCTAAGCATTGTGTATATCATGGAGTATCATTAGGTCATGACACCGAAAGCTGCTTCAGTCTGAAGCATAAGATTCAAGACCTAATCGACAATGGAACGATAGTGGTTCAAGCTTCTGTAATTCCAAATGTTGCCTCTAGTTCTTTGACAGACCACAAGCCATCATACCCTACCAGATGCAATGATAAAAAAAGAGAATTTAAGGATCAACTTCCAACAGAGCAATCGGAGCCTTCAAGCATTGGTGAAAAGGGTTTGCAGGAACCCGGCATTTTTGTTTTTCTTTTTCAATCTCTTGTATTTATTAAAATTTTGAAATATAAATACTAAGGTGCTTGTTATTTTTAAGATTCTTTTGTCAACTCCATTTATTTTTCAAGAATTCAAGATATCAAATCCAGCAATATTTCAGCAAACATAGTTCAGCATCACACTTAGAATATTAACATTCTTCATACTTAGAATATTAACATTCTTCATATCTACAACTCATTAACTCACGTTTTTTGAAGACAACATAAAACTAACAGCAATTTTCAAATCACTAATAAAACTAAGTACCCCATTCTCGAGACATTTTAGTCACTAGACTTTCACATCAAATTGGCATATCATTGATTACGCAAACTTCACACAAAAAATCAACACAATCACACTACTTGCACTACACTTACATTGTAAAAAAACCTCCAGCCAGGAGCATTTTTCTTCAAATTCATCCAACACTTAAGGATACCCCAAAGTCCCTCCCGCCGCTTTCACAATGTCATCTCACAATCACATCATTCGGTTAGATGAAGTAGCGTCATATAACTTAGTCAAATATTTGTTATGTTAAGTTGATACCTATCTCTTTCAGTCGTGTAAAGGCTGCCTTTTGTCTTTCGAAAATAACCATTGGACCCTTGTGAAATTTTGAATCTGCAACCATAAATTGTGTATAGAATTTTCAAACCTTTCAAAATATTCAATCATTTTTCATCAAACATTCTTTATGATGGGCTAGTCTATTAAAATCATTGCTAAGCACTAACACATATTTAACACAATAGAATGACCCATACTTCAAGTGTTCAATCCAATAATCTCAATGTTTACCAGAACTATGAGTGACCTGATTCTCGGTTCACTGAGATACATAGGCAACCAAATAGGTTCGATCACCGCATTCAAGAGATCAAAGCACTGAGGATATTTTTTAATACCTAAAAGTGGTTGTCAATGCAATCTAGAGCTTGATAGATCAATAGACTAGGTTTAATATAACAAGTGGTACTCAATTTTCAAAATAAAAAAAAAAAGGGAAAAGAAAATCATACTTTTGCCCTTAGTAATATTGAAAGCTCAATATACTAAGTCTCCAAAGTTAAAATGACTAAAGGCAATCATTTCAGCTATCCTGAATAGATTTTTAGGATCATCCATAGTCAAGCCCTTTGAGCGTTAAAAAAAAAAAAAAAATCAAATCATACATTCTTTCCATTTAACCCGACCTAAGATCATCCCTCCACATTGGGTAAGCAAATAAAAAGGTTCAGACGTTAGGGGCATCCCTCATCATCAAAATCCATCGTCTCATCTAAGCAAGTCAGCTTAACTCAAGAAGAAGCATCAGAGTAGCCCAAGAAGGTATATTTGAACAAAGCGGTCAAATTCAAGAAGATGGAAGGCATTTATTTCTGCTATCTCTAGAACTAGGTCAATTATCCCTTGTAAACCCTTTTGAGCCAGTTCGTATTTTTTGCATTAAACTCCCAAAGGTTGTCCTACACACTAAGGCAAAAGAAGAAAATAGTATAGAGCCAAGCGTTACAAAAGAAGAGAGCCAGAATTTATTAAAAAAAAAAAAAAAAAAAACAACAACAACAAGCAGCTTGAAGTCCAAATGAGGGAATCCAACAGAAATCAGAGTTAAAGTAAAGGCAAAACAGAAGTACAAACACCATTAAAGACTCGAGAACCTTAGTAAGTAGTGACCAAGCTCTAGCTCTTAAACATCATCAACAATGAAGTATGCCAGAATTAGATGACATTGGGATTATTTAACCTCAGAAAAATAATTTGAGCCTTAAATATCCTTCGTTTCTACAACCCTAACCCATAGCCTACATTAAGGTCCAAATAAAGGATCACTCGGATTGAGTATGATAGATTTTTTCAAATATAACCATCGATGGCACTCGAAGCACTCCCTAGGAGAGAAGGACGAGTTCTCAAGATAACGGATGCACACTCAAGAAAAGGACCTTACAGAAGAAATAGGATTTCGATCTTGTACATTCATTTTATTTTCTTCACATCGTAAAACGAGGCCTACGTTATAACCAAAAATAAAGTCTTTTTCGATTGACAATGTCATTTAGTGAGGGAGCTTTCACAAGCTAGGGGCAATCTTTTTTGTCAAACTCATAAAACCTTGCTAATTGATAATGGTCTATTAATCCAAAAGCTCCTGAAGCAAATAAAGCCCTTGAGGGGATAAAAAATGCTTTCAGTGACTAGATCTCTTGACAAAAATTCAAACATGGTTAATAGCTCCTTGAACACTTCAAAAGTAAGGTCATTCATAAAAATAGTATTTTTCAGAAAAGTGCACATGCAGTCATTTTGTCACACTAGTGAGTCACACATCATGTAATCTAATCATTCATTTTCAAACCAGAAATTCAAAGCATATTTTTACCACTATATACCAGATTCTTTCATTCAAATTCATTCATCTTGCATAACTTAATTTCCCTAAAATGCACATTATTTCAAGTGCATTCAACAATTACACATGACTTTGTTCTCAAATCAAGACCGTACATGGCCATATTCTCTTGTTTTCAAACTCTCAAACAAATTTTCAAAATTCAAACATTTTCAAAATCAAACACCTTAGGATCGTGCACATGATTAGGCTATTTTCATAGGCACCCAACAATGATTTTGATATTATCACGATAAAACGGCATAAAACAAACATGAGCATATCAACCTATGAAGCTGGCATTCTTCTTATCAACATCCAGAACAAAGTGCGGGATTACCAATAACCAAAGAGCTAGGCGTCCTTTAGAAAATCAACCACAAAGCATGAAATCAATGTCAACTAAGGAGTAAAGATCACAGAACACATCAAGAGTAAAGATCTTATTCATTTGGTAAATTTAAAATCATAAGATAGGGTTGGCCTCGGGAGCAAAAACTCCTTACTAGACCAGACTAGACCATGTAAAATGAAGCTTGAGAGTGGGCTTCCTTACTAGTCTAAACCAAACAAGAAAGAATTAAAGTGTCCAAGCATAAGCTTTAAACTAAACTAAACTAGACTAGATTAGAAAGATTTAAAATGTCTAAGGAAATGCTTTAAACTAAACTAGACTAGACTAAACCAGACCAGAATAGAAAGAATTAAAGTGTCCAAGTAGATACTTTAAACCAAACTAGAATAGATCGAGCTAGGCTCCTTATTTTACGTTTTTCATTTCTAGACCAGACCAGATAAAGCTAGGCTCTTTACTTTACGTTTCTCACTACCAAAACAGACTAGAAAGAGCTAAGCTCCTTATTTTACATTTCCCCTGCTAAACTAGACCAATAGAGCTAGGCTCCTTACTTTATGTTACTACCAGATTAGACCAAACCAGACCAGATAGAGCTAGGCTCCTTACCGAACCAGTCAGAGAAAAGTTTTCTAAAGAAAACAAAACTCCTCTTTGGATCAAATACAAGTCGTTGAATTCTTTCTGCACGAAAGTACACCGAAGAAATAGACTCCTTGATTGGGAAAAAACGTTTCCTTACCAAACTAGACCAAATAAAGCTAAGCTCCTTACCGAACTAGGCCAGATAGAGCTAACAAAGCTTCTTACTAGTCAAAACCTGGAGTTAGAACTCCCTTTCTAGTCTTATGTCAACCATAGGATTCAGAGTCAAATACCAAAGTTAAAACTCCTCTTCTATAATCTTATGTCTACCATAGGATTCAGAGTCAAATCCCAAAGTTAAAACTCCCCTTCTGTAGTCTTATGTCCATCATAGGATTTAGAGTCAAATCTCAGAGTTAGAACTCCCCTTCTATAGCCTTATGTCTACCATAGGATTCAAAGTCCAAACCCAGAGTTAGAATTCCCCTTCTGTAGTCTTATGTCCACTATAGGATTCGGAGTCAAATCTCGAAGTTAGAACTCCCCTTCTATAGTCTTATGTCGACCATAGGATTTAAAGTCAAAACCCGGAGTTAGAACTCCTCTTCTATAGTCTTATTTCCACCATAGGATTCAGACTAAATCCCAAAGTTAGAACTCCCCTTCTGTAATCTTATATCCACCATAAGATTTAAAGTCAACTTCAAAGTTAGTACTCCATTTCTAAAGTCTTGTATCCACCATAAGATTCAGAGTCAACCTTGGAGTTAGTACTCCCTTTCTGAAGTCATGTATCTACTATAGGATTCAGAGTCAAATCAGGAATTTGTACTCCATTTCCGAAAATCTTACCGAAAGCAAGGCTTCTTTCTCAAAACCCAATGTTAGCCATAAGACTAGATGTCAACCTAAGAGCCAGGCTCATCTTCTCACAATCCAATGCTTAGTATAGGATTAGATATCAATTGAGGAGCAAGGCTCCTTACCCTACCAGACCAAATAGGGCTAGTCTTAAGAGTAATGTTCCTCACCAAACTAGTTTAGACAAAGCGAGGCTTGAAGCTAAGGCTCCTCACCCTACTAAATCAAATAGAGCAAGGCTCAATCCAATGATTAGGTAGAAGACCAATCACCCCTCTAGGAACAAAACTCACTTCTTCTAGATTAGTGCCAAACATAAGCCCATGAGCAAAGCCCATTCCTTCGAGGCAAATGTAATGTAAATCATCATTTACTAATTTTGTTTTTAAGATTTCGTTTTGAGAATCAAATGTACATCATAACTTATCTATCAATTCAAAAGTCAAACTCATTTCCAAAGATAAGTGCAAGGGACAAATGTATCCTTAAAGTTAAGAAGACAACTTCTGCGACTGTTCAATTGCAAGGCAAGCTACAAGGTTATTTTTTTTTTTTTTTGTTTTAAACATTCAATGGGGCAAAATAGGTTGTCTTCTTTTCATTTTCTACCTTAGATAAGCTAAGTCAGAAAAAGAGGGGCAACTATTGACACCTTAATTTTGCCCCTTCATTTAATATTTACATTATCTAATGCTTTTATTTGAAGGGTGGTCTACTAATTAAATTTTCTTGATGGTAGGATATATCAATGGGCCAGAATTTGATAAAAAGCAAACAATCAGTAAAGTGCCAATTATACCTCTGAAATTAGGAAAAAGCCAAGATGAAGACCCATATCAAATAGAAGGCTACCAGACTACACAGATATATCCAAGACACCAAACTAATAAGTCCAACATCCACAAAGGAGTTAAAGTCCAGATTCAAGGGTCAATTCGGTCTAGAAGTCAAGGATGACCTCTATCGATGCCCCCAAAAACCAATATCAACCGGAATGCCTAGATCAAGCTAGAAATGAGAAATATGATACAAAACATCCCTAAAAATTCGATAGAACATAATACAAAGCTTAGAGTATCCAACAAGGCCTTCCATAGGTCATTCGGGCTCCACCGACTTAAAATAGCTCCTACCGATAAAAAGAAAGCTACTGGCGCCCTGAACATAAATTGAGCATCTAGATGACGTTAGAATACCCTCATATGTCACATAAATGTTGAGGGTTCATTCATGGAGGTAATGGTATGGCTAGGCCTGACCAATTCAAACCTTAGGAGGTCCCCCCGCTGATTCATTTGTAAAATTTGTTAATTTTTTATAATTTGTAAAACCATCCTAGAGTCCCACCAATGGAATTTTGGACTCCTCATACCCAAAAACAGTGGAAGGTTTCATCCTGGTGGTGCCTGCAAGGGTTAAGTCAAAGGCTTGGCTGACCTCTTCTCTGTTTTAGTCCATTTCAGAGTAGTAATTTTCAAACAGACTTAACTTGGTCCTAGAGAATCCAAATTGAACCAAATGTTGACCTAATTGGTTTAATTCTCTCCAAAAGGTGCCCAGGAGGTCTTGGAAGCTCCAAAAACGATGCCAAAGGTCTTAGAATGGCCTGAACTTGTCGGGACGTGACCTGAACCTTGTAAAACATGCCCCAAGCTAAGGGCTTAGGCCAAAGCAGCCCCTATTTTTGCCTAGCCACCAAAAACATCTTGCTAAATAGGTGTTTGGCAAGTTTTTTCCTTTTTGCCTTTTTTGGTCTGCGAACTCATTTGTCCAACTTATTTTACAAATTTGTTTTCCTATCTTGTTTAGCAAAGAGGTTTCTAAGGATCATTTGTTATGAAAACTTGCTTGCCTATTAAGTTTCATTTATTATGAAAACTTGCTTGCCTATTAAGTTTTGTAAACTAGTTTGCCCAACTTGTTTTGCAAATTTGTTTGCTTAACTTGTTATTAAAACTTATTTGTTTATTTTGTTTAGAAAAGAGGCTTGTGAAACAAACTTTTCAAAGATTTTTGAATCCTTTCTTATGCCAAATTGATTGCCTATTAAGTTTCTTAAACTTGTTTGATTATTAGGTTATGCAAACTCGTTTGATTAACCTAATATACAAACTTTTTGGTGCCAAAAAATTTTATAAATAGAGGCCTCCCTTTCTTATTTTCTCCATCCTTAACCGAGCTCCCTCTTTTCTTGCTCTCTAAAGCCGCCGACTACTCCAAGTTGTTTTCAACCATTTTAGAAGAATTCCAAGCTTTTCCTCTCTTGAGATCCAAAGTTTAGTATAATTTTCTTTCTAGAAATTTTACAGTGTCTTTCAATTCAATATGTTTGCATAATTAGAATAGAATAGTTTTAATTATGTAAATAAATTCTGTCAATGAAAGGTAATCGGGTCATAAGTCAAGATCGGTTCATGCCTGATGTATGGATTTACTGGAGATAAGTTTTGCAAAATTTCAAATATCGTTCATATACCATGCCATAGCATCATTTTATCATGTCATAACATGTCATAATACCCTACCTACCATGTCATACCATGCCATATCATCACATTACCATGCTAGGCCATGCTAGATATCCTATTCACCATGCTATGCCATCCTTATCATGTTATACTTTATCATTGTCATCCTACACCATGCTCACATGTCATATTATCATTTTATACTATGTCATGATCATGCTATGCCATATCACCATGCTCATTCATCATCTCGCATCATAGTGTAACATGATAGGACATCATTTACCACACTAGCACATACTTTGACATATCATGCATCATGTGTTGACATATCTGCACATACCTTGACATATTAGAACACATCTAAGGCATACAAACACATACCCACAAAGATTAACACAGCATTAAAAATCAAATGTTTATCAATATAAAGCATTCACAATAAATGAGTGAGGCTTTAGAAACTAGGAATGACTTTGGATCGCTTAAGCTGCTAGTTTCTAAGTCATAATTTCCCATAGATATATCTGACATGCATCCTTGAACTGTCATCCATATTGTCATCACATTCAACATGTGCGTAGCATATCTGATCATATCAACTACATCATTCCCATTACCTTAGGCCCCTAAGCCTTTCACATAGACTAGATTACCATTACCAAGAACTAAGTTCTTGAGTTAAACTAAGTTTCTTTCTCAAATGGTAGACTTTCACAACCATCACCTCACGCCGCTAGGCCTTTCATATAGACTAGATTACTATCATTAGGAATCAAGCTCTCAATTTGAGCTGAATTCCTTTCCCAAATTATAGACAATCACTCACATTACGTTAGCCCCCAGGCCCTTTACAAAGATTGCATCATCATTACCAGGAACTAAGCTCTCAATCTAAACTAAGATCCTTTCCTAGATCACAGACTTTCACTTATAAGTACTTGGCACATCCCTAGAGCTATGCTCCTTCCCATAATTAGAGTCAAAGCTACATAGACCTAATCCCTCAAAAGGGTACATAGGTAACTCGAGAAGAAGGCTCGAGTTCAGTCATTCCAACATAGTTCAAACCAAAAGTAGAGCTAGTTAGACCTGATCCCTTAATAGAGTACATAGGTAGCTTGAGCAAAAGGCTTGAGTTCGGTCATTCTACCATAGTTCAAACCAATTAGAGCTAAGTTGACCTGATCCCTTAACAGGGTATATAGTCAGCTCGAGTAGAGCACTTGAGTCCAGTCACCCCAGCACAAGGCACTACCTTGGAACCAAGATCCTTTCCCTAGGTTTCTTTTTTCAGTTAACCATTTCCCAATTAGGCGTTGAGTGTGAAGTGTTCTTTTGCCCAGCGAAACAAAACTTCTTTCCTCTAGTCTTCGAGATAGGATTCTCATAGTATAATGACACTTACTCCTAAAATATACCTAGACTTAGGGCTCTTTCTTTCCCTTATCCCATATCAGTAGTGAGGCTCTTTCATATTGATCCTGTATACAGCACTGACCCTATTGATCACCTACTTATCACACCCATACTAGTCACTGTTCTAAAGCTATGTCAACCTTATCCCTTAGAAGAGTACGTAGGCAACTTGAGTAGATAGCTTGAGAGCGGTCTCCACAGTCTTTATAGACCATTACCTGTACCAAGTGCTAACTTAAACTTAGAGATAGTGTCATATATCTGCATACCAGTTCACATCTCATCAGCATATAGTTTGGACCCCTTTAGGTCCAAACTACAATTGATCAGATCCCTTCATAGGGTACATAGGTAGCTTGAGTACATAGCTTGAGTTTGGTAGTCTCAGTCTTCAAAGACTATCTTCCAAAACACACTATATTTATAACATAGGCTCTTGCATAAGGACTACATAAGTTCTCACTTCTAAGTCTTTAACTTATATTTCGATTCAAACTAACATATAGAACCCCTTAGGGTACATCACTACTATATAGGCGGACATCTCACTACACTCGCACACACAAGCTAGGCTTAACCACCTTACACGCATTTATGAGTTGTATGCTATGATCATCATAAACTGGAGTATTAGATTATAAGATTACAACTGAAAAAATTGGAAAGGAACTATGGATATCCCTAGGTATCCAGATGTAACAGTTTCTGTGCGTAGCCGAACCCCCAGATCCATTTTCTTTGATTGCATAGACTAGTTGAGAGTTGGGTTTCTGAACACACCCATTTTGAAAGTATCAAGTGGCAACCCCTAGTATCTTTAATTAAGGCCATATTTCAAATGAAAAACATATTTTTATCATTTAGGCAATCTCGAATGCATTATGTAGTAATAAAGACTTACAACCGGTGCTCGTCGACCCCGGCGCACGAATCCGATCCCGATAATATACAATATTAAGCATACACCTTTTGTCTTCTTAGTCAAAGTAGTAGAAAAATCAATTGTTTCATCTAAAAGCATATTTTATAGAGAAGAAAGTGAAGCTATGCTTATTAAATAGGATAGCTATTTAAGTCCAATACTTATAGCTTAATAACTCTTATCAAATCTGTCCTTACCCGGATCTAATTACATATTTGCAAAGAGAGAGAGCGAGAGAGATTGTTAATAGAATAGAAATAAAGAAAAACATAATCTATCCACATTAACATTTATGTGTTTGCTATCCAATGCCATGGTAGCCAAATTAGGCACAAAGATTTCAGTAAATGCTCACCTCCAATGAAATTGTTTTTGTTTTCTCTAATCCTTAACCTAAGTTTATAAACATCAAATCTTGATCCTTGTTCCATACATGTTGGTGCTAAGGGTAATACTATATAGAAGTAGAAAGTATTATCCAAAAAAAAAAAAATAGTCACAATGATGTGGCATATGGCAAAAGTGATTGTGTGAGTTTATCACTTTAAAACAAAGGTGCCATTAAGTTGCTATTTATCCCAAAAATAAATCAAAAAAAAAGTCCCATGGTAAGAAAATAAAAAAAAAAAAAAAAGCCTTGATACATACCTACCTCTGCATAGAGGTTGTTGCTAAGCTTTGTGTTATACATAGAGGGCTTGGTGAAATTCTCCAGTTGGGGACCTCAGTTGAGGGAAAAAAAAGAATATCAATTAAGAATAAGAAGGACCAAAAATAGAGAGAGAGAGAGAGAGAGAGAGAAAGAGCTTAGATTAGGCAAAGCAAGCTACGGCGGAAGCCTAAACACTTACGATGGACTCCGGTGGTAGCATGAAAATCAACTCTGGACTCTGGCAACGATGTTCACATTGGTAGGGGGCTTCGGCAGCATATCGCAATGCAGGGCAACGGTGGGAAGGAAAACCCTTGGTACGAGAAATGAAAACTGAAAGAGAACCAGTGGCAGCATGAACATCGATGCTGGACTCTTACAGTGACATGAACATCGACGATGGGCTTCGACGGCGGGGCTACAATGTAGGGCAGCGAAGGGCACTTTAGATAACTTCCTAATCTAATATACTTCATATGAGTTCATTTATTTTATCAATGTCAAATTGGTTACTAATGCGAGTCATGGAGGTCATTCATTATCCATTAGCAAAATTCCTTCCAAGTACCATGACACTAGCAACTTCATTCAACATGATCTATTATAGGGGTTTAAGGCTAATACCATAATGCCTTGGGTTTTTATTTATGTCTATTTCAAACATTTTCTTGTCATTATTCATCCATTCGATTAAATATACATATAAGTGGGAAATAATAAAACAAAAACAATCATAATTGGATATCCATATAAGTCCAAAAGAAAACACCTAATACATCAATGGCCTTACTAATATCTTCAGATCATGGATAAACAGATAAGACCCATACTTTCAACATGTTCTTTGAATTTCTTTCCTGTTAATCTTTTCATCAAAGGATCAACCAACATAAGTGAAGTATGATGTGCTCTATGGATCCCGTTTGTTTTTTCTGTACTTCCTCCTTGACACTAATGTGTTTGAACTCCATATGCTACGCACTATTAGAATACTTATGATTTTTGGAGAAAACAATTATAGAGGAATTATCACAATAAATTCTCAATGGCTTAGTTATAAAGTCGACAACTCCAAGTCTTGAGATGAAGTTCCTTCACCATAAACCATGTACTGTGGCTTCAAAGCATGCCGTAAACTCAACCTCCATTGTAGATCAAATAGTAATGGATTGCTTTATATTTTTCCAGGAAATAGCTCCTCCAGCTAGTAACAACACATACCCAGAGGTAGATTTCCTACTATTTGAGCAACTAGCAAAATCAGAGTCTGAGTATTCAATCACCTCAAGATTGTCAGTTCTTCTAAATGTGAGTTAAAACCCATTTTCCTTGCAAATAATGTAGTACTCTCTTTGAAGCTTTCTAGTGGGACATTCTTGGGTTACTTTGGTAATGCCAAAGCATGCTAACTGCAAAGCTGATATCAACTCTCATATAAGTCTGTGCGTATATCAAGCTTCCCACAACTGATGCATATGGAATCTTCTCCATCTCTTTACACTCCCAAATGGTTTCAAGACATTATGAAATGCTAAACTTATCACCTTTTGTAATCAAGATATCTAAAGATAAATAGCCTTTCATGCCAAATCTCTCAAGAATTCTTTTTATGTAACTTTTCTGAGGTAATCCTAATAGTTCTAGTTTTAGGTCTAGAAAAATTTTGATTCCAATCAGGAAAGATGCCTTACCCATATCTTTTATTTCAAAATTCTTAGAGAGGAAACGCGTAGTCTCATATAGAGGACCCATATCATTATTAGCCAATAATATGTCATCCACATACAAGACTAGAAAAATAAACTTCCCATTAACCTTTAGATATATGCACCGATCAAAGATGTTTTCTTTAAATTCAAAGGTAGTGGTGGTATTGTGAAACTTTAGATACCATTGTTGAGAAGCTTGTTCAGGTCCATAAATTGACCTATTGAGCTTATAGACGAGGTGACTTTTATCATTTTCTGAGTAGCCTTCCGACTGCTCTATGTAGACCTCTTCATTCAAATTTGCATTCAGAAAAGCCATTTTCAAATCCATTTGGTGTAACTCTAAATCAAAATGAGCCACTATTGCCATAATGATTCTGAAAGAGTCATTTTTAGAGACTAAAGAAAAAGTCTCTTTATAATCAACGCCTCTCTTTGAGTAAAACCCTTGGCCATAAGTCTGGCTTTATATTGTTGAACATTTTCTTTGGAGCCTTGTTTTCTTTTGAAAGTCCATTTACATCTGATTCTTTTGCCTTATTCAAGAAATTCAACAAGATTCCAAACTTCATTTTTTGCCAAGGATTTCAACTCTTTTTTTATGGCATCAATCCATGTATCATAATCATTTTTCTCTTTAATTTGTGAAAATGCAACTGGATCATCAATTGTTCCAATGTCAAATTCATGCTCCTTGAGATACATTAGATGAAATAACAGGTCTCAGATTCATCTGAGATCTACGTAATGCTATATGTTCTGGTATCTTCATAGCTTGTTCATCAGTGGCATTCTTATGCTGAGATGGATAATTATTTACTTATTCCAGAATATCATTAGAATGATCATTAGCTGGAACTATAACCCTTCTTAAAAATATGCTCCATACTTATTCTATGATCACATCTCTTGATTTTTTTACTCCCACTGACTTTATCATGAATTTGGCATTTTTAGTTTCAATAATTCTTAGATTGTGGTTAGGATAGTAAAACCCATACCCTTAAGATCTCTCTAAATAACCAGTAAAGTACCTATTTACTGTTCTAGGATCCAATTTCTTTTTTATGTGGATTGCAAACTCTTGCTTCAGCTAGGCGATCCCAGATATGCATAAGCCACAAACTTGGAACCCTTCCAATCCAAAACTCAAAACGAGTTTTTGGAACTATCTTTCCAAGATATACGTAGCTGTCTTAAGAGGTTCAGTCCACAAAGATTTAGGTTAGGTAGAGTGGTTTACCATGCTCCTAACCATGTCGAATAATGTCTGATTACGCCTCTCAACAACACCATTCTACTAAGGCATTCCTAGCATAGTGTACTATGCCACGATGCCACGTTGTTCTAGAAGTTTGGCAAATAGGCTAATAATGTAGCCCAACTCATCACCACCTCAATCCGGTTTAAAGATTTTTAACTTTTTGTGTAACTACCTTTAAGCCTCATTGGCCATGTTTGTTTGAGGGAAAGTCCACCATTTTTTACCAAGTTGACTTTAGTCTTGTATTTGTTTTGCAGTATTAGAACTCTGGATTGGACTTCACATCCCCCAAAATGGGGGATAAGGAATATCATGGGGGATATGGTATTACTTATCCCCTATCTCTGAATTTGTTTCCCTTCAAAATCCAAAGGTTTAAAATTATTTCCTATCACATCCTATGTCAAATTATATCTTTTATCCCACTTTATATCCCACCAATCAAACACTAAAAAAATAATCCCACATAAAAAACTAATCCCATGCTTTATTCATTCCCATATATCATTTTATGGTATTACCTATAGCTTATCATCCAATCCCTCAAAAGAAACACACCCATTGAGAAATATCTTAAGGATTGTGTTGTCCTAAATAGCAACACTAGAGGGGGGTGAATAGGGTTGCTTAAAAAAAATTTTAAATAAAATTTCAACCCTTAAATCAAATATATCAAGATAAAAAAATAATAAGGAAAAATGGAATGCACTTAAAAATTATTAAATATTTGTGGATGAAAAGTGAGGGCTAGTGTTTGCAATAAATATAAAGAGAAGGGAAGAGAAGCAAACACAATCGATTTATAATGGTTCGGCTTCAATGT